>CAWZYM010000174.1:490000-852798 GCA_963966185.1 Rhabditoides inermis
ATCAGTAGCTGGTTGACAATGATTAGTTATCACGGATCTAATATTATAAAATCTCTACTCTCGCCTTTGATCACAGACAGCCGCTCCGCGCGCCTCAGCGGTCAAACTCTATCAGTAGCTGGTTGACAATGATTAGTTATCACGGATCTAATATTATAAAATCTCTACTCTCGCCTTTGATCACAGACAGCCGCTCCGCGCGCCTCAGCGGTCAATTTCTATCAGTAGCTGGTTGACCCAGATTAGTTATCACGGATCTAGTATTATAAAATCTCTACTCTCGCCTTTGATCACAGACAGCCGCTCCGCGCGCCTCAGCGGTCAAACTCTATCAGTAGCTGGTTGACAATGATTAGTTATCACGGATCTAACATTATAAAATCTCTACTCTCGCCTTTGATCACAGACAGCCGCTCCGCGCGCCTCAGCGGTCAATTTCTATCAGTAGCTGGTTGACAATGATCAGTTATCACGGATCTGATATTATAAAATATCTAGATCTACTCTCGCCTTTGATCACAGACAGCCGCTCCGCGCGCCTCAGCGGTCAAATTCTATCAGTAGCTGGTTGACAATTATTAGTTATCACGGATCTGATATTATAAAATCTCTACACTCGCCTTTGATCACAGACAGCCGCTCCGCGCGCCTCAGCGGTCAAATTCTATCAGTAGCTGGTTGACAATGATTATTTATCACGGATTTGATATTATAAACTATCTACTCTCGCCTTTGATCACAGACAGCCGCTCCGCGCGCCTCAGCGGTCAAACTCTATCAATAGCTGGTTGACAATGATTAGTTGTTACGGATCTAATAATATAAAATCTCTACTCTCGCCTTTGATCACAGACAGCCGCTCCGCGCGCATCAGCGGTTTAACTCTATCAGTAGCTGGTTGACAATGATTAGTTATCACGGATCTAATATTATAAAATCTCTACTCTCGCCATTGATCATAGACAGCCGCTCCGCGCGCCTCCGCGGTCAAATCCTATCATTAGCTGGTTGACAATGATTAGTTATCACGGATCTAATATTATAAAATATCTACTCTCGCCTTTGATCACAGACAGCCGCTCCGCGCGCATCAGCGGTTTAACTCTATCAGTAGCTGGTTGACAATGATTAGTTATCACGGATCTAATATTATAAAATCTCTACTCTCGCCTTTGATCATAGACAGCCGCTCCGCGCGCCTCCGCGGTCAAATCCTATCAGTAGCTGGTTGACAATTATTATTTATTTTAGATCCAAGTAGACTTTATAGTTATCACTGATCTAATGTTATAATATATGTATAAAAAAGAGAGATAGAGACAGAGAGAGAGAGAGAGAGAGAGAGAGAGAGATGACCGGCTGGATGACAATTTCTATTTTATATGTATCCAAGTAGACTTTATAGTTATCACTGATCTATGACAATATAAGAGAAAAATAAATTGTAAGAGAGAGAGAGAGAGAGAGACGAAAAAGAGAGGAATGAGAAAAGGAGGTGGTACTACAAAGTACTTCGCCTCGCCTCACTTCCCTGATTGAACATACAATGACGTGAGTGCATATAGTAATGTTTCATTGTATGTGCTCAGAAAATTGTTGTTGGAGTGTGGTGAGCTGTTTCGTAGTGCGTGGTGATGTTCTCGCTCATTTGCACAATTGACTGTCTCTTTCTCTAACAGCAGACAGACTGGCAGCTGGCGCACTCTCACCTCGCCACACTCTCTCGTCGCGGGGCAATAAAACGACGTCGATTAGAGGAATTTAATTGATAGCGGGCGTCAGAGGTCACAAAAAGATGCAAATTTCGGTAGAAGTGTAGTGGCCACCTATTTGCATGTTGTAGTAAAGGGAGACCTTACACGGTTGCCTAGTTTTCTTGAACAGCCCGCGACAACTGTTTGGTGTCGCCTCGCCTCGACTAAATCACTTCGTGAAAGGGAACCAGGAGGAGTTATAAAAAGATTACGGGCAGATTTGTAGGTGAGGGAGTGTAGAGGAGTGACGTCGAAACCGTTTTTCGATAGCTGAAGTCTGCGATCCGCAGTACTCGTTCTTGTAAGGCCTACTCGATGCAACCGTTCAACGACCTAACCGTCTCTTCATCTGACACACTATTTCGCTCTTTTTTTCTGTCTGACTCTCTCTGATTACGCGCTATTTCGTCGAATTTTCTTTAGGGCTCATAGCTCCGCGGATATGAGAGATAAAGGGCTGAAAATTGGAATCCTGCATCTCGGGACCGAGACCATCGGATCGATGTCACGTTTGGCTAGATAGGAGTAGTGGCTGGCGCGGTAGAGCGATGGACGGACGGACAAAAAGTGCGGAAACCATAGGGCATTTTACACTTACACCCGACTAGCGCGCTTCGCGCGCTAGACATATAGGTATAAAATAGAGAAAAAATTATCTATCGATTGATATATAGATTGATTTAATATGTGCTCTGGAAGTGCTATTAGGAGCTGTGATAGAAGTGCTGTTGTCAGTCTTCCAGTAGATGACTGATCTTTATTTATTTCTTTTTTTTATTTTCAGTAATTTTAAACAATTAGAAAGTGTCACAGTCTATCTGGTTGATAGTATCTGGTTGACTGTTTTTCTACAGATGTATTTACTATGCTCATAGAAGGCGCTCCGGCACGCTCCGCTGTCAGAGCATATCAGTAGATCAGTAATAAAAATAACAATAATGATCACTGATACTGATTTGCATTTTCTCCTACTCTCTGATATTTCACTCTCTCGTATGCACATGGAGGGCGCTCCGGCACGCTTCGCGCGCCTCCGCGGTCAAAGCCGATCAGTGAATCAGTAATTATAATAATATACTGATCACTGATACTGATATGCCTTCTCTCCGACTCTCTGATCTTTCTTTCTCTCGTATGCACATAGAAAGCGCTCCGGCACGCTTCGCGCGCCTCCGCGGTCAAAATATATCAGTAGATCAGTAATAGTAAGAATGCATTGATCACTGCTACTGATATGAATTTTCTCCTACTCTCTGATATTTCACTCTCTCGTATGCACATGGAGGGCGCTCCGGCACGCTTCGCGCGCCTCCGCGGTCAAAGCCGATCAGTGAATCAGTAATTATAATAATATACTGATCACTGATACTGATATGCCTTCTCTCCGACTCTCTGATCTTTCTTTCTCTCGTATGCACATAGAAAGCGCTCCGGCACGCTTCGCGCGCCTCCGCGGTCAAAATATATCAGTAGATCAGTAATAGTAAGAATGCATTGATCACTGCTACTGATATGAATTTTCTCCGACTCTCTGATCGTTCACTTTCTCGTATGCACATAGAAAGCGCTCCGGCACGCTCCGCGCGCCTCCGCGGTCAAAATATATCAGTAGATCAGTAATAGTAAGAATGCATTGATCACTGCTACTGATATGAATTTTCTCCGACTCTCTGATCTTTCTTTCTCTCGTATGCACATAGAAAGCGCTCCGGCACGCTCCGCGCGCCTCCGCGGTCGAAATATATCAGTAGATCAGTAATAGTAAGAATGCATTGATCACTGCTACTGATATGAATTATCTCAGACTCTTTGATCTTTCACTCTCTCGTATGCACATAGAAAGCGCTCCGGCACGCTCCGCGCGCCTCCGCGGTCAAAGCCTATCAGTAGATCAGTAATAATAAGAATAAATATTGATCACTGCTACTGATATGCATTTTATCCGACTCTCTGATCGTTCACCTTCTCGTATGCACATAAAAAGCGCTCCGGCACGCTTCGCGCGCCTCCGCGGTCAAAGTATATCGGTAGATCAGTAAAAATAAGAATATATTGATCACTGATACTGATATGCATTTTCTCCGACTCTCTGAAATTTTACTCTCTCGTATGCACAAAGAGGGCGCTCCGGCACACTCCGCGGTAAAAGCCTATCAGTAGCTGGTTGACAATTTTTATTTATTAGAGATACAAATTAGAGAGGGCGCGCAGCGCCCTCTCTCTTGGGTTAAAATAAGGCTCGCGCCAGAATTTTCAAGTAGCGATATCCAAAGGACATGTTAGCAACAATGTGAAGTCTTCCAATTTATGTTAGTTAGATTCGCACGGTTCCATAGGGCAGATCACTAATTGACGGCATCTTTGTATCTTTTCTCCGAAAGAAGTTATGAGCGATCTCGCACTCGCACTAGGCGAAAGGCCAGCGTGTGGGTGGGTGTCGTTTCCAGTCACGCTAGCTGATAGCTAGCCCTCTGCTGGCGGGCGAGCGCGAGAGCACGCGAGAGAGCACGCTGTTTGGAGAGAGACAGATGTACTTTGGTGGCTGCGATCAGTAGGAATTTAGTAAGGGGAGAGAGAAAGAGAGAACGAGAGAACGAGAGAACGAGAGAACGAGAGAACGAGAGAACGAGAGAACGAGAGAAAAGGAGAAAAAGAGAGGAGGGAAGGAGGGAAGGAGAGACGGAGAGAACGAGAGAACGAGAGAACGAGAGAAGGATAGAAAGAGAGAACGAGAGAACGAGAGAACCAGAGAAAGAGAGAAAGATATAAAAAGAGAACGAGAGAGCTAGAGAACGAGAGAAAGAGAGAAAGGGAGAAGGAGGGAAGGAGGGATGGAGAGAAGAAGAGAAGGATAGAAAGAGAGAACGAGAGAACTAGAGAACGAAAGAAAGAGAGAAAGAGAGAAAGAGATAAAGAGAGAACGAGAGAAAGCGAGAACGATATAACGAGAGAATTAGAGAACGAGAGAAAGAGAGAATGGGAGGAGGAGGGAAGGAGGGAAGGAGAGAAAGAGAGAAAGAGAGAACGAGAAAACGAGAAAACGAGAGAAAGAGAAAACGAGAGAAAGAGAGAACGATATAACGAGAGAGCTAGAGAACGAGAGAAAGAGAGAAAGGGAGAAGGAGGGAAGGAGGGATGGAGAGAAGAAGAGAAGGAGAGAAGGAGAGAACTAGAGAAAAAAGAGAAAGAGAGAAAGAGAGAAAGAGAGAAAGAGAGAAAGAGAGAAAGAGAGAAAGAGAGAAAGAGAGAAAGAGAGAAAGAGAGAAAGAGAGAAAGAGAGAAAGAGATAATGAGAGAACGAGAGAAAGAGAAACCGATAGAAAGAGAAAACGAGTGAAAGAGAGAACGATATAACGAGAGAACTAGAGAACGAGAGAAAGAGAGAAAGTGAGAAGGCGGGAAGGAGGGAAGGAAAGAAGGAGAGAACGAGACAACGAGAGAACGAGACAACGAGACAACGAGACAACGAGACAACGAGAGAACGAGAAAACGAGAGCACGAGAGAACGAGAGAAAGAGAGAACGATATAACGATATAACGAGAGAAATAGAGAACGAGAGAAAGAGAGAAAGAGAGAAGGAGAGAAGGAGGGAAGAAGAGAAGGAGAGACGGAGAGAACGAGAGAACGAGAGAACGAGAGAACGAGAGAAGGATAGAAAGAGAGAACGAGATAAAGAGAGAACGAGAGAACGAGAGAACGAGAGAACGAGAAAACGAGAGAAAGAGAGAACAAGAGAAAGAGAGAACGAAAGAAAGAGAGAACGATATAACTAGAGAACGAGAGAACGAGAGGAAGAGAGAAGGAGGGTGGTAGGAGGGAGGGAGGGAAGAAGAGAAGGAGAGACGGAGAGACGGAGAAAACGAGAGAACGAGAGAACGAGAAACGAGAGAACGAGAGAACGAGAGAACGAGAGAACGAGAGAATGAGAGAAAGAGAGAAAGAGAGAAAGAGAGAACGAGAGAAAGAGAGAACTGGAGAACTAGAGAAAAAGAGAAAGGGAGAAGGAGGGAAGGAGGGAAGGAGAGAAGAAGAGAAGGAGACACGCGAGAACGAGAGAACGAGAGAACGAGAGAACGAGAGAACGAGAGAACGAGAGAACGAGAAAACGAAATAACGAGAGAACTAGATAACGAGAGAACGAGAGAACGAGAGAAAGAGAGAAAGGGAGAAGGGGGGAAGGAGGGAAGGAGGGAAGGAGAGAAGGAGAGACGGAGAGACGGAGAGAACGAGAGAACGAGAGAACGAGAGAACGAGAGAACGAGAGAACGAGAGAAAGAGAGAAAAGAGAGAAAAGAGAGAACGAGAGAAAGAGAGAAAAGAGAGAAAGGGAGAAAGAGAGAACGAGAGAACGAGAGAACGAGAGAACTAGAGAACGAGAGAAAGAGAGAAAGGGATAACGAGAGAACGAGAGAAAGAGAGAACGAGAGAAAGAGAGAACGAGAGAAAGAGAGAAGGAAAGAAGGAGGGAAGGAAGGAAGGAGGGAAGGAGAGGAGGAGAGGAGGAGAGAAGGGGAGAAGGAGAGAAGGAGGGAAGGAATGGGAGGAGAGAAGGAGGAAAGGAGAGGAGGAGAGAAGGAAAGAAGGAGAGAAGGAGGGAAGGAATGGAAGGAGAGAACGAGAGAACGAGAAAATATCGAATAAATTTGAAATGAAATTGATGAAATAATGAGAGAAGAACATGTTACATGTATGAAGACGAGAGAGAAAATTTCTATGAAATTCAACAAAAGGACATATATTATCTTTTAAAAGTACTTCCGTAAAAAGTGTTGTTTGTGTTAACCTGATTCAAGAAAAGCGCATGCATATATTATTAATTTTCGAAAAATCAAATCGTAAACACCTGAACATGAAAACTAACACAAACTTGCTCTTTCAAAACGTTGAATAATTTTTGAATAATTAATGTTGAATAATTCCATGTTTTATTTTTTTTGACATTTTTATACCTGAAACATTGAGTCAAACAACATCACGAATAACATTTTATTTTACTGATAAACCATAAATAATAAACCGCAAAAAACACTAAATAAACAAAACAATCGTATTATTCTGAATGTTACGTGTAACTATTCTATATTCGTTTGAAAGAGCAAGTTTGTGTTAGTTTTCATGTTCAGGTGTTTACGATTTGATTTTTCGAAAATTAATAATATATGCATGCGCTTTTCTTGAATCAGGTTAACACAAACAACACTTTTTACGGAAGTACTTTTAAAAGATAATATAATTTATAGTTATCACCTGTCGTATGCACACAGAGGGCGCTCAGGCACGCTCCGCGCGCCTCCGCGTTCAAAGCCGATCAGTAGATCAGTAATAATAATTATATATTTATCACTGATACTGATATGCATTTTCTCCGACTCTCTGATCTTTCACGCTCTCGTATACTCAAAGAAGGCGCTCAGGCACGCTCCGCGCGCCTCCGCGTTCAAAGCCGATCAGTAGATCAGTAATAATAATTATATATTTATCACTGATACTGATATGCATTTTTTCCGACTCTCTGATCTTTCACTCTCTCGTATGCACATAGAAGGCGCTCCGGCACGCTCCGCGCGCCTCCGCGTTCAAAGCCGATCAGTAGATCAGTAATAATAATTATATATTTATCACTGATACTGATATGCATTTTTTCCGACTCTCTGATCTTTCACTCTCTCGTTTGCACATAGAAGGCGCTCCGGCACGCTCCGCGCGCCTCCGCGGTCAAAGCCGATCAGTAGATGAATAATAATAATAATATTTTGATCACTGATACTGATATTCATTTTCTCCGATTCTCTGATCTTTTACTCTCTCGTATGCACATAGAGGGCGCTCCGGCACGCTCCGCGCGCCTCCGCGGTCAAAGCCGATCAGTAGATGAAAAATAATAATAATATTTTGATCACTGATACTGATATGCATTTTCTCCGACTCTCTGATCTTTCACGCTCTCGTATACTCAAAGAAGGCGCTCAGGCACGCTCCGCGCGCCTCCGCGTTCAAAGCCGATCAGTAGATCAGTAATAATAATTATATATTTATCACTGATACTGATATGCATTTTTTCCGACTCTCTGATCTTTCACTCTCTCGTATGCACATAGAAGGCGCTCCGGCACGCTCCGCGCGCCTCCGCGTTCAAAGCCGATCAGTAGATCAGTAATAATAATTATATATTTATCACTGATACTGATATGCATTTTTTCCGACTCTCTGATCTTTCACTCTCTCGTTTGCACATAGAAGGCGCTCCGGCACGCTCCGCGCGCCTCCGCGGTCAAAGCCGATCAGTAGATGAATAATAATAATAATATTTTGATCACTGATACTGATATTCATTTTCTCCGATTCTCTGATCTTTTACTCTCTCGTATGCACATAGAGGGCGCTCCGGCACGCTCCGCGCGCCTCCGCGGTCAAAGCCGATCAGTAGATGAAAAATAATAATAATATTTTGATCACTGATACTGATATATTTTCTTTAAAAAGTACTTGCGTAAACAAATGAACTTTGTCTTGTCCCAATGCAGCAAAAGCACATGCATAAAGCGTTTACAAATACTAACACAAACCTGCGCCTCTCTCTTCCCTCTCTCTCTCTCTCTCTCTATCTCTCTCTCTCTCTCTCTTTCTCTCTCCCCTCTCTCTGTCTTCTCTCTCTCTAATATGGACGTATGGCGTTATTCATTTGTATTGTTATATTTCATCGGTTAATGTCCACTGTCCGTTATGCGCAGGTTTGTGTTAGTATTTGTAAACGCTTTATGCATGTGCTTTTGCTGCATTGGGACAAGACAAAGTTCATTTGTTTACGCAAGTACTTTTTAAAGAAAATATATGTCCTTTTGTTAAATTTCATAGAAATTTTGAATATGTGCTGAATTATGACTATTCATATGAATTTTATCAAAAACTACTATCTCTCACTCACTCTGTTCTCTCCTTCTCTTTGTCCCTTCTCTCTCTTTCACTGTTCCTTCTCTCTCTCTCTCTCTCTCTCTCTCTCTCTCTCTTTCTCTCACACTGTTCTCTCTCTCACTCTTTCACTCTCTTACTTTCTGCCCTTCTCTCTCTGTCTCTTTATATTTTCTGCTCTTCTATCAATGTTGACAAATACTAACACAAACTCTCGGCCGTTCTCTCTCTTCTCACTCTCATGTACCACAGATCACACGTTACCTTTCGGATCGCCGTTACGTTTCACAAAAAAACGTTTTTCCCCACATATTTTCTCACTACCGTTCGGAGTCGCGCCTACTGCGCTCTTTCTCCTGGTTATAGTTGGCGGACCCAAAACAACGCAAACCCGGCGCGAATTAGACGCTGGCGGCGGCGGGGCGAACTACACTCAAAGTGCGAGTTGGAGAACACGGGCAGAAAACGCCGAGAGAGTACGCTTTCGGGAGAGAGTCAGCGTTACCGGACACGACACCCACCCACCCACCCACCCACCCACCCACACGCTGGCCTCTCACCTCATGGGTGCGCGAGATCGCTCATAACTTCTTTCGGAGAAAAGATACAAAGATGCCATCAATTAGTGATCTGGCCTACGGAACCGTGCGAATCTAACTAACATGAATTGGATGAGTTCACATTCCTGCTAACATGATTTTTGGATATAGCTTCTTGAAAATTCTGGCGCGAGCCCTATCCTAAGCCAAAAGAGAGGGCGCTGCGCGCCCTCTCTAATTCATTTTTTCCGACTCTCTGATCTTTCACTCTCTCGTATGCACATAGAAGACGCTCCGGCACGCTCCGCGCGCCTCCGCGTTCATAGCCGATCAGTAGATCAGTAATAATAATTATATATTTATCACTGATACTGATATGCTTTTTCTCCGACTCTCTGATCTTTCACTCTCTCGTATGCACATAGAGGGCGCTCCGGCACGCTCCGCCCGCCTCCGCGGTCAAAGCCGATCAGTAGCTGGTTGACAATGATTAGTTATCACGGATCTAATATTATAAAATCTCTACTCTCGCCTATGATCACAGACAGCCGCTTCGCGCGCCTCCGCGGTCAAATTCTATCAGTAGCTGGTTGACAATAATTAGTTAACACGGATCTAATATTATGAAATCTCTACTCTCGCCTTTGATCACAGACAGCCGCTTCGCGCGCCTCCGCGGTCAAATTCTATCAGTAGCTGGTTGACAATGATTAGTTATCACGGATCTAATAGTATAAAATCTCTACTCTCGTCTTTGATCACAGACAGCCGCTCCGCGCGCCTCAGCGGTCAAACTCTATCAGTAGCTGGTTGACAATGATTAGTTATCACGGATCTAATATTATAAAATATCTACTCTCGCCTATGATCACAGACAGCCGCTTCGCGCGCCTCCGCGGTCAAATTCTATCAGTAGCTGGTTGACAATAATTAGTTAACACGGATCTAATATTATGAAATCTCTACTCTCGCCTTTGATCACAGACAGCCGCTTCGCGCGCCTCCGCGGTCAAATTCTATCAGTAGCTGGTTGACAATGATTAGTTATCACGGATCTAATAGTATAAAATCTCTACTCTCGCCTTTGATCACAGACAGCCGCTCCGCGCGCCTCAGCGGTCAAACTCTATCAGTAGCTGGTTGACAATGATTAGTTATCACGGATCTAATAGTATAAAATCTCTACTCTCGCCTTTGATCACAGACAGCCGCTCCGCGCGCCTCAGCGGTCAAACTCTATCAGTAGCTGGTTGACAATGATTAGTTATCACGGATCTAATATTATAAAATATCTACTCTCGCCTATGATCACAGACAGCCGCTTCGCGCGCCTCCGCGGTCAAATTCTATCAGTAGCTGGTTGACAATAATTAGTTAACACGGATCTAATATTATGAAATCTCTACTCTCGCCTTTGATCACAGACAGCCGCTTCGCGCGCCTCCGCGGTCAAATTCTATCAGTAGCTGGTTGACAATGATTAGTTATCACGGATCTAATAGTATAAAATCTCTACTCTCGCCTTTGATCACAGACAGCCGCTCCGCGCGCCTCAGCGGTCAAACTCTATCAGTAGCTGGTTGACAATGATTAGTTATCACGGATCTAATAGTATAAAATCTCTACTCTCGCCTTTGATCACAGACAGCCGCTCCGCGCGCCTCAGCGGTCAAATTCTATCAGTAACTGGTTGACAATTATTAGTTATCACGGATCTAATATCATAAAATATCTACTCTCGCCTTTGATCACAGACAGACGCTCCGCGCGCCTCAGCGGTCAAACTCTATCAGTAGCTGGTTGACAATGATTAGTTATCACGGATCTAATATTATAAAATCTCTACTCTCGCCTTATTTCGCCTCGCCTCACTTCTATGATTGAATATAGAAAGACGTGAGTGCATACAGTTATATTTGTATTGTATTTGCTCAGAAAATAGAAATCGCACAGTTCCTTTATGGAGTGTGGTGAGCTGTTTTGTAGTGCATGGTGCTGTTCTCGCTCATTTGCACAATTGACTGTCTCTTTCTCTAACAGCAGACAGACTGGCAGCTGGCGCACTCTCACCTCGCCACACTCTCTCGTCGCGGGGCAATAAAACGACGTCGATTAGAAGAATTTAATTGATAGCGGGCGTCAGAGGTCACAAAAAGATGCAAATTTTGGTAGAAGTGTAGTGGCCACCTATTTGCATGTTGTATTAAAAGGAGACCTTACACGGTTGCCTAGTTTTCTTGAACAGCCCGCGACAACTGTTTGGTGTCGCCTCGCCTCGACTAAATCACTTCGTGAAAGGAAACCAGGAGGAGTTATAAAAAGATTACGGGCAGATTTGTAGGTGAGGTAGTGTAGAGGAGTGACGTCAAAACCGTTTCTCGAAAGCTGGAGTCTGCGATTCGCAGTACTCGTTCGTGTAAGGCCTACTCGATGCAACCGTTCAACCACCTACCCGTCTCCTCGCCTCACACACTATTTCGCCGCTTTTGTGTCTGACTCTCTCTGATTACGCGCTATTTCGTCGGACTTTCTGGAGCTTATAGCTCCGCGGATATGATAGATAAATGGCTGAAAATTGGAATCCTGCATCTCGGGTCCGAGACCATCGGATCGATGTCACGTTTGGCTAGATAGGAGTAGTGGGTGGCGCGGTAGAGCGATGGACGGACGGAAACCATAGGGCATTTTGCACAGCCAGGCAGCGCGCTTCGCGCGCTAGAAATATGAGTATAAAAAGAGGAAAAAATTATCTATCGATTGATATATAGATTGACTTGATATGTGCTCTGGAAGTGCTACTAGGAGCTGTGCTAGAAGTGTTGTTGTCAGTCTTTCAGTAAATGGCTGATCTTTATTTTTTTTCTTATTTTGTTTATTTTCAGTATATTCAAATAATTAGAAACTGTCACAGTCTATCAGTATCTGGTTGATAGTTACTGCTTTTGTACAGATATTATATTTACTATGCTCATAGAAGGCGCTTCGGCACACTGCGGTGCGCCTCCGCGGTCAAAGCCTATTAGTAGATCAGTAATAATAATAATAATAGTAATATAATGATCACTGATACTAATATACATTTTCTTCCACTCTCTGATCTTTTTCTCTATCGTATGCACATTGACGGCGCTCCGACACGTTCCGCGCGCCTCCGCGGTGAAAAAAAGGCCTGATAGTTTAGGAACCACAACGTGAGGTGCAGAGTTTGTGTCGAAATCATGTAACATTTTCTGACTGGACGCGTTACTTGCTCTAATTAGCGTAGAACGATTCGCCCTTCCTCGCTGATTCCAACGATATTCGATTTATGGGAAAACGTGCCCCGTAAAGTATTGAAAATCGATAAAGAGTGATATGATGACGTCATATTTCTTTGATCTAGCCGCCACTGCCCAAAATGGGTAATGAAAAATGGTGTCATAAGAGACGTATTTCATCGAGTACTGATTGATTACAATCAAACAAAGCGTAGTGCTACTATTAGAAACGAGTATATTCATAATTTAACTATTAATGACGTCATCAGTGCTTTGATCTAGCCGCCCTCTGTCGCACATTCCCTATGTGAGCGCGCGCTCGGGTGCGCGCGCGCCGCGCGGAATTAGAGCGCAATGTGAACGATGAACCCTATGAACATTATATATTTTCGAAATCAGCTTGAAACGATCTACATTATTATACAAACTGCTATACCACATCCAAACTTCTGAAATTCTCATTGTGGTCCCTACTGATAGTTATCAGTAGATCAGTAACATAAAATTATTAATATTCTGATCACTGATACTGAAATGCATTTTCTCTGACTCTCTGAGCTTTCACTTTCTCGTATGCACATAGAAAGCGCTCCGTCACGCTCCGCGCGCCTCCTCGGTAAAAAAAGCCTATCAGTTATCAGTAGATCAGTAATATAAAAATAAGAATATATTGATCACTGAAACTGATATGCATTTTCTCTGACTCTCTGGTCTTTCACTTTCTCGTATACACATAGATGGCGCTTCGTCACGCTTCGCGCGCCTCCGCAGTAAAAAAAATCCTATCAGTTATCAGTAGATCAGTAATATAAAAGTAATAATATTTTGATCACTGATACTGATATGCCATTCATCCGACTCTCTGATCTTTCACTCTCTCTTATGCACATAGATGGCGCTACGGCACGCTCCGCGCGCCTCCGCAGTCAAAGTATATCAGTAGATCAGTATTTATAATAATATATTGATCACTGATACTGATATGCATTTTCTCCGACTTTATGATCTTTTACTCTTCCATATGCACATGAAGTGCGCTCCGGGAACGCTTCGCGCGCCTCCGCGGTCAAAGCCGATCAGTAGATCAGTAATATTAAGAATATATTGATCACTGCTACTGGTTGATAATGATTAGTTATCACGGATCTAATATTATAGAATCTCTACTCTCGCCTTTGAACACAGACAGCCGCTCCGCGCGCCTCAGCGGTCAAATTCTATCAGTAGCTGGTTGACAATGATTAGTTATCACGGATCTAATATTCTAAAATCTCTACTCTCGCCTATGATCATAGATAGCCGCTCCGCGCGCCTCAGCAGTCAAATTCTATCAGTAGCTGGTTGACAATGATTAGTTATCCCGGATCTAATATTATAAAATCTCTACTCTCGCCTTTGATCACAGACAGCCGCTCCGCGCGCCTCAGCGGTCAAATTCTATCAGTAGCTGGTTGACAATGATTAGTTATCACGGATCTAATATTATAAAATAACTACTCTCGCCTACGATCATAGACAGCCACTCCGCGCGCCTCCGCGGTCAAATTCTATCAGTAGATCAGTAATAATAAGAATAAATTGATTACTGCTACTGATATGCATTTTCTTCGACTCTCTGATCGTTCATTCTCGTATGCACATAGTAAGCGCTCCGGCACGCTTCGCGCGCCTCCGCGGTCAAAGCCGATCAGTAGATCAGTAATTATAAAAATATATTGAACACTGATACTGATATGCATTCTCTCCAACTCTCTGATCTTTCACTCTCTCGTATGCACATAGAGAGCGCGCCTCCGCGGTCAAAGCCTATCAGCAGCTGGTTGACAATTATTATTTATTAGTTATCACTCATCTAATATCATAAAATATATAAGAGAGAGAGAGAAAGAGAGAGAGAGAGAGAGAGAGAGAGAGAGAGAGAGAGAGAGAGACGAAGAAGAGAGGGATGAGAAGAGGAGGTGGTAGAGCGTACTACATAGTAGCACTCTTTCGCCTCGCCTCACTTCCCTGCTTGAATATAGAATGACGTGAGTGCACATAGTAATGTTTTATTGTATGTGCTCAGAAAATAGAATTCGCACAGTTTGTTGGAGTGTGGTGTGTTGTTTCGTAGTGCATGGTGATGTTCTCGCTCATTTGCACAATTTACTGTTTCTTTCTCTAACAGCAGACTGACTGGCAGCTGGCGCACTCTCACCTCGCCACACTCTCTCGTCGCGGGGCAATAAAACGACGTCGATTAAAGGAATCCGCTGATCGCAGGCGTCATAGGTCACAAAAAGATGCAAATTTTGGTAGAAGTGTAGTGGCCACCTATATGCATGTTGTAGTAAAGGGAGATCTTACACGGTTGCCTACTTTTCTTGAACAGCCCGCGACAAATGTTTGGTGTCGCCTCGCCTCGATTAAATCACTTCGTGAAAGGAAACCAGAAAGAGTTATAAAACGATTTCGGGCAGATTTGTAGATAAGGGAGTGTAGAGGAGTGACGTCAAAACCGTTTCTCGATAGCTGAAGTCTGCGATTCGCAGTACTCGTTCTTGTAAGGTCTACTCGACGCAACCGCTCAACCACCTAACCGTCTCGTCACCTTACACACTATTTCGCTGCTTTTCTGTCTGATTCTCTCTGATTACGCGCTATTTCGTCGGAGTTTCTCGAGCTCATAGCTCCGCGGATATGAGAGATAAAGAGCTGAAAATTGGAATCCTGCATCTAGGAACCGAGACCATTGGATCGATGTCACGTTTGGCTAGATAGGAGTAGTGGCTGGCGCGGTAGAGCGATGGACGTACGGACGGACGGACGGAAACCATAGAGCATTTTACACTTACAGGCAACTAGCGCGCTTCGCGCGCTAGAAATATAGGTATAAAAAAGAGGAGAAAATTATCTATCGATTGATATATAGATTGATTTGATATGTGCTCTGGAAGTGCTATTAGGAGCTGTGCTAGAAGTGCTGTTGTCAGTCTTCCAGTAGATGACTGATCTTTATTTGTTTCCTTTTTTGTTTTCAGTAATTTTAAATAATTAGAAAGTGTCACAGTCTCTTTGGTTGATAGTATCTGGTTGACTGTTTTTCTACGGATGTATTTACTATGCTCATAGAAGGCGCTCCGGCACGCTCCGCTGTCAGAGCATATCAGTAGATCAGTAATAAAAATAACAATAATGATCACTGATACTGATTTGCATTTTCTCCTACTCTCTGATATTTTACTCTCTCGTATGCACATGGAGGGCGCTCCGGAACGCTTCGCGCGCCTCCGCGGTCAAAGCCGATCAGTGAATCAGTAATTATAATAATATACTGATCAATGATACTGATATGCCTTCTCTCCTACTCTCTGAGCTTTTACTCTTTCGTACGCACACAGAAAGCGCTCCGGCACGCTCCGCGCGCCTCCGCGGTCAAAATATATCAGTAGATCAGTAATAGTAAGAATGCATTGATCACTGCTACTGATATGAATTTTCTCCGACTCTCTGATCGTTCACTTTCTCGTATGCACATAGAAAGCGCTCCGGCACGCTCCGCGCGCCTCCGCGGTCAAAATATATCAGTAGATCAGTAATAGTAAGAATGCATTGATCACTGCTACTGATATGAATTTTCTCCGACTCTCTGATCGTTCACTTTCTCGTATGCACATAGAAAGCGCTCCGGCACGCTCCGCGCGCCTCCGCGGTCAAAATATATCAGTATATCAGTAATAGTAAGAATGCATTGATCACTGCTACTGATATGAATTTTCTCCGACTCTCTGATCGTTCAATTTCTCGTATGCACATAGAAAGCGCTCCGGCACGCTCTGCGGTCAAAGCCTATCAGTAGATCAGTAATAATAAGAATAAATAATGATCACTGCTACTGATATGAATTTTCTCCGAATCTCTGATCTTTCACTCTCTCGTATGCACATAGAAAGCGCTCCGGCACGCTCCGCGCGCCTCCGCGGTCAAAATATATCAGTAAATCAGTAATAGTAAGAATGCATTGATCACTGCTACTGATATGAATTTTCTCCGACTCTCTGATCGTTCACTTTCTCGTATGCACATAGAAAGCGCTCCGGCACGCTCCGCGCGCCTCCGCGGTCAAAATATATCAGTAGATCAGTAATAGTAAGAATGCATTGATCACTGCTACTGATATGAATTTTCTCCGACTCTCTGATCGTTCACTTTCTCGTATGCACATAGAAAGCGCTCCGGCACGCTCCGCGCGCCTCCGCGGTCAAAATATATCAGTAGATCAGTAATAGTAGCTGTTGTTGTTGCTGTTGTTGCTGTTCCGTCTGGAAAGGAGAGGAGACGTAATGTCATCATCACTCGCGTGCTACGCTCTGACCGATCCTGCTTCGAGAATGCCACCATGTTCGAACTGTCTATCGCTTCCTGCCGCACTGTCGCCGACCGCGATGGATCTGATTTCATCACTCTTCTCGCCGAGTTCACCTGCCCTGCCGACGCTGCCACCTTCATCAGGAGATTCAACACGGACTGTATGGGTAGGGACTGTCCCGCGAGGGCCAGACCTGACTACAACCCAGAAGACGCCGCCAAGTACGCCTCATCCTGGAAGACCGCCATAGAGAGAAATGACGTCGCCGGCCGCCGCGAGTGGACTGTGAGGGACCTCGAGCTGTACAAGCTGCCTGCGCCTGGACCATGGATCAAGATGAGTCGCTAATTGTCTCTCTATTCTCTCTTTTGTCTTTCTCATATTATCAATGTCATTCACGTTCTTTTATGTCACTCCTGAATGTCAGTTTTCACGCCTTCCATTATTTCACTGCTATTGTTTACGTTTTGCATTGTGATTGTTTCCATCTTTTTGATTTGAGTGTCTGTTTTCTTTCAAATCCAACTTCTGTTTTATCGATTGTCAGCGCATTTCCGTTATGCATTGCCTACATTCATTGTTATCTACTATGTGAATCTTTCATTTCTTCCACAATGCGTTTGTTTATGTTATTTCTCTATTCTCTCGTCACATTTCTCTCTCGTCAGAGAAAATTTCACAGCCCGAGTAAGTGCTCTCCAGGGCCTTCGGGTGTTGTAAAATATTAATGCTATCAAGTATTAATAAAGCATATTGTAGTAAGAATGCATTGATCACTGCTACTGATATGAATTTTCTCCGACTCTCTGATCGTTCACTTTCTCGTATGCACATAGAAAGCGCTCCGGCACGCTCCGCGCGCCTCCGCGGTCAAAATATATCAGTATATCAGTAATAGTAAGAATGCATTGATCACTGCTACTGATATGAATTTTCTCCGACTCTCTGATCGTTCAATTTCTCGTATGCACATAGAAAGCGCTCCGGCACGCTCTGCGGTCAAAGCCTATCAGTAGATCAGTAATAATAAGAATAAATAATGATCACTGCTACTGATATGAATTTTCTCCGAATCTCTGATCTTTCACTCTCTCGTATGCACATAGAAAGCGCTCCGGCACGCTCCGCGCGCCTCCGCGGTCAAAATATATCAGTAAATCAGTAATAGTAAGAATGCATTGATCACTGCTACTGATATGAATTTTCTCCGACTCTCTGATCGTTCAATTTCTCGTATGCACATAGAAACCGCTCCGGCACGCTCCGCGCGCCTCCGCGGTCAAAATGTATCAGTAGATCAGTAATAATAAGAATGCATTGATCACTGCTACTGATATGAATTTTCTCCGACTTTCTGATCTTTCTTTCTCTCGTATGCACATAGAAAGCGCTCCGGCACGCTCCGCGCGCCTCCGCGGTCAAAATATATCAGTAGATCAGTAATAGTAAGGATGCATTGATCACTGCTACTGATATGATTTTTCTCCGACTCTCTGATATTTCACTCTCTCGTATGCACATAGGAGGCGCTCCGGCACGCTCCGCGCGCTTCCGCGTTAATACTCTATCAGTAGATCAGTAATTATAATAATACATTGATCACTGATACAGATATGCATTTTCTTATACTCTCTGATCTTTCACTTTCTCGTCATAAAATCTCTACTCTCGCCTACGATCATAGATAGCCGCTCCGCGCGCCTCCGCGGTCAAAATCTATCAGTAGCTGGTTGACAATGATTAGTTATCACGGATCTAATATTATAAAATTTCTACTCTCGCCTTTGATCATAGACAGCCGCTCCGCGCGTTTCAGCGGTCAATTTCTATCAGTAGCTGGTTGACAATGATTAGTTATCACGGATCTAATATTATAAAATCTCTACTCTCGCCTTTGATCACAGACAGCCGCTCCGCGCGCCTCAGCGGTCAAGTTCTATCAGTAGCTGGTTGACAATGATTAGTTATCACGGATCTAAGATTATAAAATATCTACTCTCGCTTTTGATCACAGACAGCCGCTCCGCGCGCCTCAGCGGTCAAGTTCTATCAGTAGCTGGTTGACAATCACGGATCTAATATTATAAAATATCTACTCTCGCCTTTGATCACAGACAGCCGCTCCGCGCGCCTCAGCGGTCAAGTTCTATCAGTAGCTGGTTGACAATGATTAGTTATCACGGATCTATTATTATAAAATTTCTACTCTCGCCTTCGATCACAGACAGCAGCTCCGCGCGTTTCAGCGGTCAAATTCTATCAGTAGCTGGTTGACAATGATTAGTTATCACGGATCCAATATTATAAAATCTCTACTCTCGCCTTCGATCACAGACAGCCGCTCCGCGCGCCTCAGCGGTCCACTTCTATCAGTAGCTGGTTGACAATTATTAGTTATCACGGATCTAATATTATAAAATATCCACTCTCGCCTATGATCATAGATAGCCGTTCCGCGCGCCTCCGCGGTCAAAGTCTATCAGTAGATCAGTAATAACAAGAATATATTGATCACTGTTACTGATATGGATTCTCTCCGACTGTCTGATATTTCACTCTCTCGGATGCACATAGGAGGCGCGCCTCCGCGGTCAAAGTCTATCAGTAGATCAGTAATAATAAGAATATATTGATCACTGTTACTGATATGCATTCTCTCCGACTGTCTGATATTTCACTCTCTCGGATGCACATAGGAGGCGCTCCGGCACGCTTCGCGCGCCTCCGCGGTCAAAGTCTATCAGTAGATCATTAATAGTAAGAATGCATTGATCACTGCTACTGATATGGATTCTCTCCGACTGTCTGATATTTCACTCTCTCGGATGCACATAGAAAGCGCTCCGGCACGCTCCGCGCGCCTCCGCAGTCAAATCCTATCAGTAGGTCAGTAACAATAAGAATAAATTGATCACTGCTACTGATATGCATTTTCTCCGACTCTCTGATCTTTCACTCTCTCGTATGCACATAGAGGGCGCTTCGGCACACTCCGCGGTAAAGCATATCAGAATCTGGTTGACAATTTTTATTTTTATTATAGATACAAATATAATTTATAGTTATCACTGGTCTTTTATTATAAAATCAAGAGAGAGAGAGTGAGAAAGAGAGAGAGAGATGGAGAGAGGAAGAGAGGGAGAGAGGGAGAGAAAGAGAGAAAGAAAGAGAAAGAGAGACGAGAAAGAGAGAGATGAGAAAAGGAATTGGATGAAAAAAGGAGGTTACATAGTATTTTGCCTCGCCTCACTTCCCTGATTGAATATAGAATGACGTGAGTGCATATAGTAATGTTTTATTGTATGTGCTCAGAAAATAAAATTCGCACAGTTTGTTGAAGTGTGGTGAGCTGTTTCGTAGTGCATGGTGATGTTCTCGCTCATTTGCACAATTGACTGTGTTTTTCTCTGACATCAGACAAACTGGCAGCTGGCGCACTCTCACCTCGCCACACTCTCTCGTCGCGGGACAATAAAGTGGCGTCGATTAGAGGAATTTAATTGATAGCGGGCGTAAGAGGTCACAAAAAGATGCAAATTTTGGTAGAAGTGTAGTGGCCACCTATTTGCATGTTGTAGTAAAGGGAGACCTTACACGGTTGCCTTGTTTTCTTGAACAGCCCGCGACAACTGTTTGGTGTCGCCTCGCCTCGATTAAATCACTTCGTGAAAGGAAACAAGGAGGATTTATAAAAAGATTACGGGCAGATTTGTAGGTAAGGGAGTGTAGAGGAGTGACGTCGAAACCGTTTTTCGATAGCTGAAGTCTGCGAATCGCAGTAATCGTTCTTGTAAGGCCTACTCGATGCAACCGTTCAACCACCTAACCGTCTCTTCATCTGACACACTGTTTCGCTCTTTTTTCTGTCTGACTCTCTCTGATTACGCGCTATTTCGTCGAATTTTCTTTAAGGCGTATAGCTCCGCGGATATGAGATATAAAGGGCTGAAAATTGGAATCCTGCATCTCGGGACCGAGACCATCGGATCGATGTCACGTTTGGCTAGATAGGAGTAGTGGGTGGCGCGGTAGAGCGATGGACGGACGGACAAAAAGTGCGGAAACCATAGGGCATTTAGTCAGACCGGCGCAGCGGGCGCTGCGACTAGCGCGCTTCGCGCGCTAGAAATATAGGTAGAAAATAGAGGAGAAAATTATCTATCGATTAATATATAGATTGACTTGATATGTGCTCTGGTAGTGCTATTAGGAGCTGTGCTAGAAGTGCTGTTGTCAGAGCCTTCTAAAGAGTGATCTTTATTGTATTTCCTTAATTTTGAATTACAGTATTATCAAATGCTTGAACAGTGTCAATGTCTAACAGTAGCTAGTTGATTTTTTTCGATTCTCGACTGATGTTATCTTACCTAGGCTCAGAGAAGGCGCTCCGAGATGCAGCCGAAGACTATCGGTATATGAGTGATAACTACGTCATAACTAAACTACACTTTCTGTTTCTCCGCTTCTCTCTTTCTCTCTCTCTCTCTCTCTCTCTCTCTCTCTCTCTCTCTCTCTCTCTCTCTCTGTCTCTCTGTCTCTCTCTGTCTCTCTCTCTCTCTCTCTCTCTCTCTCTCTTTGCTCTAGAAGGCGCTCCGGCACGCTACCGCGTGCCTTCGCGGTCAAAGCCTATAAGTAGATCAAAATAATAATATATTGATCACTGATACTGTTTTGCATTTTCTCCGACTCTCTGATATTTCACTCTCTCGTATGCACATATGAGGCGCTCCGGCACGCTTCGCGCGCCTCCGCGTTAAAACTCTATCAGTAGATCAGTAGTAATAAGAATATATTGATCACTGTTACTGATATGCATTCTCTCCGACTCTCTGATATTTTACTCTCTCGAATGCACAAAGGAGGCGCTCCGGCACGCTCCGCGCGCCTCCGCGTTAAAACTCTATCAGTAAATCAGTAATTATAATAATACATTGATCACTGGTACTGATATGCATTCTCTCCTACTCTCTGATCTTTCACTTTCTCGTCATAAAATAACTACTCTACGATCATAGATAGCCGCTCCGCGCGCCTCCGCGGTCAAATTCTATCAGTAGCTGGTTGACAATGATTAGTTATCACGGATCTAATATTATAAAATCTCTACTCTCGCCTATGATCATAGACAGCCGCTCCGCGCGCCTCCGCGGTCAAAGTATATCAGTAGATCAGTAATAATAAGAATATATTGATCACTGTCACTGATATGAATTCTCTCCTACTCTCTGATATTTCACTATCTCGTATGCACATAGAAAGCGCTCCGGCACGCTTCGCGCGCCTCCGCGGTCAAAGTCGATCAGCATATCAGTAATTATAATAATACATTGATCACTTATATTGATATGCATTTTCTCCGACTCTCTGATCTTTTACTCTTTCGTTTGACATTGAGGGCGCTCCGGCACGCTTCGCGCGCCTCCGCAGTCAAAGTCGATCAGTAGATCAGTAATTATAATAATATATTGATCACTGATACTGATATGCATTTTCTCCTACTCTCTGATCTTTTATTCTTTCGTTTGCACATAGAGGGCGCTCCGGCACGCTTCGCGCGCCTTCGCGGTCAGAGTCGATCAGTAGATCAGTAATTATAATAATATATTGATCACTGATACTGATATGCATTTTCTCCGACTCTCTGATCTTTTACTGTTTCGTATGCACATAGAAGGCGCTCCGGCACGCTTCGCGCGCCTCCGCGGTCAAAGTCGATCAGTATATCAGTAATTATAATAATATATTGATCACTGGTACTGATATGCATTCTCTCCTACTCTCTGATCTTTTATTCTTTCGTTTGCACATAGAGGGCGCTCCGGCACGCTTCGCGCGCCTTCGCGGTCAGAGTCGATCAGTAGATCAGTAATTATAATAATATATTGATCACTGATACTGATATGCATTTTCTCCGACTCTCTGATCTTTTACTCTTTCGTTTGCACATTGAGGGCGCTCCGGCACGCTTCGCGCGCCTCCGCGGTCAAAGTCGATCAGTAGATCAGTATTTATAATAATACATTGATCACTGAAACTGATCCGCGGTCAAAGTCGATCAGTAGATCAGTATTTATAATAATACATTGATCACTGAAACTGATATGCATTTTCTCCGACTCTCTGATCTTTTACTCTTTCGTTTGCACATTGAGGGCGCTCCGGCACGCTTCGCGCGCCTCCGCGGTCAAAGTCGATCAGTAGATCAGTATTTATAATAATACATTGATCACTGAAACTGATATGCAATCTATTCTACTCTCTGATCTTTTACTCTTTCGTATGCACATAGAAGGCGCTCCGGCACGCTTCGCGCGCCTCCGCGGTCAAAGTCGATCAGTAGATCAGTAAATAAAATATAGATCAGTAAATAAAATAATACATTGATCACTGATACTGATATGCATTTTCTCCGACTCTCTGATCTTTTATTCTTTCGTTTGCACAAAGAGGGCGCTCCGGCACGCTTCGCGCGCCTCCGCGGTCAAAGTATATCAGTAGATCAGTAATAATAAGAATATATTGATCACTGCTACTGATATGCATTTTCTCCGGCTCTCTGATCGTTCACTTTTTCGTATACACATTGAAAGCGCTCCGGCACGCTCCACGCGCCTCCGCGATTAAAGTTGATCAGTAGATCAGTAATAATAAGAATATATTGATCACTGTTACTGATATGCATTTTCTCCGGCTCTCTGATCGTTCACTTTTTCGTATACACATTGAAAGCGCTCCGGCACGCTCCGCGCGCCTCCGCGGTTAAAGTCGATCAGTAGATCAGTAATAATAAGAATATATTGATCACTGCTACTGATATGCATTTTCTCCGACTCTCTGATCGTTCACTTTCTCGTATGCACATAGAAAGCGCTCCGGCACGCTTCGCGCGCCTCCGCGGTCAAAGTCTATCAGTAAATCAGTAATAATGAGAATATATTGATCACTGCTACTGATATGCATTTTCTCCGACTCTCTGATCGTTCACTTTCTCGTATGCACATAGAAAGCGCTCCGGCACGCTTCGCGCGCCTCCGCGGTCAAAGTATATCAGTAGATCAGTAATTATTGATCACTGATACTGATATGCATTTCTCCTACTCTCTGATCTTTTACTCTTTCGTATGCACATAAAGGGCGCTCCGGCACACTCCGCGGTGAAATATTATAAAATATAAGAGAGCGAGAGAGAGAGAGAGGGAGAGAGAGAGAGAGATATGTGCAGCTAGTTAACAATTATTATTTAATTTAGATGCAAGTAGAGAGAAATAGAGCAAGAGAGAAGATAGGGAGAGAGAAAGAGAGCGAGCGAGCGAGCGAGAGAGAGAGATACGGAAAAGAGAAAAAAAAAGAGAGAGAGAGAGAGAGAGAGAGAGAGAGAGAGACGAAAAGAGAGAGAATAAACAGAGAGAGAAAAAGAGAGATAAAGTAAAAAAAAAACAGAGAGAGAGAGAGAGAGAGAGAGAGAGAGAGAGAGAGTGCGAGAGTGCGAGCGAGAGTGAGAGCGAGACGAAAAAAAGGATGCGAAAAAAAGGTTACGTATATTTCGCCTCGCCTCACTTCTCTGATTGAATATAGAAGGACGTGAGTGCATATAGTATTTTTTTGTATTTACTCATAATATAGTAATCGCGCAGTTTGTTGGAGTGTGGTGAGCTGTTTCGTAGTGCATGGTGATGTTCTCGCTCATTTGCACAATTGACTGTCTTTTTCTCTGACATCAGACAGACTGGCAGCTGGCGCACTCTCACCTCGCCACACTCTCTCGTCGCGGGGCAATAAAGTGGCGTCGATTAGAGGAATTTAATTGATAGCGGGCGTAAGAGGTCACAAAAAGATGCAAATTTTGGTAGAAGTGTATTGGCCACCTATTTGCATGTTGTAGTAAAGGCAGACCTTACACGGTTGCCTAGTTTTCTTGAACAGCCCGCGAGAAATGTTTTGTCTCGCCTCGCCTCGATTAAATCACTTCGTGAAAGCTAACCAGAAAGAGTTATAAAAAGATTACGGGCAGATTTGTAGGTAAGGGAGTGTAGAGGAGTGACGTCGAAACCGTTTCTCGATAGCAGAAGTCTGCGATTCGCAGTGCTCGTTCTTGTAAGGTCTACTCGCCGCAGCCGATTCGCCAGTGACCCGTCTCCTCGCCTCACACACTATTTCGCCTCTTTTGTGTCTGACTCTCTCGGATTACGCGATATTTCGTCGGACTTTCTTTAGCTTATAGCTCCGCGGATAAGAGAGATAAAGATCTGAAAATTGGAATCCTGCATCTCGGGACCGAGACCATCGGATCGATGTCACGTTTGGCTAGATAGGAGTAGTGGCTGGCGCGGTAGAGCGATGGACGTACGGACGGACGGAAACGATAGAGCATTTTGCACAGCCAGGCGCAGCGGGCGCTGCGACTAGCGCGCTTCGCGCGCTAGAAATATAGGCAGAAAATAGAGGAGAAAATTATCTATCGATTGATGAATAGATTGACTTGATATGTGCTCTGGAATTGCTATTAGGAGCTGTGCTAGAAGTGCTGTTGTCACTCTTTCGTTAGATGACTGATCTTTATTTATTTCCTTATCTTTTTCAATTTTCAGTGATATCAAGTATTTATAAAGTGTCCAAGTCTAAGTCTATCTGGTTGATAGTTTCTGCTTTTCGACAGATATTATATTTACTATGCTCAAAGAGGGCGCTCCGGCACGCTCGGCGCGCCTCAGCGATAAAAGTCTATCAGTATATGAGGAATCATAATAAAACATTGATCACTGATACTGATATGCATTTTCTCCGAATCTCTTTTTTTACTCTTTTGTATGCACATAGAGGGCACTCCGGCACGCTTCGCGCGCCTCCGCGGTCACAGCCGATCAGTAGATCAGTAATTATAAAAAATACATTGATCACTGACACTGATATGCATTTTCTCCGACTCTCTGATCTTTCACTTTCTCGTTTGCACATAGAAAGCGCTCCGGCACGCTTCGCGCGCCTCCGCGGTCAAAGCCGATTAGTAGATCAGTAATTATAATAATACATTGATCACTGATGCTGATATGCATTTTCTCCGACTCTCTGATTTTTTTTTACTTTTTCGTATGCACATAGAAGGCGCTCCGGCACGCTTCGCGCACCTCCGCGGTCAAAGTCGATCAGTAGATCAGTAATTATAAAAATACATTGATCACTGACACTGATATGCATTTTCTCCGACTCTCTGAACTTCACTTTCTCGTTTGCACATAGAAAGCGCTCCGGCACGCTTCGCGCGCCTCCGCGGTCAGAGCCGATCAGTAGATCAGTAATTATAATAATACATTGATCACTGATGCTGATATGCATTTTCTCCGACTCTCTGATCTTTCATTTTCTTGTTTGCACATAGAAAGCGCTCCGGCACGCTTCGCGCGCCTCCGCGGTCAAAGCCGATCAGTAGATCAGTAATTATAATAATACATTGATCACTGATGCTGATATGCATTTTCTCCGACTCTCTGATTTTTTACTTTTTCGTATGCACATAGAAGGCGCTCCGGCACGCTTCGCGCGCCTCCGCGGTCAAAGTCGATCAGTAGATAAGTAACTATAAAAATACATTGATCACTGATACTGATATGCATTTTTTTCCGTTTCTCTGATTTTTTACTCTTTCGTATGCACATAGAAAGCGCTTCGGCACGCTTCGCGCGCCTCCGCGGTCAAAGTCGATCAGTAGATCAGTAATTATAAAAATACATTGATCACTGACACTGATATGCATTTTCTCCGACTCTCTGAACTTCACTTTCTCGTTTGCACATAGAAAGCGCTCCGGCACGCTTCGCGCGCCTCCGCGGTCACAGCCGATCAGTAGATTAGTGATTATAATAATATACTGATCACTGATACTGATATGCCTTCTCTCCTACTCTCTGATCTTTTACTCTCTCGTACGCACATAGAAAGCGCTCCGGCACGCTTCGCGCGCCTCCGCGGTCAAAGCCGATCAGTAGATCAGTAATTATAATAATACATTGATCACTGATGCTGATATGCATTTTCTCCGACTCTATGAGTAGCTGGTTGATAATTTTTGATTTTCGCGCTCCGAGATGCAGCCGAAGACTATCGGTATATGAGTGATAAATATGTTATAACTAAACTACATTTTTCGTTTCTCCGCTTCTCTCTCTCTCCTTTGCTCTAGAAGGCGCTCCGGCACGCTTCGCGCGCCTCCGCGGTCAAAGCCGATCAGTAGATCAGTAATTATGATAATCTTTTTATCACTGCTACTGATATGCTTTTTCTCCTACTCTCTGATATTTTATTCTCTTGTATGCGCATGGAGGGCGCTCCGAGATGCAGCCGAAGACTATCTGATCACTGGTCTAATATTATAAAATATAAGAGAGAGAGAGAGAGAGAGAGAGACGAAAGAGAGAGCGAGAGAGAGAGAAAGACGAAAGAGAGAGAAAGAGAGAGAGAGAGAAAAAAAAGAGAGAGAGAGAGAGAGAGAGAGAGAGAGACGGAAAAAGAGGGATGAGAAAAGGAGAGGGATGAGAAAAGGAGCTTACATAGTATTTCGCCTCGCCTCACTTCCCTGATTGAATATAGAATGACGTGAGTGCATATAGTAATGTTTTATTGTATTTACTCAGAATATAGTATTCGCGCAGTTTGTTGGAGTGTGGTGAGCTGTTTCGTAGTGCATGGTGATGTTCTCGCTCATTTGCACAATTGACTGTCTCTTTCTCTAACAGCAGACAGACTGGCAGCTGGCGCACTCTCACCTCGCCACACTCTCTCGTCGCGGGGCAATAAAGTGGCGTCGATTAGAGGAATTTAATTGATAGCGGGCGTCAGAGGTCACAAAAAGATGCAAATTTTGGTAGAAGTGTAGTAGCCACCTATATACATGTTGTAGTGAAGGGAGACCTTACACGATTGCCTAGTTTTCTTGAACAGCCCGCGACAACTGTTTGGTGTCGCCTCGCCTCGACTAAATCACTTCGTGAAAGGAAACCAGGAAGATTTACAAAAAGATTACGGGCAGATTTGTAGGTAAGGGAGTGTAGAGGAGTGACGTCGAAACCGTTTCTCGAAAGCTGGAGTCTGCGATTCGCAGTACTCGTTCTTGTAAGGCCTACTCGATGCAACCGTTCAACCACCTACCCGTCTCCTCGCCTCACACACTATTTCGCCGCTTTTGTGTCTGACTCTCTCTGATTACGCGCTATTTCGTCGGACTTTCTGGAGCTTATAGCTCCGCGGATATGAGAGATAAAGGGCTGAAAATTGGAATCCTGCATCTCGGGACCGAGACCATCGGATCGATGTCACGTTTGGCTAGATAGGAGTAGTGGGTGGCGCGGTAGAGCGATGGACGGACGGAAACCATAGGGCATTTTGCACAGCCAGGCGCAGCGGGCGCTGCGATAGCGCGCTTCGCGCGCTAGAAATATAGGTTTAAATAAGAGGAGAAAATTATCTATCGATTGATATATAGATTGACTTGATATGTGCTCTGGAAGTGCTATTAGGAGCTGTGCTAGAAGTGCTGTTGTCAGAGTCTTCCAGTAGATGACTTATCTTTTTTTGAATTCCTCATTTTTAATCTACAGTATTATCAAATATTCAGGAAGTGACGCAGTCTATCAGTAGCTGGTTGACAGTTACTGCTTTTCTACAGATATTGTATTTACTATGCTCATAGAAGGCGCTTCGGCACGATGCCGCGTGCCTCCGCGGTCAAAGTCTATCAGTAGATCAGTAATAACAAGAATATATTGATCACTGATACTGATTTGCATTTTCTCCGACTCTCTGATCTTTTACTCTTTCGTATGCACATAGAAGGCGCTCCGGCACGCTTCGCGCGCCTCCGCGGTCAAAGCCGATCAGTAGATCAGTAATTATAATAAAACATTGATCACTGATACTGATATACATTTTCTCCGACTCTCTGATCTTTCACACTTTCACTTTCTCGTATGCACATAGAAAGCGCTCCGGCACGCTTCGCGCGCTTCCGCGGTCAAAGCCGATCAGTAGATCAGTAATTATAATAATATATTAATCACTGATACTGATATGCGATCTCTTCTACTCTCTGATCTTTTACTCTTTCGTATGCGCATAGAGGGCGCTCCGGCACGCTTTGCGCGCCTCCGCGGTCAAGCCTATCAGTAGAACAGTAATTATAATAATACATTGATCACTGATACTGATATGCATTTTCTCCGACTCTCTGATTTTTCACTCTCTCGTATGCACATAAAAAGCGCTCCGGCACACTCCGCGCGCCTCCGCGGTCAAAGTCGATCAGTAGATTAATAATAATAAGAATATATTGATCACTGCTACTGATATGCATATTCTCCGACTCTCTGATCGTTCACTTTTTCGTATGCACATAAAAAGCGCTCCGGCACGCTCCGCGCGCCTCCGCGGTCAAAGTCTATCAGTAGATCAGTAACACTAAGAATATATTGATCACTGTTACTGATTTTCATTTTCTCCGACTCTCTGATATTTTACTCTCGTTCACTTTCTCGTATGCGCATAAAAAGCGCTCTGGCACGCTTCGCGCGCCTCCGCGGTTAAATTATATCAGTAGATCAGTGGTAATAAGAATATATTGATCACTGCTACTGATATGCATTTTCTCCGGCTCTCTGATCTTTCACTTTCTCTTATGCACATGGAGGGCGCTCCGGGCACGCTTCGCGCGCCTCCGCGGTCAAAGTCGATCAGTAGATCAGTAATATTGAGAATATATTGATCACTGCTACTGATATACAGGTCAGTCTTTCAGTAGTTGACTGATTTTCATTTAGTTCCCTTTTTTCAAATTTTCAGTGATATCGAATAATTAGAAAGTGTCACAGTCTATCAGTATCTGGTTGATAGTATCTGGTTGACTGATTTTCTACAGATGTATTTACTATGCTCATAGTAGGCGCTCCGGCACGCTCCGCGGTCAGAGCCTATCAGTAGATCAGTGATAAAAAATAATATAATGATTACTGATACTGTTAAGTATGCATTTTCTCCTACTCTCTGATATTTTACTCTCTCGTATGCACATAGAAAGCGCTCCGGCACGCTTCGCGCGCCTCCGCGGTCAAAGTATATTAGTAGATCAGTAAAAATAAGAATATATTGATCTCTGCTACTGATATGATCTTTATCCGACTCTCTGATCGTTCACTTTCTCGTATGCACATAGAAAGCGCTCCGGCACGCTTCGCGCGCCTCCGCGGTCAAAGTCGATCAGTAGATCAGTAAGAATTAGAATATATTGTTCACTGCTACTGATATACATGTCAGTCGTTCAGTAGTTGACTGACTTTCATTTATTTCCCTTTTTTAATTTTCAGTGATATCGAATAATTATGTAGAAAGTGTCACAGTCTATCATTATCTGGTTGATAGTATCTGGTTGACTGCTTTTCTAAAGGTGTATTCACTATGCTCATAGAAGGCGCTCCGGCACGCTCCGCTGTCAGAGCCTATCAGTAGATCAGTAATAAAAATAACAATATAATGATCACTGATACTGATATGCATTTTCTCCTACTCTCTGAACTTCACTTTCTCGTTTGCACATAGAAAGCGCTCCGGCACGCTTCGCGCGCCTCCGCGGTCAGAGCCGATCAGTAGATCAGTAATTATAATAATACATTGATCACTGATGCTGATATGCATTTTCTCCGACTCTCTGATCTTTCATTTTCTTGTTTGCACATAGAAAGCGCTCCGGCACGCTTCGCGCGCCTCCGCGGTCAAAGCCGATCAGTAGATCAGTAATTATAATAATACATTGATCACTGATGCTGATATGCATTTTCTCCGACTCTCTGATTTTTTACTTTTTCGTATGCACATAGAAGGCGCTCCGGCACGCTTCGCGCGCCTCCGCGGTCAAAGTCGATCAGTAGATAAGTAACTATAAAAATACATTGATCACTGATACTGATATGCATTTTTTTCCGTTTCTCTGATTTTTTACTCTTTCGTATGCACATAGAAAGCGCTTCGGCACGCTTCGCGCGCCTCCGCGGTCACAGCCGATCAGTAGATTAGTGATTATAATAATATACTGATCACTGATACTGATATGCCTTCTCTCCTACTCTCTGATCTTTTACTCTCTCGTACGCACATAGAAAGCGCTCCGGCACGCTTCGCGCGCCTCCGCGGTCAAAGCCGATCAGTAGATCAGTAATTATAATAATACATTGATCACTGATGCTGATATGCATTTTCTCCGACTCTATGAGTAGCTGGTTGATAATTTTTGATTTTCGCGCTCCGAGATGCAGCCGAAGACTATCGGTATATGAGTGATAAATATGTTATAACTAAACTACATTTTTCGTTTCTCCGCTTCTCTCTCTCTCCTTTGCTCTAGAAGGCGCTCCGGCACGCTTCGCGCGCCTCCGCGGTCAAAGCCGATCAGTAGATCAGTAATTATGATAATCTTTTTATCACTGCTACTGATATGCTTTTTCTCCTACTCTCTGATATTTTATTCTCTTGTATGCGCATGGAGGGCGCTCCGAGATGCAGCCGAAGACTATCTGATCACTGGTCTAATATTATAAAATATAAGAGAGAGAGAGAGAGAGAGACGAAAGAGAGAGCGAGAGAGAGAGAAAGACGAAAGAGAGAGAAAGAGAGAGAGAGAGAAAAAAAAGAGAGAGAGAGAGAGAGAGACGGAAAAAGAGGGATGAGAAAAGGAGAGGGATGAGAAAAGGAGCTTACATAGTATTTCGCCTCGCCTCACTTCCCTGATTGAATATAGAATGACGTGAGTGCATATAGTAATGTTTTATTGTATTTACTCAGAATATAGTATTCGCGCAGTTTGTTGGAGTGTGGTGAGCTGTTTCGTAGTGCATGGTGATGTTCTCGCTCATTTGCACAATTGACTGTCTCTTTCTCTAACAGCAGACAGACTGGCAGCTGGCGCACTCTCACCTCGCCACACTCTCTCGTCGCGGGGCAATAAAGTGGCGTCGATTAGAGGAATTTAATTGATAGCGGGCGTCAGAGGTCACAAAAAGATGCAAATTTTGGTAGAAGTGTAGTAGCCACCTATATACATGTTGTAGTGAAGGGAGACCTTACACGATTGCCTAGTTTTCTTGAACAGCCCGCGACAACTGTTTGGTGTCGCCTCGCCTCGACTAAATCACTTCGTGAAAGGAAACCAGGAAGATTTACAAAAAGATTACGGGCAGATTTGTAGGTAAGGGAGTGTAGAGGAGTGACGTCGAAACCGTTTCTCGAAAGCTGGAGTCTGCGATTCGCAGTACTCGTTCTTGTAAGGCCTACTCGATGCAACCGTTCAACCACCTACCCGTCTCCTCGCCTCACACACTATTTCGCCGCTTTTGTGTCTGACTCTCTCTGATTACGCGCTATTTCGTCGGACTTTCTGGAGCTTATAGCTCCGCGGATATGAGACATAAAGGGCTGAAAATTGGAATCCTGCATCTCGGGACCGAGACCATCGGATCGATGTCACGTTTGGCTAGATAGGAGTAGTGGGTGGCGCGGTAGAGCGATGGACGGACGGAAACCATAGGGCATTTTGCACAGCCAGGCGCAGCGGGCGCTGCGACTAGCGCGCTTCGCGCGCTAGAAGTATAGTTATAAAAAAAGGAGAAAATTATCTATCGATTGATATATAGATTGACTTGATTTGTGGTCTGGAAGTGCTATTAGGAGCTGTGCTAGAAGTGCTGTTGTCAGTCTTTCAGTAGATGACTGATCTTTATTTTTTTTTCCTTTTTTGTTTTTCAGTAGTTTTTAATAATTAGAAAGTGTCACAGTCTATCAGTATCTGGTTGATAGTATCTGGTTGACTGCTTTTCCACAGTTGTTTTTACTATGCTCATAGAAGGCGCTCCGGCACGCTTCGCGGTCAGAGCCTATCAGTAGATCAGTAATAAAAATATTATTATGATGATCACTGATACTGATATGCATTCTCTCCTACTCTCTGATCTTTTACTCTTTCGTATGCACACAGAGGCGCTCCGGCACGCTTCGCGTGCCTCCGCGGTCAAAGCCGATCAGTAAATCAGTAATCATAATAATATACTGATCACTGATACTGATATGCCTTCTCTCCTACTCTCTGATCTTTTACTCTCTCGTACGCACATAGAAAGCGCTCCGTCACGCTTCGCGCGCCTCCGCGGTCAAAGCCGATCAGTAAATCAGTAATTATAGTAATATACTGATCACGGATACTGATATGCCTTCTCTCCTACTCTCTGATCTTTTATACTCTCTCGTATGCACATGGAGGGCGCTCCGGCACGCTTCGCGGGCCTCCGCGGTCAAAGCCGATCAGTAAATCAGTAATCATAATAATATACTGATCACTGATACTGATATGCCTTCTCTCCTACTCTCTGATCTTTTACTCTCTCGTACGTACATAGAAAGCGCTCCGGCACGCTTCGCGCGCCTCCGCGGTCAAAGCCGATCAGTAAATTAGTAATTATAGTAATATACTGATCACGGATACTGATATGCCTTATCTCCTACTCTCTGATCTTTTACTCTCTCGTATGCACATGGAGGGCGCTCCGGCACGCTTCGCGGGCCTCCGCGGTCAAAGCCGATCAGTAAATCAGTAATCATAATAATATACTGATCACTGATATTGATATGCCTTCTCTCCTACTCTCTGATCTTTTACTCTCTCGTGCGCACATAGAAAGCGCTCCGGCACGCTTCGCGCGCCTCCGCGGTCAAAGCCGATCAGTAGATCAGTAATCATAATAATATACTGATCACTGATACTGATATGCCTTCCCTTCTACTCTCTGATCTTTTACTCTCTCGTATGCACATGGAGGGCGCTCCGGCACGCTTCGCGGGCCTCCGCGGTCAAAGCCGATCAGTAAATCAGTAATCATAATAATATACTGATCACTGATACTGATATGCCTTTCCTCCTACTCTCTGATCTTTGACTCTCTCGTATGCACATGGAGGGCGCTCCGGCACGCTTCGCGGGCCTCCGCGGTCAAAGCCGATCAGTAGATCAGTAATAATAAGAATATATATTGATCACTGCTACTGATATGCATTTTCTCCGACTCTCTGATCGTTCACTTTCTCGTATGCACATAGAAAGCGCTCCGGCACGCTCCGCGCGCCTCCGCGGTCAAAGCCGATCAGTAGATCAGTAATTATAATAATACATTGATCACTGCTACTGATATGCATTTTCTCCGACTCTCTGATCTTTCACTTTCTCGTATGCACATAGAAAGCGCTCCGGGCACGCTCCGCGCGCCTCCGCGGTCAAAGTCGATCAGCAGATCAGTAATATTAAGAATATATTGATCACTGCTACTGATATGCATTTTCTCCGACTCTCTGATCTTTCACTCTCTCGTATGTACATAGAAAGCGCTCCGGCACGCTTCGCGCGCCTCCGCGGTCAAAGCCGATCAGTATATCAGCAATTTTAATAATATATTGATCACTGCTACTGATATGCATTCTCTCCGACTCTCTGATCTTTCACTCTCTCGTATGCACATAGAAAGCGCTCCGGCACGCTCCGCGCGCCTCCGCGGTCAAAATATATCAGTAGATCAGTAATAGTAAGAATGCATTGATCACTGCTACTGATATGAATTTTCTCCGACCTTCTGATCTTTCACTCTCTCGTATGCACATAGAAAGCGCTCCGGCACGCTCCGCGCGCCTCCGCGGTCAAAATATATCAGTAGATCCGTAATAGTAAGAATGCATTGATCACTGCTACTGATATGAATTATCTCCGACTCTCTGATATTACACTCTCTCCTATGCCTTTAGAGGACGCTCCGGCACGCTACGCGCGCCTCCGCGGTCAAAGCCGATCAGTACATCAGTAATTATAATAATATATTGAACACTGATACTGATATGCATTTTCTCTGACTCTCTGATCTTTTACTCTTTCGTTTGTACATAGAAGGCGCTCCGGCACGCTTCGAGCGCCTTCGCGGTCAAAGCCGATCAGTAGATCAGTAATTATAATAAAACATTGATCACTGATACTGATATGCATTTTCTCTGACTCTCTGATCTTTTACTCTTTCGTTTGTACATAGAAGGCGCTCTGGCACGCTTCGCGCGCCTCCGCGGTCAAAGCCGATCAGTAGATCAGTAATTATAATAATATATTGATCACTGATACTGATATGCATTCTCTCCTACTCTCTGATCTTTCACTCTCTCGTATGCACATAAAGGGCGCTCCGGCACGCTTCGCGCGCCTCCGCGGTCAAAGTTTATCAGTATATCAGTAATATTAAGAATATATTGATCACTGCTACTGATATGAATTTTCTCCGACTCTCTGATCGTTCATTCCTCGTATACACATAGAAAGCGCTCCGGCACGGTTCGCGCGCCTCCGCGGTCAAAGCCGATCAGTAGATCAGTAATTATAATAATATATTGAACACTGATACTGATATGCATTCTCTCCTACTCTCTGATATTTTACTCTTTCGTATGCACATAGAGGGCGCTCCGACATGCTTCGCGCGCCTCCGCGGTCAAAGTCGATCAGTAGATCAGTACTTATGATAATACATTGATCACTGATACTGATATGCATTTTCTCCGACTCTCTGATCTTTTACTCTTTCGTATGCACATAGAAGGCGTTCTGGCACACTCCGCGGTAAAAGCATATCAGTAGCTGGTTGGCAAATATAATGATCACTGATACTGATATGCATTTTCTCCTACTCTCTGATATTTTACTCTCTCGTATGCACATAGAGGGCGCTCTGGCACGCTTCGCGCGCCTCCGCGGTCAAAGCCGATCAGTAGATCAGTAATTATAATAATACATTGATCACTGATACTGATATGCATTTTCTCCGACTCTCTGATTTTTTACTCTTTCATATGCACATAGAATGCGATCCGGCACGCTCCGCGCGCCTCCGCGGTCAAAATATATCAGTAGATCAGTAATAGTAAGAATACATTGATCACTGCTACTGATATGAATTTTCTCCGACTCTCTGATCTTTCACTCTCTCGTATGCACATAGAAAGCGCTCCGGCACGCTCCGCGCGCCTCCGAGGTCAAAATATATCAGTAGATCAGTAATAGTAAGAATGCATTGATCACTGCTACTGATATGAATTTTCTCCGACTCTCTGATCGTTCACTTTCTCGTATGCACATAGAAAGCGCTCCGGCACGCTCCGCGCGCCTCCGCGGTCAAAATGTATCAGTAGATCAGTAACAGTAAGAATGCATTGATCACTGCTACTGATATGAATTATCTCCGACTCTCTGATATTACACTCTCTCCTATGCCTTTAGAGGACGCTCCGGCACGCTACGCGCGCCTCCGCGGTCAAGGCCGATCAGTACATCAGTAATTATAATAATATATTGAACACTGATACTGATATGCATTCTCTCCTACTCTCTGATCTTTCACTCTCTCGTATGCTCATAGAGGGCGCTCCGGCACACTCCGCGGTAAAAGCCTATCAGTAGCTGGTTGACAATTTTTATTTATTAGAGATACAAAAATACTTTACAGTTATCACTGGTCTTATATTATAAAATTTAAGCGAGCGAGAGAGAAAGAAAGAGAGAGAGAGAGAGAGAGAGAGAGAGAGAGAGAGTGGGATGAGCAGCTGGTTGACAATTATTATTATTTTTAGATCCCAGTAGACTTCATAGTTACCAATAATCTAAAATCATAATATATAAGAGAGAGATAGAGGAAGAGAGGGAGAGAGAGAGAGAGAGACGTGAGAAGAGAGGGATAAGTAAAGGAGAGAGATGAGAAAAGGAGGTTACATAGTATTTCGCCTCGCCTCACTTCTATGATTGAATATAGAATGACGTGAGTGCATATAGTATTGTTTTATTGTATGTGCTCAGAAAATAGTTTGTTGGAGTGTGGTGAGCTGTTTCGTAGTGCATGGTGATACTCTCGCTCATTTGCACAATTGACTGTCTCTTTCTCTGACATCAGACAGACTGGCAGCTGGCGCACTCTCACCTCGCCACACTCTCTCGTCGCGGGGCAATAAAACGACGTCGATTAGAGGAATTTAATTGATTGCAGGCGTCAGAGGTCACAAAAATATGCCAATTTCGGTAGAAGTGTAGTGGCCACCTATTTGCATGTTGTAGTAAAGGGAGACCTTACACGATTGCCTAGTTTTCTTGAACAGCCCGCGACAACTGTTTGGTGTCGCCTCGCCTCGACTAAATCACTTCGTGAAAGGAAACCAGGAAGATTTATAAAAAAGATTACGGGCAGATTTGTAGGTGAGGGAGTTTAGAGGAGTGACGTGAAAACCGTTTTTCGATAGCTGAAGTCTGCGATTCGCAGTACTCGTTCTTGTAAGGTCTACTCGCCGCACCCGATTTGCCAGTGACCCGTCTCTTCATCTGACACACTATTTCGCCGCTTTTGTGTCTGACTCTCTCTGATTACGCGCTATTTCGTCGGACTTTCTGAAGCTTATAGCTCCGCGGATATGAGAGATAACGAGCTGAAAATTGGAATCCTGCATCTCGGGACCGAGACCATCGGATCGATGTCACGTTTGGCTAGATAGGAGTAGTGGGTGGCGCGGTAGAGCGATGTATGGACAGACACCATAGGGCATTTTACACATGCACATAGACTAGCGCGCTTCGCGCGCTAGAAATATAGGTATCAAATAGAGGAGAAAATTATCTATCGATTGATATATAGATTGACTTGATATGTGCTCTGGAAATGCTATTAGGAGCTGTGCTAGAAGTGCTGTTGTCAGTCTTCCAGTAGATGACTCATCTTTATTTATCTTCTTATTTTTTTTAATTTTATTTAAAAAAAATAAGAAGATAAAAATCAAGAAGATTTCAAATAATTAGAAAGTGTCACAGTCTATCTGGTTGACTGTATTTACTATGCTCATAGAAGGCGGTCCGGCACGCTTCGCTGTCAGAGCCTATCAGTAGATCAGTAATAAAAAAAATCACAATATAATAATCACTGATACTGAAATGCTTTTTTCCGACTCTCTGATCTCTTTCTCGGATGCACATAGGAGGCGCTCCGGCACGCTTCGCGCGCCTCCGCGGTCAAAGTCTATCAGTAGATCAGTAATAGTAAGAATATATTTATATATTGATCACTGTTACTGATATGCTTTTTCTCCGATTCTCTGAGCTTTCATTCTCTCGTATGCACTTAGAAGGCGCTCCGGCACGCTTCGCGCGCCTCCGCGGTCAAAGTCGATCAGTAGATCAGTAAATACAATAATATATTGATCACTGGTACTGATATGCATTCTCTCCTACTCTCTGATCTTTCACTCTCTCGTATGCACATAGAAAGCGCTCCGGCACGCTTCGCGCGCCTCCGCGGTTAAAGTCGATCAGTATATCAGTAATTATAATAATACATTGATCACTGATACTGATATGCATTTTCTCCGACTCTCTGATCTTTTACTCTTTCGTTTGCACATTGAGGGCGCTCCGGCACGCTTCGCGCGCCACCGCGGTCAAAGTCGATCAGTAGATCAGTATTTATGATAATACATTGATCACTGAAACTGATATGCAATTTATTCTACTCTCTGATCTTTTACTCTTTCGTATGCACATAGAAGGCGCTCCGGCACGCTTCGCGCGCCTCCGCGGTCAAAGTCGATCAGTAGATCAGTAAATAAAATAATACATTGATCACTGATACTGATATGCATTTTCTCCGACTCTCTGATCTTTTATTCTTTCGTTTGCACATAGAGGGCGCTCCGGCACGCTTCGCGCGCCTCCGCGGTCATTATGATAATACATTGATCACTGAAACTGATATGCAATCTATTCTACTCTCTGATCTTTTACTCTTTCGTATGCACATAGAAGGCGTTCTGGCACACTCCGCGGTAAAAGCATATCAGTAGCTGGTTGGCAAATATAATGATCACTGATACTGATATGCATTTTCTCCTACTCTCTGATATTTTACTCTCTCGTATGCACATAGAGGGCGCTCTGGCACGCTTCGCGCGCCTCCGCGGTCAAAGCCGATCAGTAGATCAGTAATTATAATAATACATTGATCACTGATACTGATATGCATTTTCTCCGACTCTCTGATTTTTTACTCTTTCATATGCACATAGAATGCGATCCGGCACGCTCCGCGCGCCTCCGCGGTCAAAATATATCAGTAGATCAGTAATAGTAAGAATACATTGATCACTGCTACTGATATGAATTTTCTCCGACTCTCTGATCTTTCACTCTCTCGTATGCACATAGAAAGCGCTCCGGCACGCTCCGCGCGCCTCCGAGGTCAAAATATATCAGTAGATCAGTAATAGTAAGAATGCATTGATCACTGCTACTGATATGAATTTTCTCCGACTCTCTGATCGTTCACTTTCTCGTATGCACATAGAAAGCGCTCCGGCACGCTCCGCGCGCCTCCGCGGTCAAAATGTATCAGTAGATCAGTAACAGTAAGAATGCATTGATCACTGCTACTGATATGAATTATCTCCGACTCTCTGATATTACACTCTCTCCTATGCCTTTAGAGGACGCTCCGGCACGCTACGCGCGCCTCCGCGGTCAAGGCCGATCAGTACATCAGTAATTATAATAATATATTGAACACTGATACTGATATGCATTCTCTCCTACTCTCTGATCTTTCACTCTCTCGTATGCTCATAGAGGGCGCTCCGGCACACTCCGCGGTAAAAGCCTATCAGTAGCTGGTTGACAATTTTTATTTATTAGAGATACAAAAATACTTTACAGTTATCACTGGTCTTATATTATAAAATTTAAGCGAGCGAGAGAGAAAGAAAGAGAGAGAGAGAGAGAGAGAGAGAGAGAGAGAGAGAGAGAGAGTGGGATGAGCAGCTGGTTGACAATTATTATTATTTTTAGATCCCAGTAGACTTCATAGTTACCAATAATCTAAAATCATAATATATAAGAGAGAGATAGAGGAAGAGAGGGAGAGAGAGAGAGAGAGACGTGAGAAGAGAGGGATAAGTAAAGGAGAGAGATGAGAAAAGGAGGTTACATAGTATTTCGCCTCGCCTCACTTCTATGATTGAATATAGAATGACGTGAGTGCATATAGTATTGTTTTATTGTATGTGCTCAGAAAATAGTTTGTTGGAGTGTGGTGAGCTGTTTCGTAGTGCATGGTGATACTCTCGCTCATTTGCACAATTGACTGTCTCTTTCTCTGACATCAGACAGACTGGCAGCTGGCGCACTCTCACCTCGCCACACTCTCTCGTCGCGGGGCAATAAAACGACGTCGATTAGAGGAATTTAATTGATTGCAGGCGTCAGAGGTCACAAAAATATGCCAATTTCGGTAGAAGTGTAGTGGCCACCTATTTGCATGTTGTAGTAAAGGGAGACCTTACACGATTGCCTAGTTTTCTTGAACAGCCCGCGACAACTGTTTGGTGTCGCCTCGCCTCGACTAAATCACTTCGTGAAAGGAAACCAGGAAGATTTATAAAAAGATTACGGGCAGATTTGTAGGTGAGGGAGTTTAGAGGAGTGACGTGAAAACCGTTTTTCGATAGCTGAAGTCTGCGATTCGCAGTACTCGTTCTTGTAAGGTCTACTCGCCGCACCCGATTTGCCAGTGACCCGTCTCTTCATCTGACACACTATTTCGCCGCTTTTGTGTCTGACTCTCTCTGATTACGCGCTATTTCGTCGGACTTTCTGAAGCTTATAGCTCCGCGGATATGAGAGATAACGAGCTGAAAATTGGAATCCTGCATCTCGGGACCGAGACCATCGGATCGATGTCACGTTTGGCTAGATAGGAGTAGTGGGTGGCGCGGTAGAGCGATGTATGGACAGACACCATAGGGCATTTTACACATGCACATAGACTAGCGCGCTTCGCGCGCTAGAAATATAGGTATCAAATAGAGGAGAAAATTATCTATCGATTGATATATAGATTGACTTGATATGTGCTCTGGAAATGCTATTAGGAGCTGTGCTAGAAGTGCTGTTGTCAGTCTTCCAGTAGATGACTCATCTTTATTTATCTTCTTATTTTTTTTAATTTTATTTAAAAAAATAAGAAGATAAAAATCAAGAAGATTTCAAATAATTAGAAAGTGTCACAGTCTATCTGGTTGACTGTATTTACTATGCTCATAGAAGGCGGTCCGGCACGCTTCGCTGTCAGAGCCTATCAGTAGATCAGTAATAAAAAAAATCACAATATAATAATCACTGATACTGAAATGCTTTTTTCCGACTCTCTGATCTCTTTCTCGGATGCACATAGGAGGCGCTCCGGCACGCTTCGCGCGCCTCCGCGGTCAAAGTCTATCAGTAGATCAGTAATAGTAAGAATATATTTATATATTGATCACTGTTACTGATATGCATTTTCTCCGATTCTCTGAGCTTTCATTCTCTCGTATGCACTTAGAAGGCGCTCCGGCACGCTTCGCGCGCCTCCGCGGTCAAAGTCGATCAGTAGATCAGTAAATACAATAATATATTGATCACTGGTACTGATATGCATTCTCTCCTACTCTCTGATCTTTCACTCTCTCGTATGCACATAGAAAGCGCTCCGGCACGCTTCGCGCGCCTCCGCGGTTAAAGTCGATCAGTATATCAGTAATTATAATAATACATTGATCACTGATACTGATATGCATTTTCTCCGACTCTCTGATCTTTTACTCTTTCGTTTGCACATTGAGGGCGCTCCGGCACGCTTCGCGCGCCACCGCGGTCAAAGTCGATCAGTAGATCAGTATTTATGATAATACATTGATCACTGAAACTGATATGCAATTTATTCTACTCTCTGATCTTTTACTCTTTCGTATGCACATAGAAGGCGCTCCGGCACGCTTCGCGCGCCTCCGCGGTCAAAGTCGATCAGTAGATCAGTAAATAAAATAATACATTGATCACTGATACTGATATGCATTTTCTCCGACTCTCTGATCTTTTATTCTTTCGTTTGCACATAGAGGGCGCTCCGGCACGCTTCGCGCGCCTCCGCGGTCAGAGTCGATCAGTAGATCAGTAATTATAATAATACATTATTCACTGATACTGATATGCATTTTCTCCGACTCTCTGATCTTTTACTCTTTCGTTTGCACATTGAGGGCGCTCCGGCACGCTTCGCGCGCATCCGCGGTCAAAGTCGATCAGTAGATCAGTATTTATGATAATACATTGATCACTGAAACTGATATGCAATCTATTCTACTCTCTGATCTTTTACTCTTTCGTATGCACATAGAAGGCGCTCCGGCACGCTTCGCGCGCCTCCGCGGTCAAAGTCGATCAGTAGATCAGTAAATAAAATAATACATTATTCACTGATACTGATATGCATTTTCTCCGACTCTCTGATCTTTTACTCTTTCGTTTGCACATTGAGGGCGCTCCGGCACGCTTCGCGCGCATCCGCGGTCAAAGTCGATCAGTAGATCAGTATTTATGATAATACATTGATCACTGAAACTGATATGCAATCTATTCTACTCTCTGATCTTTTACTCTTTCGTATGCACATAGAAGGCGCTCCGGCACGCTTCGCGCGCCTCCGCGGTCAAAGTCGATCAGTAGATCAGTAATTATAATAATACATTATTCACTGATACTGATATGCATTTTCTCCGACTCTCTGATTTTTGACTATCTCGTTTGGCATATAGAAAGCGCTCCGGCACGCTCCGCGACCCTCCGCGGTCAAAGTCGATCAGCAGATCAGTAATAATAAGAATATATTGATCACTGCTACTGTTATGTATTTTCTCCGACTCTTTGATTTTTCACTCTCTCGTATGCACATGGAGGGCGCTCCGGCACGCTTCGCGGTAAAAGCCTATCAGTAGCTGGTTGACAATTACTATTTATTATAGATACAAGTATAATTTATAGTTATCACTGGTCTAATATTATAAAATATAAGAGAGAGAGAGAGAGAGAGAGAGAGAGAGAGAGATGAGCAGCCGGTTGACAATTATTATTGATTTTAGATCCAAGTAGACTTCATATTTATCACTAATCTAAAATCATAATATATAAGAGAGAGATAGAGGAAGAGAGGGAGAGAAAGAGAGAAAGAGAAAAAGAGAGAGAAAGAGAAAGAGAGAGAGAGAGAGAGAGAGAGAGACGAAAAAAGACGGATGAGAAAAGGAGAGGGATGAGAAAAGAAGATTACATAGTATTTCGCCTCGCCTCACTTCCTGATTGAATATAGAATGTCGTTAGTGCATACAGTTATATTTGTATTGTATTTGCTTAGAATATAGAATTTGCACAGTTGGTGGAGTGTGGTGAGCTGTTTCGTAGTGCATGGTGCTGTTCTCGCTCATTTGCACAATTTACTGTTTCTTTCTCTAAGAGCAGACAGACTGGCAGCTGGCGCACTCTCACCTCGCCACACTCTCTCGTCGCGGGGCAATAAAACGACATCGATTAGAGGAATTTAATTGATAGCGGGCGTCAGAGGTCACAAAAAGATGCAAATTTTGGTAGAAATGTAGTGGCCACCTGTATGCATGTTGTAGTAAAGGGAGATGTTACACGGTTGCCTAGTTTTCTTGAACAGCCCGCGACAATTGTTTGGTGTCGCCTCGCCTCGATTAAATCACTTCGTGAAAGGAAACCAGAAAGAGTTATAAAAAGATTACGGGCAGATTTGTAGGTAAGGGAGTTTAGAGGAGTGACGTCAAAACCGTTTCTCGAAAGCTGGAGTCTGCGATTCGCAGTACTCGTTCTTGTAAGGCCTACTCGATGCAACCGTTCAACCACCTACCCGTCTCCTCGCCTCACATACTATTTCGCTGCTTTTCTGTCTGACGCTCTCTGATTACGCGCTATTTCGTCGGACTTTCTCGAGCTTATAGCTCCGCGGATATGAGAGATATGATAACATAAAGATTTTGGGAGCATCTCGAGACCGAGGGCTTTACAGCCATACCAAATTTAGCCGGATCCATGCATCGGTGGCCTTTGTGGAGCCATGTATGGACGGACACCATAGGGCATTTAGCCAGACCGGCGCAGCGGGCGCTGCGACTAGCGCGCTTCGCGCGCTAGTCTAAGTATAAAAAAGAGGAGAAAATTATCTATCGATTGATATATAGATTGACTTGATATGTGCTCTGGAAGTGCTATTAGGAGCTGTGTTAGAAGTGCTGTTGTCAGTCTTTCAGTAGATGACTGATCTTCATTTATTTCCTTATCTTTTTCTATTTTTAGTAATATCAAGTATTTAGAAAGTGTCACAGTTAGAAAGTGTCACAGTATCTGGTTGATAGTATCTGCTTGACTGATTTTCTACAGATGTTATATTTACTATGTTCATAGAAGGCGCTCCGGCACGCTCTGCGGTCAGAGCTTATCAGTGGATCAGTAATAATAGGAATATATTGATCACTGCTACTGATATGAATTTTCTCTTACTCTCTGATCTTTCACTTTCTTGTATGCACATGAACGCGCTCCGGGACACTCCGCGGTCAAAGTCGATCAATAGATCAGTAATTATAACAATATATTAATCACTGATACTGATCTGCATTCTCTTCTACTCTCTGATCTTTTACTCTCTCGTATGCACTTAGAAGGCGCTCCGGCACGCTCAGCGCGCCTCCGCGGTCAAAGTCGATCAGTAGATCAGTAATTATAATAATACATCGATCACTGATACTGATATGCATTTTCTCCGACTCTGTGATTTTTTAATCTCTCGTATGCACATAGAAGGCGCTCCGGCACGCTTCGCGCGCCTCCGCGGTCAAAGTCGATCTGTAGATCAGTAAATACAATAATATATTGATCACTGGTACTGATATGCATTCTCTCCTACTCTCTGATCTTTCACTCTCTCGTATGCACATAGAAAGCGCTCCGGCACGCTTCGCGCGCCTCCGCGGTCAAAGTCGATCAGTATATCAGTAATTACAATAATACATTGATCACTGATACTAATATGCATTTTCTCCGACTCTCTGATCTTTTACTCTTTTGTTTGCACATTGAGGGCGCTCCGGCACGCTTCGCGCGCCTCCGCGGTCAAAGTCGATCAGTATATCAGTAATTACAATAATACATTGATCACTGATACTAATATGCATTTTTTCCGACTCTCTGATCTTTTACTCTTTTGTTTGCACATTGAGGGCGCTCCGGCACGCTTCGCGCGCCTCCGCGGTCAAAGTCGATCAGTAGATCAGTAAATAAAATAATACATTGATCACTGATACTGATATGCATTTTCTCCGACTCTCTGATCTTTTATTCTTTCGTTTGCACATGGAGGGCGCTCCGGCACGCTTCGCGGTAAAAGCCTATCAGTAGCTGGTTGACAATTACTATTTATTATAGATACAAGTATAATTTATAGTTATCACTGGTCTAATATTTTAAAATATAAGAGAGAGAGAGAGAGATGAGCAGCCGGTTGACAATTATTATTGATTTTAGATCCAAGTAGACTTCATATTTATCACTAATCTAAAATCATAATATATAAGAGAGAGATAAAGCCTCGCCTCACTTCTATGATTGAATATAGAAGGACGTGAGTGCATATAGTAATGTTTTATTTTATTTACTCAGAATATAGTAATCGCGCAGTTTGTTAGAGGGTGGTGAGCTGTTTCGTAGTGCGTGGTGATGTTCTCACTCCTTTGCACAATTGACTGTCTCTTTCTCTAACAGCAGACAGACTGGCAGCTGGCGCACTCTCACCTCGCCACACTCTCTCGTCGCGAGGCAATAAAACGACGTCGATTAGAGAAATTTAATTGATAGCGGGCGTCAGAGGTCACAAAAAGATGCAAATTTTGGTAGAAGTGTAGTGGCCACCTATTTGCATGTTGTAGTAAAGGGAGACCTTACACGGTTGCCTAGTTTTCTTGAACAGCCCGCGACAACTGTTTGGTGTCGCCTCGCCTCGACTAAATCACTTCGTGAAAGGAAACCAGGAGGAGTTATAGAAAGATTACGGGCAGATTTGTAGGTGAGGGAGTGTAGAGGAGTGACGTCGAAACCGTTTATCGAAAGCTGGAGTCTGCGATTCGCAGTACTCGTTCTTGTAAGGCCTACTCGATGCAACCGTTCAACGACCTACCCGTCTCCTCGCCTCACATACTATTTCGCCTGTTTTCTGTCTGACTCTCTCTGATTACGCGCTATTTCGTCGGACATTCTGGAGTTTATAGCTCCGCGGATATGAGAGATAACGAGCTGAAAATTGGAATCCTGCATCTCGGGACCGAGACCATCGGATCGATGTCACGTTTGGCTAGATAGGAGTAGTGGGTGGCGCGGTAGAGCGATGTATGGACAGACACCATAGGGCATTTAGCCAGACCGGCGCAGTGGCGCTGCGACTAGCGCGCTTCGCGCGCTAGAAATATAGGTATAAAACAGAGGAGAAAATTATCTATCGATTGATATATAGATTGACTTGATATGTGCTCTGGAAGTGCTATTAGGAGCTGTGCTAGAAGTGCTGTTGTCAGTCTTTCAGTAGATGACTGATCTTTATTTATTTCCTTTTTTTAATTTTCGGTAATATCAAATATCTAGAAAGTGTCCAAGTCTATCAGTTTCTGGTTGATAGTTACTGTTTTTCTACAGATATTTCATTTACTATGCTCATAGAAGGCGCTCCGGCACGCTTCGCGCGCCTCCGCGGTCCAAGTCTATCAGTAGATCAGTATTTAGTAGAATAGTAGATCAATAATAAGGTTTTGATCACTGCTACTGATATGCATTTTATCTGACTCTCTGATCTTTCACTCTCTCGTATGCACATAGAAAGCGCTCGCACGCTTCGAGCGCCTCCGCGGTCAAAGTCTATCAGTAGATCAGTAATAATAAGAATATATTGATCACTGTTACTGATATGCATCCTCTCCGACTCTCTGATATTTCACTCTCTCGGATGCACATAGGAGGCGCTCCGGCACGCTTCGCGCGCCTCCGCGGTCAAAGTCTATCAGTAGATCAGTCATAATAAGATTATATTGATCACTGTTACTGATATGCATTCTCTCCGACTCTCTGATTTTTCATTCTCTCGGATGCACATAGGAGGCGCTCTGGCACGCTTCGCGCGCCTCCGCGGTCAAAGTCTATCAGTAGATCAGTAATAATAAGAATATATTGATCACTGTTACTGATATGCATTTTCTCCGACTCTCTGATATCTCTCTCGTATGCACATGGAGGGCGCTCCGGCACGCTTCGCGCGCCTCCGCGGTCAAAGCTGATCAGTAGATCAGTAATTATAATAATATATTGATCACTGATACTGATATGCATTCTCTCATACTCTCTTATCTTTCACTCTCGTATGCACATAGAAAGCGCTCCGGCACGCTTCGCGGTAAAAGCCTATCAGTAGCTGGTTGACAATTACTATTTATTATAGATACAAGTATAATTTATAGTTATCACTGGTCTAATATTTTAAAATATAAGAGAGAGAGAGAGAGATGAGCAGCCGGTTGACAATTATTATTGATTTTAGATCCAAGTAGACTTCATATTTATCACTAATCTAAAATCATAATATATAAGAGAGAGATAAAGCCTCGCCTCACTTCTATGATTGAATATAGAAGGACGTGAGTGCATATAGTAATGTTTTATTTTATTTACTCAGAATATAGTAATCGCGCAGTTTGTTAGAGGGTGGTGAGCTGTTTCGTAGTGCGTGGTGATGTTCTCACTCCTTTGCACAATTGACTGTCTCTTTCTCTAACAGCAGACAGACTGGCAGCTGGCGCACTCTCACCTCGCCACACTCTCTCGTCGCGAGGCAATAAAACGACGTCGATTAGAGAAATTTAATTGATAGCGGGCGTCAGAGGTCACAAAAAGATGCAAATTTTGGTAGAAGTGTAGTGGCCACCTATTTGCATGTTGTAGTAAAGGGAGACCTTACACGGTTGCCTAGTTTTCTTGAACAGCCCGCGACAACTGTTTGGTGTCGCCTCGCCTCGACTAAATCACTTCGTGAAAGGAAACCAGGAGGAGTTATAGAAAGATTACGGGCAGATTTGTAGGTGAGGGAGTGTAGAGGAGTGACGTCGAAACCGTTTATCGAAAGCTGGAGTCTGCGATTCGCAGTACTCGTTCTTGTAAGGCCTACTCGATGCAACCGTTCAACGACCTACCCGTCTCCTCGCCTCACATACTATTTCGCCTGTTTTCTGTCTGACTCTCTCTGATTACGCGCTATTTCGTCGGACATTCTGGAGTTTATAGCTCCGCGGATATGAGAGATAACGAGCTGAAAATTGGAATCCTGCATCTCGGGACCGAGACCATCGGATCGATGTCACGTTTGGCTAGATAGGAGTAGTGGGTGGCGCGGTAGAGCGATGTATGGACAGACACCATAGGGCATTTAGCCAGACCGGCGCAGTGGCGCTGCGACTAGCGCGCTTCGCGCGCTAGAAATATAGGTATAAAACAGAGGAGAAAATTATCTATCGATTGATATATAGATTGACTTGATATGTGCTCTGGAAGTGCTATTAGGAGCTGTGCTAGAAGTGCTGTTGTCAGTCTTTCAGTAGATGACTGATCTTTATTTATTTCCTTTTTTTAATTTTCGGTAATATCAAATATCTAGAAAGTGTCCAAGTCTATCAGTTTCTGGTTGATAGTTACTGTTTTTCTACAGATATTTCATTTACTATGCTCATAGAAGGCGCTCCGGCACGCTTCGCGCGCCTCCGCGGTCCAAGTCTATCAGTAGATCAGTATTTAGTAGAATAGTAGATCAATAATAAGGTTTTGATCACTGCTACTGATATGCATTTTATCTGACTCTCTGATCTTTCACTCTCTCGTATGCACATAGAAAGCGCTCGCACGCTTCGAGCGCCTCCGCGGTCAAAGTCTATCAGTAGATCAGTAATAATAAGAATATATTGATCACTGTTACTGATATGCATCCTCTCCGACTCTCTGATATTTCACTCTCTCGGATGCACATAGGAGGCGCTCCGGCACGCTTCGCGCGCCTCCGCGGTCAAAGTCTATCAGTAGATCAGTCATAATAAGATTATATTGATCACTGTTACTGATATGCATTCTCTCCGACTCTCTGATTTTTCATTCTCTCGGATGCACATAGGAGGCGCTCTGGCACGCTTCGCGCGCCTCCGCGGTCAAAGTCTATCAGTAGATCAGTAATAATAAGAATATATTGATCACTGTTACTGATATGCATTTTCTCCGACTCTCTGATATCTCTCTCGTATGCACATGGAGGGCGCTCCGGCACGCTTCGCGCGCCTCCGCGGTCAAAGCTGATCAGTAGATCAGTAATTATAATAATATATTGATCACTGATACTGATATGCATTCTCTCATACTCTCTTATCTTTCACTCTCGTATGCACATAGAAAGCGCTCCGGCACGCTTCGCGCGCCTCCGCGGTTAAAGTATATCAGTAGATCAGTAATTATAATAAAATACTGATCACTGATACTGATATGCATTTTCTCCAACTCTCTGATCTTTTACTCTCTCGTACTCTCTCGTATGCTCATAGAAAGCGCTTCGGCACGCTTCGCGCGCCTCCGCGGTCAAAGCCGATCAGTTGATCAGTAATTATAATAATCAATACATTGATCACTGATACTGATATGCATTTTATCCGACTCTCTGATCTTTTACTCTTTCGTATGTACATAGAGAGCGCTTCGGCACGCTTCGCGCGCCTCCGCGGTCAAAGCCGATCAGTAGATCAGTGATTATAATAATATAGTGATCATTGATACTGATAATCATTCCTACTCTCTGATCTTTTACTCTTTCGTATGCACATAGAGGGCGCTCCGGCACGCTTCGCGCGCCTCCGCGGTCAAAGTCTATCAGTAGATCAGTAATAATAAGAATATATTGATCACTGCTACTGATATGATTTTTCTCCGACTCTCTGATCTTTCACTCTCTCGTATGCACATAGAAGGCGTTCCGGCACGCTTCGCGCGCCTCCGCGGTCAAAGCCGATCAGTAGAACAGTAATTATAATAATATATTAATCACTGATACTGATGTGCAATCTCTTCTACTCTCTGATCTTTCACTCTTTCGTATGCACATAGAAGGCGCTCCGGCACGCTTTGCGCGCCTCGGCGGTCAAAGCCGATCAGTAGATCAGTAATTATCATATTAAATTAATCACTGATACTGATATGCAATCTCTTCTACTCTCTGATCTTTTACTCGTTCGTTTGCACATGGAGGGCGCTCCGGCACGCTTCGCGCGCCTCCGCGGTCAAAGCCGATCAGTAGATCAGTAATTATAATAATATATTAATCACTGATACTGATATGCAATCTCTTCTACTCTCTGATCTTTCACTCTTTCGTATGCACATAGAAGGCGCTCCGGCACGCTTCGCGCGCCTCCGCGGTCAAAGCCGATCAGTAGATCAGTAATTATCATATTAAATTAATCACTGATACTGATATGATTTTTCTCCGACTCTCTGATCTTTCACTCTCTCGTATGCACATAGAAGGCGTTCCGGCACGCTTTGCGCGCCTCCGCGGTCAAAGCCGATCAGTAGAACAGTAATTATAATAATATATTAATCACTGATACTGATGTGCAATCTCTTCTACTCTCTGATCTTTCACTCTTTCGTATGCACATAGAAGGCGCTCCGGCACGCTTCGCGCGCCTCCGCGGTCAAAGCCGATCAGTAGATCAGTAATTATCATATTAAATTAATCACTGATACTGATATGCAATCTCTTCTACTCTCTGATCTTTCACTCGTTCGTTTGCACATGGAGGGCGCTCCGGCACGCTTCGCGCGCCTCCGCGGTCAAAGCCGATCAGTAGATCAATAATTATAATATTATATTAATCACTCATACTGATATGCAATCTCTTCTACTCTCTGATCTTTCACTCTTTCGTATGCACATAGAAGGCGCTCCGGCACGCTTCGCGCGCCTCCGCGGTCAAAGCCGATCAGTAGATCAGTAATTATCATATTAAATTAATCACTGATACTGATATGCAATCTCTTCTACTCTCTGATCTTTCACTCGTTCGTTTGCACATGGAGGGCGCTCCGGCACGCTTCGCGCGCCTCCGCGGTCAAAGCCGATCAGTAGATCAGTAATTATCATATTAAATTAATCACTGATACTGATATGCAATCTCTTCTACTCTCTGATCTTTCACTCGTTCGTTTGCACATGGAGGGCGCTCCGGCACGCTTCGCGCGCCTCCGCGGTCAAAGCCGATCAGTATATCAGTAATTTTAATAAAACATTGATCACTGATACTGATATGCATTTTCTCTTACTCTCTGATATTTTACTCTCTCGTATGCACATGGAGGGCGCTCCGGCACGCTCCGCGCGCCTCCGCGGTCAAAGTCGATCAGTAGATCAGTAATAATAAGACTATATTGATCACTGCTACTGATATGCATTTTCTCCGACTCTCTGATCTTTTACTTTCTCGTATGCACTTAGCAAGCGCTCCGGCACGCTCCGCGCGCCTCCGCGGTCAAAGTCGATCAGTAGATCAGTAATAATAAAACTATATTGATCACTGCTACTGATATGCATTTTCTCCGACTCTCTGATCTTTTACTTTCTCGTATGCACTTAGATAGCGCTCCGGCACGCTCCGCGCGCCTCCGCGGTCAAAGTCGATCAGTAGATCAGTAATAATAAGACTATATTGATCACTGCTACTGATATGCATTTTCTCTAACTCTTTTATCTTTCACTCTCTCGTATGCACATAGAAAGCGTTCCGGCACGCTCCGCGCGCCTCCGCGGTCAAAGTCGATCAGTAGATCAGTAATATATAATAAAGCATTGATCACTGCTACTGATATGCGTTTTCTCCATTTCTCTTATCTTTTACTTTCTCGTATGCACATAGAAAGCGCTCCGGCACGCTTCGCGCGCCTCCGCCGTCAAAACCGATCAGTATATCAGTAATTATAATAATATACTGATCACTGATACTGATATGCCTTCTCTCCTACTCTCTGATCTTTTACTCTCTCGTATGCACTCAGAATGCGTTCCGGCACACTCCGCTCCGCGGTAAAAGCCTATCAGTAGCTGGTTGACAATTTTTTTTTATTAGAGATACAAATATAATTTATAGTTATCACTGGTCTCATATTATAAAATCGAGAGAGAGAAAGAGAGAGAGAGAGAGAGAGAGAGAGAGAGAGACGAAAGAAATAGCGAGAGAGAGAGAGAGAGAGAGAAAGACGAGAGAGAGAGAGAGAGAGATATAAGAAAGAGAGAGAGAGAGAGAAAGAGAGGGAGAGACGAAAAAAGAGGGATGAGAAAAAGAGAGGGATGAGAAAAGAAGGTTACATAGTATTTCGCCTCGCCTCACTTCCTGATTGAATATAGAATGTCGTTAGTGCATACAGTTATATTTGTATTGTATTTGCTCAGAATATAGACTTTGCACAGTTTGTGGAGTGTGGTGAGCTGTTTCGTAGTGCATGGTGCTGTTCTCGCTCATTTGCACAATTTACTGTTTCTTTCTCTAACAGCAGACAGACTGGCAGCTGGCGCACTCTCACCTCGCCACACTCTCTCGTCGCGGGGCAATAAAACGACGTCGATTAGAGGAATTTAATTGATAGCGAGCGTCAGAGGTCACAAAAAGATGCAAATTTTGGTAGAAGTGTAGTGGCCACCTATTTGCATGTTGTAGTAAAGGGAGACCTTACACGGTTGCCTAGTTTTCTTGAACAGCCCGCGACAACTGTTTGGTGTCGCCTCGCCTCGACTAAATCACTTCGTGAAAGGAAACCAGGAGGATTTATAAAAAGATTACGGGCAGATTTGTAGGTGAGGGAGTGTAGAGGAGTGACGTCGAAACCGTTTTTCGATAGCTGAAGTCTGCGATTCGCAGTACTCGTTCTTGTAAGGTCTACTCGCCGCACCCGATTCGTCAGTGACCCGTCTCTTCATCTGACACACTATCTCGCTGCTTTTCTGTCTGACTCTCTCGGATTACGCGCTATTTCGTCGGACCTTCTTGAGCTTATAGCTCCGCGGATATGAGAGATAAAGATCTGAAAATTGGAATCCTGCATCTCGGGATCGAGACCATCGGATCGATGTCACGTTTGGCTAGATAGGAGTAGTGGCTGGCGCGGTAGAGCGATGGACGTACGGAAACCATAGGGCATTTTACACACACAGGCAACTAGCGCGCTTCGCGCGCTAGAAATATAGGCATCAAATAGAGGAGAAAATTATCTATCGATTGATATATAGATTGACTTGATATGTGCTCTGGAAGTGCTAATAGGAGCTGTGCTAGAAGTGCTGTTGTCAGTCTTCCAGTAGATGACTGATCTTTATTTATTATCTTATTTTATTTTTATTTTTTAGTAATTTTAATAATTAGAAAGTGTCACAGTCTATCAGTATCTGGTTGACAGTTACTGCTTTTGTACAAATAATATATTTACTTCACTCATAGAAGGCGCTCCGGCGCGCCTCCGCGGTCAAAGCCTATCAGTAGATCAGTAATAATAACAATAATAATAGTAATAATAATAATGATAATAATACTAATAATTGTAATAATAATAATAATAATACTACTAATAATAATGATAATAATAATAATAATACTAATAATAATAATAATAATAATAATAATAATAATAATAATAATAATAATAATAATAATAATAATAATAATAATAATAATAATAATTGTAATAATAATTGTAATAATAATAATAATAATAATAATAATAATAATAATAATAATAATAATAATAATAATAATAATAATAATAATAATAATAATAATAATAATAATAATAATAATAATAATAATAATTGTAATAATAATAATAATAATACTACTAATAATAATGATAATAATAATAATAATAATACTAATAATAATAATAATAATAATAATAATAATAATAATAATAATAATAATAATAATAATAATAATAATAATAATAATAATAATAATAATAATAATAATAATAATAATAATAATAATAATAATAATAATAATAATAATAATAATAATAATAATAATAATAATAATAATAATAATAATAATAATAATAATAATAATAATAATAATAATAATAATAATAATAATAATAATAATAATAATAATAATAATAATAATAATAATAATAATAATAATAATAATAATAATAATAATAATAATAATAATAATAATAATAATAATAATAATAATAATAATAATAATAATAATAATAATAATAATAATAATAATAATAATAATAATAATAATAATAATAATAATAATAATAATAATAATAATAATAATAATAATAATAATAATGATACTGATATGCATTTTCTCCGACTCTCTGACTTTCTCGTATGCACATAGAGGGCGCTCCGGCACGCTTCGCGCGCCTCTGCGGTCAAACTATATCAGTAGATCAGTAATTATAATATTACATTGATCACTGATACTGATACGCATTTTCTCCGACTCTCTGATCGATCACTTTCTCGTATGCACATAGAAAGCGCTCCGGCACGCTCCGCGCGCCTCCGCGGTCAAAGTCGATCAGTAGATCAGTAATAATAAGAATATATTGATCACTGCTACTGATATGCATTTTCTCCGACTCTCTGATCGATCACTTTCTCGTATGCACATAGAAAGCGCTCCGGCACGCTCCGCGCGCCTCCGCGGTCAAAGTCGATCAGTAGATCAGTAATAATAAGAATATATTGATCACTGCTACTGATATGCATTTTCTCCGACTCTCTGATCGTTCACTTTTTCGTATGCACATAGAAAGCGCTCCGGCACGCTCCGCGCGCCTCCGCGATCAAAATCGATCAGTAGATCAGTAATAATAAGAATATATTGATCACTGCTACTGATATGCATTTTCTCCGACTCTCTGATCGTTCACTTTCTCGTGTGCACATAGAAAGCGCTCCGGCACGCTCCGCGCGCCTCCGCGGTCAAAGTCGATCAGTAGATCAGTAATAATAAGAATATATTGATCACTGCTACTGATATGCATTTTCTCCGACTCTCTGATCGATCACTTTCTCGTATGCACATAGAAAGCGCTCCGGCACGCTCCGCGCGCCTCCGCGGTCAAAGTCGATCAGTAGATCAGTAATAATAAGAATATATTGATCACTGCTACTGATATGCATTTTCTCCGACTCTCTGATCGTTCACTTTTTCGTATGCACATAGAAAGCGCTCCGGCACGCTCCGCGCGCCTCCGCGATCAAAATCGATCAGTAGATCAGTAATAATAAGAATATATTGATCACTGCTACTGATATGCATTTTCTCCGACTCTCTGATCGTTCACTTTCTCGTGTGCACATAGAAAGCGCTCCGGCACGCTCCGCGCGCCTCCGCGGTCAAAATCGATCAGTAGATCAGTAATAATAAGAATATATTGATCACTGCTACTGATATGCATTTTCTCCGACTCTCTGATCGTTCACTTTTTCGTATGCACATAGAAAGCGCTCCGGCACGCTCCGCGCGCCTCCGCGGTCAAAGTCGATCAGTAGATCAGTAATAATAAGAATATATTGATCACTGCTACTGATATGCATTTTCTCCGACTCTCTGATCGTTCACTTTCTCGTGTGCACATAGAAAGCGCTCCGGCACGCTTCGCGCGCCTCCGCGGTCAAAGTCGATCAGTAGATCAGTAATAATAAGAATATATTGATCACTGCTACTGATATGCATTTTCTCCGACTCTCTGATCGTTCACTTTCTCGTATGCACATAGAAGGCGCTTCGGCACGCTTCGCGCGCCTCCGCGGTCAAAATCGATCAGTAGATCAGTAATATTAAGAATATATTGATCACTGCTACTGATATGCATTTTCTCCGACTCTCTGATCTTTTACTTTCTCGTATGCACTTAGAAAGCGCTCCGGCACGCTCCGCGCGCCTCCGCGGTCAAAGTCGATTAGTAGATCAGTAATAATAAGACTATATTGATCACTGCTACTGATATGCATTTTCTCCGACTCTCTGATCTTTTACTTTCTCGTATGCACAAAGAAAGCGCTCCGGCACGCTCCGCGCGCCTCCGCGGTCAAAGTCGATCAGTAGATCAGTAATAATAAGACTATATTGATCACTGCTACTGATATGCATTTTCTCCGACTCTCTGATCTTTTACTTTCTCGTATGCACTTAGCAAGCGCTCCGGCACGCTCCGCGCGCCTCCGCGGTCAAAGTCGATCAGTAGATCAGTAATAATAAGACTATATTGATCACTGCTACTGATATGCATTTTCTCCGACTCTCTGATCTTTTACTTTCTCGTATGCACTTAGATAGCGCTCCGGCACGCTCCGCGCGCCTCCGCGGTCAAAGTCGATCAGTAGATCAGTAATAATAAGACTATATTGATCACTGCTACTGATATGCATTTTCTCTAACTCTTTTATCTTTCACTCTCTCGTATGCACATAGAAAGCGCTCCGGCACGCTCCGCGCGCCTCCGCGGTCAAAGTCGATCAGTAGATCAGTAATATATAATAAAACATTGATCACTGCTACTGATATGCGTTTTCTCCATTTCTCTTATCTTTTACTTTCTCGTATGCACATAGAAAGCGCTCCGGCACGCTTCGCGCGCCTCCGCGGTCAAAGCCGATCAGTAGATCAGTAATTATAATTATTTATTGATCACTGATACTGATATGCATTTTCTCCTACTCTTTGATAAGTTACTCTCTCGTATGCACATAGAAAGCGCTCCTGCACGCTCCGCCCCCCTCCGCGGTCAAAGTCGATCAGTAGATCAGTAATAATAAGACTATATTGATCACTGCTACTGATATGCATTTTCTCCGACTCTCTGATCTTTTACTTTCTCGTATGCACAAAGAAAGCGCTCCGGCACGCTCCGCGCGCCTCCGCGGTCAAAGTCGATCAGTAGATCAGTAATAATAAGACTATATTGATCACTGCTACTGATATGCATTTTCTCCGACTCTCTGATCTTTTACTTTCTCGTATGCACTTAGAAAGCGCTCCGGCACGCTCCGCGCGCCTCCGCGGTCAAAGTCGATTAGTAGATCAGTAATAATAAGACTATATTGATCACTGCTACTGATATGCATTTTCTCCGACTCTCTGATCTTTTACTTTCTCGTATGCACAAAGAAAGCGCTCCGGCACGCTCCGCGCGCCTCCGCGGTCAAAGTCGATCAGTAGATCAGTAATAATAAGACTATATTGATCACTGCTACTGATATGCATTTTCTCCGACTCTCTGATCTTTTACTTTCTCGTATGCACTTAGCAAGCGCTCCGGCACGCTCCGCGCGCCTCCGCGGTCAAAGTCGATCAGTAGATCAGTAATAATAAGACTATATTGATCACTGCTACTGATATGCATTTTCTCCGACTCTCTGATCTTTTACTTTCTCGTATGCACTTAGATAGCGCTCCGGCACGCTCCGCGCGCCTCCGCGGTCAAAGTCGATCAGTAGATCAGTAATAATAAGACTATATTGATCACTGCTACTGATATGCATTTTCTCTAACTCTTTTATCTTTCACTCTCTCGTATGCACATAGAAAGCGCTCCGGCACGCTCCGCGCGCCTCCGCGGTCAAAGTCGATCAGTAGATCAGTAATATATAATAAAACATTGATCACTGCTACTGATATGCGTTTTCTCCATTTCTCTTATCTTTTACTTTCTCGTATGCACATAGAAAGCGCTCCGGCACGCTTCGCGCGCCTCCGCCGTCAAAACCGATCAGTATATCAGTAATTATAATAATATACTGATCACTGATACTGATATGCCTTCTCTCCTACTCTCTGATCTTTTACTCTCTCGTATGCACTCAGAATGCGTTCCGGCACACTCCGCTCCGCGGTAAAAGCCTATCAGTAGCTGGTTGACAATTTTTATTTATTAGAGATACAAATATAATTTATAGTTATCACTGGTCTCATATTATAAAATCGAGAGAGAGAAAGAGAGAGAGAGAGAGAGAGAGAGAGACAGAGAGAGAGACGAAAGAAATAGCGAGAGAGAGAGAGAGAGAGAGAGAGAGAAAGACGAGAGAGAGAGAGATATAAGAAAGAGAGAGAGAGAGAGAAAAAGAGAGAGAGACGGAAAAAAGAGGGATGAGAAAAAGAGAGGGATGAGAAAAGAAGGTTACATAGTATTTCGCCTCGCCTCACTTCCTGATTGAATATAGAATGTCGTTAGTGCATACAGTTATATTTGTATTGTATTTGCTCAGAATATAGACTTTGCACAGTTTGTGGAGTGTGGTGAGCTGTTTCGTAGTGCATGGTGCTGTTCTCGCTCATTTGCACAATTTACTGTTTCTTTCTCTAACAGCAGACAGACTGGCAGCTGGCGCACTCTCACCTCGCCACACTCTCTCGTCGCGGGGCAATAAAACGACGTCGATTAGAGGAATTTAATTGATAGCGAGCGTCAGAGGTCACAAAAAGATGCAAATTTTGGTAGAAGTGTAGTGGCCACCTATTTGCATGTTGTTGTAAAGGGAGACCTTACACGGTTGCCTAGTTTTCTTGAACAGCCCGCGACAACTGTTTGGTGTCGCCTCGCCTCGACTAAATCACTTCGTGAAAGGAAACCAGGAGGATTTATAAAAAGATTACGGGCAGATTTGTAGGTGAGGGAGTGTAGAGGAGTGACGTCGAAACCGTTTTTCGATAGCTGAAGTCTGCGATTCGCAGTACTCGTTCTTGTAAGGTCTACTCGCCGCACCCGATTCGTCAGTGACCCGTCTCTTCATCTGACACACTATCTCGCTGCTTTTCTGTCTGACTCTCTCGGATTACGCGCTATTTCGTCGGACCTTCTTGAGCTTATAGCTCCGCGGATATGAGAGATAAAGATCTGAAAATTGGAATCCTGCATCTCGGGACCGAGACCATCGGATCGATGTCACGTTTGGCTAGATAGGAGTAGTGGGTGGCGCGGTAGAGCGATGGACGTACGGAAACCATAGGGCATTTTACACACACAGGCAACTAGCGCGCTTCGCGCGCTAGAAATATAGGTATAAAATAGAGGAGGAAATTATCTATCGATTGATATATAGATTGACTTGATATGTGCTCTGGAAGTGCTATTAGGAGATGTGCTAGAAGTGCTGTTGTCAGAGCCTTCCAAAAATGAGTGATCTTCATTGTATTTCCTTAATTTTGAATTACAGTATTAACAAATGTTTGAACAGTGTCAATGTCTAACAGTAGCTGGTTGATAATTTTTGATTCTCGACTGATATTATCTTACCTATGCTCATAGAAGGCGCTCCGAGATGCAGCCGAAGACTATCGGTATATGAGTGATAACTATGTCATAACTAACTTACACTTTCCGTTTCTCCGCTTCTCTCTCTGTCTCTCTCTCTCTCTTCTCTCTCTCTCTGTCTCTCTGTCTTTCTCTCTCTCTCTCTCTCTCTCTTTGCTCTAGAAGGCGCTCCGGCACGCTACCGCGTGCCTCCGCGGTCAAAGCCTATCAGTAGATCAAAAATAAAAATATATTGATCACTGATACTGTTTTGAATTTTCTCCGACTCTCTGATATTTCACTCTCTCGACGATCATAGATAGCCGCTCCGCGCGCCTCCGCGGTCAAAATCTTTCAGTAGCTGGTTGACAATGATTATTTATCACGGATCTAATATTATAAAATATCTACTCTCGCCTTTGATCACAGACAGCCGCTCCGCGCGCCTCAGCGGTCAAATTCTATCAGTAGCTGGTTGACAATGATTAGTTATCACGGATCTAATATTATAAAATCTCTACTCTCGCCTTTGATCACAGACAGCCGCTCCGCGCGCCTCAGCGGTCAAACTCTATCAGTAGCTGGTTGACAATTATTAGTTACCACGGATCTAATATCATAAAGTTCTGCTCTTTCGCTCATTCTGCTCTTTCGCTAGATTCTGCTCTTTCGCTCGCGCTGAGCGGCTGTAATCTCTCGCCATGCCGAAAGGCAAAACATCTTCCAGCAAATTTGCCAAGCAGCCCAATTCTGGCACTACTTCAACTGATTCTACTACTTTTTCGGCAACACCTATTTCATTCCTCACTCCTGACCTGTCGCCTACTTCCATTTTGAACTCGGCTGACCACCTTCGCGACTTCCTCTCGCAGACATTCAATGAACTGAGCGTCACATTGGGCGCTCGTCTGTGCAGTATGGTGAACGAGTCCATCGCCTATTTGGAGGAGCAGATCGAGGAGCTGAGGCAGAGGATCGACGAGCTCGCCAAACCCAAGGAAACCTCTGTACCTGTGAGTCCACCGATTTCCACACCTATTGGATATGGAGAGGAGAGGAGGAAGCGTGTCATTCTGACCCGCGTTTCCCGATCCTACCGGAACTACTTTTTCGAAAACACTACCTTGTTTGGACTGAAGACGACCGATTGCCGAATTGTTGCCGACCGTGATAGTGACGTGTTCAACACCTTGCTTCTCTCCTTCAACTGCCCCGAGGATGCCACCTCTTTCATCCGCAAATTCAACATGGACTGTCTCGCGAGAGACTGTCCAGCGAGAGCCCGTCCCGACTACTACCCGGAGGATGCTGCCAAGTACGCTGCCGCCTGGAGGGAGGCGATTCGACTCAACGACACTGCTGGCCGGCGCGAGTGGACTGTGCGAGGACTCGAGCTGTTCAAGTTGCGACTGCCCGGTCAGTGGACAAAGATTGACCGCTAAACTTCTATCTACAGTCTCTCTTTTCACATGTTGCCTCTTTGTATCTTCGTGTTATGCATTCAGTTCATTTCGTTTTATATCAACATTGTTCACAATTTCGCTCATCATGGTGCCTGAGTGTTTACGTTTACGTTTCATATATTTCCTCAAATTCATAATTTTCACTTCGATCGATGTGTTATTCGTTACACGTTTCTTTCACACTTTCGTCTGATATTTGATCTAACTGTTTTTGCAATCGCCATGTCCCATGTTTTGTTTTGTGTTTCTCTTTTCCCCGTTCTCTTCTCTCACGCAGAGAAACTGTCGCGCCCGTCATAAGTGCTCTTGAAGCCTGCGGGAATAGAAAATATTTGTGAATCACTCGCAAATAGATAAATATTATTATATTATTATTAAGTATCTACTCTCGCCTATGATCATAGATAGCCGCTCCGCGCGTCTCCGCGGTCAAATTCTATCAGTAGCTGATTGACAATGATTAGTTATCACGGATCTAATATTATAAAATATCTGCTCTCGCCTATGATCATAGACAGCCGCTCCGCGCGACTCCGCGGTCAAATTCTATCAGTAGCTGGTTGACAATGTTTAGTCATCACGGATCTAATATCATAAAATATCTACTCTCGCCCATGATCATAGACAGCCGCTCCGCGCGCCTCCGCGGTCAAATTCTATCCGTAGCTGGTTGACAATGATTAGTTATCACGGATCTAATATTATAAATTATCTACTCTCGCCTATGATCATAGACAGCAGCTCCGCGCGCCTCCGCGGGCACTTCTATCAGTAGCTGGTGACAATGTTTAGTTATCACAGATCAATCATCATAAAATATCTACTCTCGCCTATGATCATAGATAGCCGCTCCGCGCGCCTCCGCGGTCAAATTCTATCAGTAGCTGGTTGACAATGATTAGTTATCATGGATCTAATCTTATAAATCACCTACTCTCGCCTATGATCATAGACAGCCGCTCCGCGCGCCTCCGCGGTCAAATTCTATCAGTAGCTGGTTGACAATGATTAGTTATCACGGATCTATTATTATAAAATATCTACTATCGCATATGATCATAGACAGCCGCTCCGCGCGCCTCCGCGGTCAAACTCTATCAGTAGCTGGTTGACAATGATTAGTTATCACGGATATAATATTATAAACAATCTACTCTCGCCTTTGATCACAGACAGCCGCTCCGCGCGCCTCAGCGGTCAAATTCTATCAGTAGCTGGTTGACAATGATTAGTTATCACGGATCTAATATTATAAAACCTCTACTCTCGCCTTTGATCACAGACAGCCGCTCCGCGCGCCTCAGCGGTCAAACTCTATCAGTAGCTGGTTGACAATGATTAGTTATCACGGAACTAATAATTGACTTGAAATGTGCTCTGGATGTGCTATTAGGAAATGTTCTAGAAGTGCTGTCGTCAGTCTTTCAGTAGATGACTGATCTTTATTCATTTTCTTTTTTCTATTTTTCAGTATTTTCAAATAATTAGAAAGTGTCACAGTTTATCAGTATCTGGTTGATAGTATCTGGTTGACTGCTTTTCTACAGATGTATTTACTACGCTCATAGAAGGCGCTCCGGCACGCTCCGCTGTCAGAGCCTATCAGTAGATCAGTAATAAAATAACAATATAATGATCACTGATACTGATATGCATTTTCTCCTACTCTCTGATATTTTACTCTCTCGTATGCACATGGAGGGCGCTCCGGCACGCTCCGCGCGCCTCCGCGGTCCAAGTCGATCAGTAGATCAGTAGTTATAATAAAACAATGATCACTGATACTGATATGCATTTTCTCTGACTCTCTGATTTTTTAATCTTGCGTATGCACATAGAGGGCGCTCCGGCACGCTTCGCGCGCCTCCGCGGTCAAAGCCGATCAGTAGATCAGTAATTATAATAAAACATTGATCACTGATACTGATATGCATTTTTTCCGACTCTCTGATTTTTTACTTTTTCGTATGCACATAGAGGGCGCTCCGGCACGCTTCGCGCGCCTCCGCGGTCAAAGCAGATCAGTAGATCAGTAATTATAATAATACACTGATCACTGATACTGATATGAATTTTCTCCGACTCTCTGATCGTTCACTTTCTCGTATGCACATAAAAAGCGCTTCGGCACGCTTCGCGCGCCTCCGCGGTCAAAGCCGATCAGTAGAACAGTAATCATAATAATACATTGATCACTGATACTGATATGCATTTTATCCGACTCTCTGATTTTTTTTTACTCTTTCGTATGCACATAGAAGGCGCTCCGGCACGCTTCGCGCGCCTCCGCGGTCTAAGCCGATCAGTAAACCAGTAATTATAATAATATACTGATCACTGATACTGATATGCCTTCTCTCCTACTCTCTGATCTTTTACTATCTCGTACGCACATAGAAAGCGCTCCGGCACGCTTCGCGCGCCTCCGCGGTCAAAGCCGATCAGTAGATCAGTAATTATAATAATATATTGATCACTGATACTGATATGCATTATCTCCTACTCTCTGATCTTTCACTCTCTCGTATGCACATGGAGGGCGCTCCGGCACGCTTCGCGGTAAAAGCCTATCAGTAGCTGGTTGACAATTACTATTTATTATAAATACAAGTATAATTTATAGTTATCACTGGTCTAATATTATAAAATATAAAAGAGAGAGAGAGAGAGAGAGAGAGAGAGAAAGAGAGAGTAAGATGAGCAGCTGGTTAACAATTATTATTATTGACTTTAGATCCAAGTAGACTTCATATTTATCACTAATTTAAAATCATAATATATATAATAGAGAGATAGAGGAAGAGAGGGAGAGAAAGACAGAGAGAGAGAGAGAGAGAGAGAGACGAAAAGAGAGGGATGAGAAGAGGAGGTTACATAGTATTTTGCCTCGCCTCACTTCCCTGATTGATTATAGGATGACGTGAGTGCATATAGTAATTAGAGAGGGCGCGCCAGCGCCCTCTCGTTTGTACTGGATGTCCCCGCGCGCTAGAATGCTCAAAAACGACTTTTCCCGGATGAAGCACTTTTCCTCATTTTGAAGTGATTTCCACTGTTACATTGCATTCACATCTCTATTCGATAGAGTTATAGAAAGTTGTATTGAGTTTGATTGAATTTGAAGCGAGATACGGAGAGTCCGCATTCGAGTGCGGATTGAGATTGGTGTCGGGCGGGCGGGCGGGCGTCGGACAATCGCTTTCGCCCCGCCCCCTCTGTGTGTGAGTGAGAGAGAGAGGCGAATAGCGGGTGCGCGTCGGTATCCTCGCAGCGAATCGCGAACGTGTATGAAAATATAATTTTGTGAAACAAAACTTAAGAAAAGGACAGATATTATCTTTCAAAAGTACTTCCAAGTAAAAGTAGTTGGTTTGTACTGTTGTCTCAGTTGAGCAAAAGGACTGACATGTTTTCAATGGAGACATGTGCAAACAGGCTCTCAGCATTATTCGACGTGTTATGTTACAACAGAAGTTGTGTTTTTAGATAATAACTGCATAACTTTGTAAACGCGTTCATTATAATATGGCCGCTTTGCACTGGTATGAGAGAGAGAGCCTGTTGGCACATGTCTCCATTGAAAACATGTCAGTCCTTTTGCTCAACTGAGACAACAGTACAAACCAACTACTTTTACTTGGAAGTACTTTTGAAAGATAATGTTTTATTGTAGCTATTGAAGAATATATAATTGGAGTGTGGTGAGCTGTTTCGTAGTGCATGGTGATGTTCTCGCTCATTTGCACAATTTACTGTTTCTTTCTCTAACAGCAGACAGACTGGCAGCTTGCGCACTCTCACCTCGCCACACTCTCTCGTCGCGGGGCAATAAAACGACGTCGATTAGAGGAATTTAATTGATAGCGGGCGTCAGAGGTCACAAAAAGATGCAAATTTTGGTAGAAGTGTAGTGGCCACCTATATGCATGTTGTAGTAAAGGGAGACCTTACACGATTGCCTAGTTTTCTTGAACAGCCCGCGACAACTGTTTGGTGTCGCCTCGCCTCGACTAAATCACTTCGTGAAAGGAAACCAGGAGGAGTTATGAAAAGATTACGGGCAGATTTGTAGGTGAGGGAGTGTAGAGGAGTGACGTCGAAACCGTTTTTCGATAGCTGAAGTCTGCGATCCGCAGTGCTCGTTCTTGTAAGGTCTACTCGCCACAGCCGATTCGTCAGTGACCCGTCTCCTCGCCTCACACACTATTTCGCCTGTTTTCTGTCTGACTCTCTCGGATTACGCGCTATTTCGTCGGACCTTCTTGAGCTTATAGCTCCGCGGATATGAGAGATAAAGGGCTGAAAATTGGAATCCTGCATCTCGGGACCGAGACCATCGGATCGATGTCACGTTTGGCTAGATAGGAGTAGTGGGTGGCGCGGTAGAGCGATGTATGGACAGACACCATAGGGCATTTTACACATGCACATAGACTAGCGCGCTTCGCGCGCTAGAAATATAGGTATCAAATAGAGGAGAAAATTATCTATCGATTGATATATAGATTGACTTGATATGTGCTCTGGAAATGCTATTAGGAGCTGTGCTAGAAGTGCTGTTGTCAGTCTTCCAGTAGATGACTCATCTTTATTTATCTTCTTATTTTTTTAATTTTATTTAAAAAAAATAAGAAGATAAAAATCAAGAAGATTTCAAATAATTAGAAAGTGTCACAGTCTATCTGGTTGACTGTATTTACTATGCTCATAGAAGGCGGTCCGGCACGCTTCGCTGTCAGAGCCTATCAGTAGATCAGTAATAAAAAAAATCACAATATAATAATCACTGATACTGAAATGCTTTTTTCCGACTCTCTGATCTCTTTCTCGGATGCACATAGGAGGCGCTCCGGCACGCTTCGCGCGCCTCCGCGGTCAAAGTCTATCAGTAGATCAGTAATAGTAAGAATATATATTGATCACTGTTACTGATATGCATTTTCTCCGATTCTCTGAGCTTTCATTCTCTCGTATGCACTTAGAAGGCGCTCCGGCACGCTTCGCGCGCCTCCGCGGTCAAAGTCGATCAGTAGATCAGTAAATACAATAATATATTGATCACTGGTACTGATATGCATTCTCTCCTACTCTCTGATCTTTCACTCTCTCGTATGCACATAGAAAGCGCTCCGGCACGCTTCGCGCGCCTCCGCGGTTAAAGTCGATCAGTATATCAGTAATTATAATAATACATTTATCACTGATACTGATATGCATTTTCTCCGACTCTCTGATCTTTTACTCTTTCGTTTGCACATTGAGGGCGCTCCGGCACGCTTCGCGCGCCACCGCGGTCAAAGTCGATCAGTAGATCAGTATTTATGATAATACATTGATCACTGAAACTGATATGCAATTTATTCTACTCTCTGATCTTTTACTCTTTCGTATGCACATAGAAGGCGCTCCGGCACGCTTCGCGCGCCTCCGCGGTCAAAGTCGATCAGTAGATCAGTAAATAAAATAATACATTGATCACTGATACTGATATGCATTTTCTCCGACTCTCTGATCTTTTATTCTTTCGTTTGCACATAGAGGGCGCTCCGGCACGCTTCGCGCGCCTCCGCGGTCAGAGTCGATCAGTAGATCAGTAATTATAATAATACATTATTCACTGATACTGATATGCATTTTCTCCGACTCTCTGATCTTTTACTCTTTCGTTTGCACATTGAGGGCGCTCCGGCACGCTTCGCGCGCATCCGCGGTCAAAGTCGATCAGTAGATCAGTATTTATGATAATACATTGATCACTGAAACTGATATGCAATCTATTCTACTCTCTGATCTCTTACTCTTTCGTATGCACATAGAAGGCGCTCCGGCACGCTTCGCGCGCCTCCGCGGTCAAAGTCGATCAGTAGATCAGTAAATAAAATAATACATTATTCACTGATACTGATATGCATTTTCTCCGACTCTCTGATCTTTTACTCTTTCGTTTGCACATTGAGGGCGCTCCGGCACGCTTCGCGCGCATCCGCGGTCAAAGTCGATCAGTAGATCAGTATTTATGATAATACATTGATCACTGAAACTGATATGCAATCTATTCTACTCTCTGATCTTTTACTCTTTCGTATGCACATAGAAGGCGCTCCGGCACGCTTCGCGCGCCTCCGCGGTCAAAGTCGATCAGTAGATCAGTAATTATAATAATACATTATTCACTGATACTGATATGCATTTTCTCCGACTCTCTGATTTTTGACTATCTCGTTTGGCATATAGAAAGCGCTCCGGCACGCTCCGCGACCCTCCGCGGTCAAAGTCGATCAGCAGATCAGTAATAATAAGAATATATTGATCACTGCTACTGTTATGTATTTTCTCCGACTCTTTGATTTTTCACTCTCTCGTATGCACATGGAGGGCGCTCCGGCACGCTTCGCGGTAAAAGCCTATCAGTAGCTGGTTGACAATTACTATTTATTATAGATACAAGTATAATTTATAGTTATCACTGGTCTAATATTATAAAATATAAGAGAGAGAGAGAGAGAGAGAGAGAGAGAGAGAGAGAGATGAGCAGCCGGTTGACAATTATTATTGATTTTAGATCCAAGTAGACTTCATATTTATCACTAATCTAAAATCATAATATATAAGAGAGAGATAGAGGAAGAGAGGGAGAGAAAGAGAGAAAGAGAAAAAGAGAGAGAAAGAGAAAGAGAGAGAGAGAGAGAGAGACGAAAAAAGACGGATGAGAAAAGGAGAGGGATGAGAAAAGAAGATTACATAGTATTTCGCCTCGCCTCACTTCCTGATTGAATATAGAATGTCGTTAGTGCATACAGTTATATTTGTATTGTATTTGCTTAGAATATAGAATTTGCACAGTTTGTGGAGTGTGGTGAGCTGTTTCGTAGTGCATGGTGCTGTTCTCGCTCATTTGCACAATTTACTGTTTCTTTCTCTAAGAGCAGACAGACTGGCAGCTGGCGCACTCTCACCTCGCCACACTCTCTCGTCGCGGGGCAATAAAACGACGTCGATTAGAGGAATTTAATTGATAGCGGGCGTCAGAGGTCACAAAAAGATGCAAATTTTGGTAGAAGTGTAGTGGCCACCTGTATGCATGTTGTAGTAAAGGGAGATGTTACACGGTTGCCTAGTTTTCTTGAACAGCCCGCGACAATTGTTTGGTGTCGCCTCGCCTCGATTAAATCACTTCGTGAAAGGAAACCAGAAAGAGTTATAAAAAGATTACGGGCAGATTTGTAGGTAAGGGAGTTTAGAGGAGTGACGTCAAAACCGTTTCTCGAAAGCTGGAGTCTGCGATTCGCAGTACTCGTTCTTGTAAGGCCTACTCGATGCAACCGTTCAACCACCTACCCGTCTCCTCGCCTCACATACTATTTCGCTGCTTTTCTGTCTGACGCTCTCTGATTACGCGCTATTTCGTCGGACTTTCTCGAGCTTATAGCTCCGCGGATATGAGAGATATGATAACATAAAGATTTTGGGAGCATCTCGAGACCGAGGGCTTTACAGCCATACCAAATTTAGCCGGATCCATGCATCGGTGGCCTTTGTGGAGCCATGTATGGACGGACACCATAGGGCATTTAGCCAGACCGGCGCAGCGGGCGCTGCGACTAGCGCGCTTCGCGCGCTAGTCTAAGTATAAAAAAGAGGAGAAAATTATCTATCGATTGATATATAGATTGACTTGATATGTGCTCTGGAAGTGCTATTAGGAGCTGTGTTAGAAGTGCTGTTGTCAGTCTTTCAGTAGATGACTGATCTTCATTTATTTCCTTATCTTTTTCTATTTTTAGTAATATCAAGTATTTAGAAAGTGTCACAGTTAGAAAGTGTCACAGTATCTGGTTGATAGTATCTGCTTGACTGATTTTCTACAGATGTTATATTTACTATGTTCATAGAAGGCGCTCCGGCACGCTCTGCGGTCAGAGCTTATCAGTGGATCAGTAATAATAGGAATATATTGATCACTGCTACTGATATGAATTTTCTCTTACTCTCTGATCTTTCACTTTCTTGTATGCACATGAACGCGCTCCGGGACACTCCGCGGTCAAAGTCGATCAATAGATCAGTAATTATAACAATATATTAATCACTGATACTGATCTGCATTCTCTTCTACTCTCTGATCTTTTACTCTCTCGTATGCACTTAGAAGGCGCTCCGGCACGCTCAGCGCGCCTCCGCGGTCAAAGTCGATCAGTAGATCAGTAATTATAATAATACATCGATCACTGATACTGATATGCATTTTCTCCGACTCTGTGATTTTTTAATCTCTCGTATGCACATAGAAGGCGCTCCGGCACGCTTCGCGCGCCTCCGCGGTCAAAGTCGATCTGTAGATCAGTAAATACAATAATATATTGATCACTGGTACTGATATGCATTCTCTCCTACTCTCTGATCTTTCACTCTCTCGTATGCACATAGAAAGCGCTCCGGCACGCTTCGCGCGCCTCCGCGGTCAAAGTCGATCAGTATATCAGTAATTACAATAATACATTGATCACTGATACTAATATGCATTTTCTCCGACTCTCTGATCTTTTACTCTTTTGTTTGCACATTGAGGGCGCTCCGGCACGCTTCGCGCGCCTCCGCGGTCAAAGTCGATCAGTATATCAGTAATTACAATAATACATTGATCACTGATACTAATATGCATTTTTTCCGACTCTCTGATCTTTTACTCTTTTGTTTGCACATTGAGGGCGCTCCGGCACGCTTCGCGCGCCTCCGCGGTCAAAGTCGATCAGTAGATCAGTAAATAAAATAATACATTGATCACTGATACTGATATGCATTTTCTCCGACTCTCTGATCTTTTATTCTTTCGTTTGCACATGGAGGGCGCTCCGGCACGCTTCGCGGTAAAAGCCTATCAGTAGCTGGTTGACAATTACTATTTATTATAGATACAAGTATAATTTATAGTTATCACTGGTCTAATATTTTAAAATATAAGAGAGAGAGAGAGAGAGATGAGCAGCCGGTTGACAATTATTATTGATTTTAGATCCAAGTAGACTTCATATTTATCACTAATCTAAAATCATAATATATAAGAGAGAGATAAAGCCTCGCCTCACTTCTATGATTGAATATAGAAGGACGTGAGTGCATATAGTAATGTTTTATTTTATTTACTCAGAATATAGTAATCGCGCAGTTTGTTAGAGGGTGGTGAGCTGTTTCGTAGTGCGTGGTGATGTTCTCACTCCTTTGCACAATTGACTGTCTCTTTCTCTAACAGCAGACAGACTGGCAGCTGGCGCACTCTCACCTCGCCACACTCTCTCGTCGCGAGGCAATAAAACGACGTCGATTAGAGAAATTTAATTGATAGCGGGCGTCAGAGGTCACAAAAAGATGCAAATTTTGGTAGAAGTGTAGTGGCCACCTATTTGCATGTTGTAGTAAAGGGAGACCTTACACGGTTGCCTAGTTTTCTTGAACAGCCCGCGACAACTGTTTGGTGTCGCCTCGCCTCGACTAAATCACTTCGTGAAAGGAAACCAGGAGGAGTTATAGAAAGATTACGGGCAGATTTGTAGGTGAGGGAGTGTAGAGGAGTGACGTCGAAACCGTTTATCGAAAGCTGGAGTCTGCGATTCGCAGTACTCGTTCTTGTAAGGCCTACTCGATGCAACCGTTCAACGACCTACCCGTCTCCTCGCCTCACATACTATTTCGCCTGTTTTCTGTCTGACTCTCTCTGATTACGCGCTATTTCGTCGGACATTCTGGAGTTTATAGCTCCGCGGATATGAGAGATAACGAGCTGAAAATTGGAATCCTGCATCTCGGGACCGAGACCATCGGATCGATGTCACGTTTGGCTAGATAGGAGTAGTGGGTGGCGCGGTAGAGCGATGTATGGACAGACACCATAGGGCATTTAGCCAGACCGGCGCAGTGGCGCTGCGACTAGCGCGCTTCGCGCGCTAGAAATATAGGTATAAAATAGAGGAGGAAATTATCTATCGATTGATATATAGATTGACTTGATATGTGCTCTGGAAGTGCTATTAGGAGATGTGCTAGAAGTGCTGTTGTCAGAGCCTTCCAAAAATGAGTGATCTTCATTGTATTTCCTTAATTTTGAATTACAGTATTAACAAATGTTTGAACAGTGTCAATGTCTAACAGTAGCTGGTTGATAATTTTTGATTCTCGACTGATATTATCTTACCTATGCTCATAGAAGGCGCTCCGAGATGCAGCCGAAGACTATCGGTATATGAGTGATAACTATGTCATAACTAACTTACACTTTCCGTTTCTCCGCTTCTCTCTCTGTCTCTCTCTCTCTCTTCTCTCTCTCTCTCTGTCTCTCTGTCTTTCTCTCTCTCTCTCTCTCTCTCTTTGCTCTAGAAGGCGCTCCGGCACGCTACCGCGTGCCTCCGCGGTCAAAGCCTATCAGTAGATCAAAAATAAAAATATATTGATCACTGATACTGTTTTGAATTTTCTCCGACTCTCTGATATTTCACTCTCTCGACGATCATAGATAGCCGCTCCGCGCGCCTCCGCGGTCAAAATCTTTCAGTAGCTGGTTGACAATGATTATTTATCACGGATCTAATATTATAAAATATCTACTCTCGCCTTTGATCACAGACAGCCGCTCCGCGCGCCTCAGCGGTCAAATTCTATCAGTAGCTGGTTGACAATGATTAGTTATCACGGATCTAATATTATAAAATCTCTACTCTCGCCTTTGATCACAGACAGCCGCTCCGCGCGCCTCAGCGGTCAAACTCTATCAGTAGCTGGTTGACAATTATTAGTTATCACGGATCTAATATCATAAAGTTCTGCTCTTTCGCTCATTCTGCTCTTTCGCTAGATTCTGCTCTTTCGCTCGCGCTGAGCGGCTGTAATCTCTCGCCATGCCGAAAGGCAAAACATCTTCCAGCAAATTTGCCAAGCAGCCCAATTCTGGCACTACTTCAACTGATTCTACTACTTTTTCGGCAACACCTATTTCATTCCTCACTCCTGACCTGTCGCCTACTTCCATTTTGAACTCGGCTGACCACCTTCGCGACTTCCTCTCGCAGACATTCAATGAACTGAGCGTCACATTGGGCGCTCGTCTGTGCAGTATGGTGAACGAGTCCATCGCCTATTTGGAGGAGCAGATCGAGGAGCTGAGGCAGAGGATCGACGAGCTCGCCAAACCCAAGGAAACCTCTGTACCTGTGAGTCCACCGATTTCCACACCTATTGGATATGGAGAGGAGAGGAGGAAGCGTGTCATTCTGACCCGCGTTTCCCGATCCTACCGGAACTACTTTTTCGAAAACACTACCTTGTTTGGACTGAAGACGACCGATTGCCGAATTGTTGCCGACCGTGATAGTGACGTGTTCAACACCTTGCTTCTCTCCTTCAACTGCCCCGAGGATGCCACCTCTTTCATCCGCAAATTCAACATGGACTGTCTCGCGAGAGACTGTCCAGCGAGAGCCCGTCCCGACTACTACCCGGAGGATGCTGCCAAGTACGCTGCCGCCTGGAGGGAGGCGATTCGACTCAACGACACTGCTGGCCGGCGCGAGTGGACTGTGCGAGGACTCGAGCTGTTCAAGTTGCGACTGCCCGGTCAGTGGACAAAGATTGACCGCTAAACTTCTATCTACAGTCTCTCTTTTCACATGTTGCCTCTTTGTATCTTCGTGTTATGCATTCAGTTCATTTCGTTTTATATCAACATTGTTCACAATTTCGCTCATCATGGTGCCTGAGTGTTTACGTTTACGTTTCATATATTTCCTCAAATTCATAATTTTCACTTCGATCGATGTGTTATTCGTTACACGTTTCTTTCACACTTTCGTCTGATATTTGATCTAACTGTTTTTGCAATCGCCATGTCCCATGTTTTGTTTTGTGTTTCTCTTTTCCCCGTTCTCTTCTCTCACGCAGAGAAACTGTCGCGCCCGTCATAAGTGCTCTTGAAGCCTGCGGGAATAGAAAATATTTGTGAATCACTCGCAAATAGATAAATATTATTATATTATTATTAAGTATCTACTCTCGCCTATGATCATAGATAGCCGCTCCGCGCGTCTCCGCGGTCAAATTCTATCAGTAGCTGATTGACAATGATTAGTTATCACGGATCTAATATTATAAAATATCTGCTCTCGCCTATGATCATAGACAGCCGCTCCGCGCGACTCCGCGGTCAAATTCTATCAGTAGCTGGTTGACAATGTTTAGTCATCACGGATCTAATATCATAAAATATCTACTCTCGCCCATGATCATAGACAGCCGCTCCGCGCGCCTCCGCGGTCAAATTCTATCCGTAGCTGGTTGACAATGATTAGTTATCACGGATCTAATATTATAAATTATCTACTCTCGCCTATGATCATAGACAGCAGCTCCGCGCGCCTCCGCGGGCACTTCTATCAGTAGCTGGTGACAATGTTTAGTTATCACAGATCAATCATCATAAAATATCTACTCTCGCCTATGATCATAGATAGCCGCTCCGCGCGCCTCCGCGGTCAAATTCTATCAGTAGCTGGTTGACAATGATTAGTTATCATGGATCTAATCTTATAAATCACCTACTCTCGCCTATGATCATAGACAGCCGCTCCGCGCGCCTCCGCGGTCAAATTCTATCAGTAGCTGGTTGACAATGATTAGTTATCACGGATCTATTATTATAAAATATCTACTATCGCATATGATCATAGACAGCCGCTCCGCGCGCCTCCGCGGTCAAACTCTATCAGTAGCTGGTTGACAATGATTAGTTATCACGGATATAATATTATAAACAATCTACTCTCGCCTTTGATCACAGACAGCCGCTCCGCGCGCCTCAGCGGTCAAATTCTATCAGTAGCTGGTTGACAATGATTAGTTATCACGGATCTAATATTATAAAACCTCTACTCTCGCCTTTGATCACAGACAGCCGCTCCGCGCGCCTCAGCGGTCAAACTCTATCAGTAGCTGGTTGACAATGATTAGTTATCACGGAACTAATAATTGACTTGAAATGTGCTCTGGATGTGCTATTAGGAAATGTTCTAGAAGTGCTGTCGTCAGTCTTTCAGTAGATGACTGATCTTTATTCATTTTCTTTTTTCTATTTTTCAGTATTTTCAAATAATTAGAAAGTGTCACAGTTTATCAGTATCTGGTTGATAGTATCTGGTTGACTGCTTTTCTACAGATGTATTTACTACGCTCATAGAAGGCGCTCCGGCACGCTCCGCTGTCAGAGCCTATCAGTAGATCAGTAATAAAATAACAATATAATGATCACTGATACTGATATGCATTTTCTCCTACTCTCTGATATTTTACTCTCTCGTATGCACATGGAGGGCGCTCCGGCACGCTCCGCGCGCCTCCGCGGTCCAAGTCGATCAGTAGATCAGTAGTTATAATAAAACAATGATCACTGATACTGATATGCATTTTCTCTGACTCTCTGATTTTTTAATCTTGCGTATGCACATAGAGGGCGCTCCGGCACGCTTCGCGCGCCTCCGCGGTCAAAGCCGATCAGTAGATCAGTAATTATAATAAAACATTGATCACTGATACTGATATGCATTTTTTCCGACTCTCTGATTTTTTACTTTTTCGTATGCACATAGAGGGCGCTCCGGCACGCTTCGCGCGCCTCCGCGGTCAAAGCAGATCAGTAGATCAGTAATTATAATAATACACTGATCACTGATACTGATATGAATTTTCTCCGACTCTCTGATCGTTCACTTTCTCGTATGCACATAAAAAGCGCTTCGGCACGCTTCGCGCGCCTCCGCGGTCAAAGCCGATCAGTAGAACAGTAATCATAATAATACATTGATCACTGATACTGATATGCATTTTATCCGACTCTCTGATTTTTTTTTACTCTTTCGTATGCACATAGAAGGCGCTCCGGCACGCTTCGCGCGCCTCCGCGGTCTAAGCCGATCAGTAAACCAGTAATTATAATAATATACTGATCACTGATACTGATATGCCTTCTCTCCTACTCTCTGATCTTTTACTATCTCGTACGCACATAGAAAGCGCTCCGGCACGCTTCGCGCGCCTCCGCGGTCAAAGCCGATCAGTAGATCAGTAATTATAATAATATATTGATCACTGATACTGATATGCATTATCTCCTACTCTCTGATCTTTCACTCTCTCGTATGCACATGGAGGGCGCTCCGGCACGCTTCGCGGTAAAAGCCTATCAGTAGCTGGTTGACAATTACTATTTATTATAAATACAAGTATAATTTATAGTTATCACTGGTCTAATATTATAAAATATAAAAGAGAGAGAGAGAGAGAGAGAGAGAGAGAGAGAGAGAGAAAGAGAGAGTAAGATGAGCAGCTGGTTAACAATTATTATTATTGACTTTAGATCCAAGTAGACTTCATATTTATCACTAATTTAAAATCATAATATATATAATAGAGAGATAGAGGAAGAGAGGGAGAGAAAGACAGAGAGAGAGAGAGAGAGAGAGAGAGAGAGAGAGAGAGAGAGAGAGACGAAAAGAGAGGGATGAGAAGAGGAGGTTACATAGTATTTTGCCTCGCCTCACTTCCCTGATTGATTATAGGATGACGTGAGTGCATATAGTAATTAGAGAGGGCGCGCCAGCGCCCTCTCGTTTGTACTGGATGTCCCCGCGCGCTAGAATGCTCAAAAACGACTTTTCCCGGATGAAGCACTTTTCCTCATTTTGAAGTGATTTCCACTGTTACATTGCATTCACATCTCTATTCGATAGAGTTATAGAAAGTTGTATTGAGTTTGATTGAATTTGAAGCGAGATACGGAGAGTCCGCATTCGAGTGCGGATTGAGATTGGTGTCGGGCGGGCGGGCGGGCGTCGGACAATCGCTTTCGCCCCGCCCCCTCTGTGTGTGAGTGAGAGAGAGAGGCGAATAGCGGGTGCGCGTCGGTATCCTCGCAGCGAATCGCGAACGTGTATGAAAATATAATTTTGTGAAACAAAACTTAAGAAAAGGACAGATATTATCTTTCAAAAGTACTTCCAAGTAAAAGTAGTTGGTTTGTACTGTTGTCTCAGTTGAGCAAAAGGACTGACATGTTTTCAATGGAGACATGTGCAAACAGGCTCTCAGCATTATTCGACGTGTTATGTTACAACAGAAGTTGTGTTTTTAGATAATAACTGCATAACTTTGTAAACGCGTTCATTATAATATGGCCGCTTTGCACTGGTATGAGAGAGAGAGCCTGTTGGCACATGTCTCCATTGAAAACATGTCAGTCCTTTTGCTCAACTGAGACAACAGTACAAACCAACTACTTTTACTTGGAAGTACTTTTGAAAGATAATGTTTTATTGTAGCTATTGAAGAATATATAATTGGAGTGTGGTGAGCTGTTTCGTAGTGCATAGTGATGTTCTCGCTCATTTGCACAATTTACTGTTTCTTTCTCTAACAGCAGACAGACTGGCAGCTTGCGCACTCTCACCTCGCCACACTCTCTCGTCGCGGGGCAATAAAACGACGTCGATTAGAGGAATTTAATTGATAGCGGGCGTCAGAGGTCACAAAAAGATGCAAATTTTGGTAGAAGTGTAGTGGCCACCTATATGCATGTTGTAGTAAAGGGAGACCTTACACGATTGCCTAGTTTTCTTGAACAGCCCGCGACAACTGTTTGGTGTCGCCTCGCCTCGACTAAATCACTTCGTGAAAGGAAACCAGGAGGAGTTATGAAAAGATTACGGGCAGATTTGTAGGTGAGGGAGTGTAGAGGAGTGACGTCGAAACCGTTTTTCGATAGCTGAAGTCTGCGATCCGCAGTGCTCGTTCTTGTAAGGTCTACTCGCCACAGCCGATTCGTCAGTGACCCGTCTCCTCGCCTCACACACTATTTCGCCTGTTTTCTGTCTGACTCTCTCGGATTACGCGCTATTTCGTCGGACCTTCTTGAGCTTATAGCTCCGCGGATATGAGAGATAAAGGGCTGAAAATTGGAATCCTGCATCTCGGGACCGAGACCATCGGATCGATGTCACGTTTGGCTAGATAGGAGTAGTGGGTGGCGCGGTAGAGCGATGTATGGACAGACACCATAGGGCATTTTACACATACACCAGACTAGCGCGCTTCGCGCGCTAGAAATATACGTATAAAAAAGAGGAGAAAATTATCTATCGATTGATATATAGATTGACTTGATATGTGTTTTGGAAGTGCTATTAGGAGCTGTGCTAGAAGTGCTGTTGTCAGTCTTCCAGTAGATGACTGATCTTATTAATTGCCTTTTTTATTTTCAGTAATTTCAAATAATTAGAAAGTGTCACAGTCTATCTGGTTGATAGTATCTGATTGACTGCTTTTCTACAGATGTATTTACCATAGAAGGCGCTCCGGCACGCTCCGCGGTCAAAGCCGATCAGTAGATCAGTAATTATAATAAAACATTTATCACTGATACTGATATGCATTCTCTCCTACTCTCTGATCTTTTACTCTCTCGTACGCACATAGAAAGCGCTCCGGCACGCTTCGCGCGCCTCCGCGGTCAAAGTATATCAGTAGATCAGTAATTATAATAATATACTAATCACTGATACTGATATGCATTCTCTTCTTCTCTCTGATCTTTCAATCTCTCTCGTATGCACATAGAGGGCGCTCCGGCACGCTTCGCGCGCTTCCGCGGTCAAAGTATATCAGTAGATCAGTAATTATAATAATATACTAATCACTGATACTGATATGCATTCTCTTCTTCCCTCTGATCTTTCAATCTCTCTCGTATGCACATAGAGGGCGCTCCGGCACGCTTCGCGCGCTTCCGCGGTCAAAGTATATCAGTAGATCAGTAAAAAAAGAATATTTTGATCACTGCTACTGATATGAATTTTCTCCGACTCTCTGATCGTTCACTTTCTCGTATGCACATAGAAAGCGCTCCGGCACGCTTCGCGCGCCTCCGCGGTCAAAGTATATCTGTAGATCAGTAAAAATAAGAATATATTTATCACTGCTACTGATATGCTCTGATCGTTCACTTTCGCGTATGCACATAGAAAGCTGCACGCTTCGCGCGCTTCCGCGGTCGAAGCTGATCAGTAGATCAGTAATTATAATGATATACATATCACTGATACTGATATGCATTCTCTCCTACTCTCTGATCTTTCACTCTCTCGTATGCACAAAGAGGGCGCTCCGGCACACTCCGCGGTAAAATATTATAAAATATAAGAAAGAGAGAGAGAGAGAGAGAGAGAGAGAGAGAGAGGGGAGAGAGAGAGAGAGATTAAGAGTGGGTTAGCGTGGGATGTGCAGCTGGTTGACAATTATGATTTGAATTAGATGCAAGTAGACATTATAGTTATCACTAATCTGAAATCATAAAATATAAGAGAGATATATAGGAAGAGAGGAGATAGGGAGAGAGAAAGAGAGCGAGCGACCGAGAGAGAGAGAGAGAGAGAGAGAGAGAGAGACAGACAGGGAGAGAGAGAGAGAGAGAGAAAAGAGGGATGAGAAAAGGAGGTTACATAGTATTTCGCCTCGCCTCACTTCCCTGATTGAATATAGAATGACGTGAGTGCATATAGTAATGTTTTATTGTATGTGCTCAGAAAATAAAATTTGCACAGTTTGTTGGAGTGTGGTGAGCTGTTTCGTAGTGCGTGATGTTCTCGCTCATTTGCACAAATGACTGTCTTTTTCTTTGCCAGCAGACAGACTGGCAGCTGGCGCACTCTCACCCAGCCACACTCTCTCGTCGCGGGGCAATAAAACGACGTCGATTAGAGGAATTTAATTGATAGCGAGCGTCAGAGGTCACAAAAAGATGCAAATTTTGGTAGAAGTGTAGTGGCCACCTATTTGCATGTTGTAGTAAAGGGAGACCTTGCACGGTTGCCTAGTTTTCTTGAACAGCCCGCGACAACTGTTTGGTGTCGCCTCGCCTCGACTAAATCACTTCGTGAAAGGAAACCAGGAGGAGTTATAAAAAGATTACGGGCAGATTTGTAGGTGAGGGAGTGTAGAGGAGTGACGTCGAAACCGTTTTTTGATAGCTGAAGTCTGCGATTCGCAGTACTCGTTCTTGTAAGGTCTACTCGCCGCACCCGATTCGTCAGTGACCTGTCTCTCCATCTGACACACTATTTCGCTGCTTTTCTGTCTGACTCTCTCTGATTACGCGCTATTTCGTCGGACTTTCTGAAGCTTATAGCTCCGCGGATATGAGAGATAACGAGCTGAAAATTGGAATCCTGCATCTCGGGACCGAGACCATCGGATCGATGTCACGTTTGGCTAGATAGGAGTAGTGGCTGGCGCGGTAGAGCGATGTATGGACAGACACCATAGGGCATTTTACACTTACACCAGACTAGCCCGAGCGGCGCTGGCGCGCCGCTCGGGCTAGGGCCGCCTTCGGCGGCCTCACCACTCAAACATCAAAACTGAAATCATCACTCAAATCTAGTTTCTCAACTAAAATCTGTCCACAAACCTGTAATCCAACTAAGAAGTACATTACAACACAAAACACAAAAAAATATAAGACAATTGAACGTTGTTTACAAATTTGTTTACTTGTTTACACTTTATGTAAACAACATTTTTGAACTCGCCTCCGAGTCTACTACACGCAATACATTTTTCAAACACGTTTTCAGTTTGTTTACATGTTTGTTTACTTGTTTACAACATCTGTAAATAACATTTTCGAACTCACCAATAATGTTACTAAACATTTGACATCTTCAAAACACTTTTTCAGGTTGTTTACAAGGTTGTTCACTTGTTTACATCACCTGTAAACAACATTTTTGAACTCGCCTCTCGGTCTACAACATCTTAGATACCTTCAAAACAAACTTAAAAATTGTTTACAAAGTTGTTTACTTGTTGACAAACATATAAACAACAACATCGCTGACTTGTCTCCAGGTCACATACCAAGTTTGGACTCTTTGGCATCAAAACTGACCGAGATACAACATTACCATATTTGGAATTATGCAAATGAGGTCAATAATTAAAAACTTCAATCACCGACCCTACAGTACCCTAACCCTAAAAGGACATCTCAATAGCTCGAAAACGAAGCATAGTTTACATAGAACTGGCCATCTCTCAGATTCTGTTCTCAAATATGCTAATTTTCTAGGGAGAACCCATATAAGGAATAGTCAGATCAGGACGCCAGGTAAACGATTGCATACCAGGACCACCTAGGATCTAATTTCCATACCTCAATCCCCAACGATAACTACAACATGAGATACAACCGCGGACAGAAAACAAACACCATAGCATAATTTATAGGGGTGGGCGGGTGACTAGCGGCCGGAGGCTCGCTGCGCTCGCCTCCGGCCGCTAGATGAGCTTTGTACTTTGTCTAGTACACGTTGCATACCTTCAAAATGAGAACAGTTTGTACTCAAGTTCTTTGTACTCAAACCAAGTATTAAGTTTGTAGCTATAATAGGAGCCGAGATATGAACATGACCTCATTAGGGACATAGAATTGATGTTAAGTTAAACAAGTTATACACCGAACAGTTTATATTCCAGTACTTTGTACTTATACCAAGTATGAGGATTGTAGCTATAATATAAGCTGAGATATAAACGTGACCTTTTTTGGGATATTCGAATGAGGTTTAATTAAACAAGCTATACACCTAACAGTTTATAATCCAGTACTTTGTACTTATATCAAGTATGAATACTGTAGCTATAATAGAAAATGAGATATAAACATGATCTTATTTGGGATATTCGAATGAGGTTCAATTCAACAAATCATATACCAAACTGTTTATATTCCAGTACGTTGTCTTTATTCAAAGTACGAAGATTGTAGCTATAATATGACCTGAGATAGACAAAGAGACAAGCAAGCGACGTGCGGCCGAAATATCGGCCAACGGCCGAAAAAACGGCCAACTTCCATTGAAAAAAAACGGTCATTGCATCATTTGGGTTCAAGGACCGGAAACTTTGAAAATTCGTGATAAATCGTAGAGAAGTGATAGAGTCTAAAGAAAAATCGCATGTATAGTTATGGATGTCTAGAACCACTGACAGTTTTCATGATCTACCACGACTGAATCTGAAGACGTGGTGATCGTTCCAAAGTGCATAAAACTCTGCAAACCAAGGAATCGGCGACGAAGGAATCGACTTGGTTCTAGTGAAAGGACTTAATTTGATGTTTTGCTGCACGAGAATCTAGAAACCAACGAACCAACCCATCTAGTACATCTTAGACACCTTTAGAATGAGTTTTGGTTTTGTTTACTTTTTTTGTTTACTTGTTTACTTTTTCTGTAAACAACAAAATTGAACTCAGTACACGGTCTAGTACATGTTAGATACCTTTAAAATGGAAGTTTGTGTTGTTTACTTTTTTGTTTACTTGTTGACATGAGTTGTTTACTATCATAAATGTACTTGTGTAGTTGTGTTATGGTATGAGTTTGAAGTGTCTTCCTTCAAAACTGACTGAGTTATTAAGATTTCCGAGAATGTTTACATTATTTGTTTATTTGTTTACTTGTTTACATAATATGTTTACTAAAACTTTTGTCTTAGTTAGGTTATTGCAAGGTGTGAATATGAACTGTCTATCTCAATTCGTTATCGAGTTATTGTGAAAAGTGTGTTTTCGAGTCAAAGTCCAAAGTTCCTCTCGTGGAACCCATATAAGGAGTTATGCAAATGAGATGTCAGAGTAACCATCGCGTCTCAGGTGACACCAAACATTAACACTGAAGTTGTATCCTGATTCGTGGAAAGAGTAATGAGTTATGACTCTGGACAAACAAACGCCATAGGAAATTTTAGGGGAGGAGGGCGACTAGCGCGCTTCGCGCGCTAGAAATATAGGTATAAAATAGAGGAGAAAATTATCTATCGATTGATATATAGATTGACTTGATTTGTGCTCTGGAAGTGCTATTAGGAGCTGTGCTAGAAGTGCTGTTGTCAGTCTTCCAGTAGATGGCTGATCTTTGTTTCTTTCCTTATTTTTTTTTTATTTTCAGTAATTTCAAATAATTAGAAAGTGTCACAGTCTATCAGTATCTGGTTGATAGTATCTGGTTGACTGCTTTTCTACAGATGTATTTACCTTGCTCATAGAAGGCGGTCCGGCACGCTCCGCTGCCTATCAGTAACAGCAATAAAAAATCACAGCCTATCAGTAACAGTAATAAAAAATCACAATATAATGATCACTGATACTAATATGTTTTTTTCCGTCTCTCTGATCTCTCACTTTCTCGTATGCACATAGAAAGCGCTCCGGCACGCTTCGCGCGCCTCCGCGGTGAAAGCCGATCAGTAGATCAGTAATAATGAGAATATATTGATTACTGTTACTGATATGCATTCTCTCCGACTCTCTGATATTTCACTTTCTCGGATGCACATAGGAGGCGCTCCGGCACGCTTCGCGCGCCTCCGCGGTCAAAGTCTATCAGTAGATCAGTAATAATAAGAATATATTTATCACTGTTACTGATATGTGTTCTCTCCGACTCTCTGATATTTCACTTTCTCGGATGCACATAGGAGGCGCTCCGGCACGCTTCGCGCGCCTCCGCGGTCAAAGTCTATCAGTAGATCAGTAATAATAAGAATATATTGATCACTGTTACTGATATGCATTTTTTTCGACTCTCTGATATCTCTCTCGTATGCACATGGAGGGCGCTCCGGCACGCTTCGCGCGCCTCCGCGGTCAAATTCTATTAGTAGATCAGTAATAATAAAATATATTGATCACTGTTACTGATAGGCATTCTCTCCGACTCTCTGATATTTCACTCTCTCGGATGCACACAGGAGGCGCTCCGGCACGCTCCGCGCGCCTCCGCGTTAAAACTCTATCAGTAGATCAGTAATTATAATATTACAGTAATCACTGATACAGATATGCATTTTCTTATACTCTCTGATCTTTCACTTTCTCGTCTCTCACTTTTCATAAAATAACTACTCTACGATCATAGATAGCCGCTCCGCGCGCCTCCGCGGTCAAATTCTATCAGTAGCTGGTTGACAATGATTAGTTATCACGGATCTAATATTATAAAATATCTACTTTCGCCTATGATCACAGACAGCCGCTCCGCGCTCAAATTCTATCAGTAGCTGGTTGACAATGATTAGTTATCACGGATCTAATATTATAAAATCTCTACTCTCGCCTATGATCACAGACAGCCGCTCCGCGATCAAATTCTATCAATAGCTGGTTGACAATGATTAGTTATCACGGATCTAATATTATAAAATATCTACTCTCGCCTATGATCACAGACAGCCGCTCCGCGCTCAAATTCTATCAGTAGCTGGTTGACAATGATTAGTTATCACGGATCTAATATTATAAAATCTCTACTCTCGCCTATGATCACAGACAGCCGCTCCGCGCGCCTCCGCGGTCAAATCCTATCAGTAGCTGGTTGACAATGATTAGTTATCACGGATCTAATATTATAAAATATCTACTCTCGCCTACGATCATAGACAGCTGGTCCGCGCGCCTCCGCAGTCAAATCCTATCAGTAGATCAGTAATAATAAGAATAAATTGATCACTGCTACTGATATGCATTTTCTCCGACTCCTACTTTCCTACTCTCTGATCTTTCACTCTCTCGTATACACATAGAGGGCGCTCCGGCACACTCCGCGGTAAAGCCTATCAGAATCTGGTTGACAATTTTTATTTTTATTATAGATACAAATATAATTTATAGTTATCACTGGTCACTGGTCTTTTATTAAAAAAAAATCAAGAGAGAGAAAGAGAAAAAGAGAGAGAGAGAGAGAGAGAGAGAGAGAGAGAGGAAGAGAGGGAGAGAGGGAGAGAAAGAGAGAAAGAAAGAGAAAGAGAGACGAGAAAGAGAGGGATGAGAAAAGGAGAGGGATGAGAAAAGGAGGTTACATGTATTACGCCTCGCCTCACTTCCCTGATTGAATATAGAATGACGTGAGTGCATATAGTAATATTTTATAGTATTTGCTCAAAAAATAAAATTAGCGCAGTTTTTTGGAGTGTGGTTAGCTGTTTTGTAGTGCATGGTGATGTTCTCGCTCATTTGCACAATTGACTGTCTCTTTCTCTAACAGCAGACAGACTGGCAGCTGGCGCACTCTCACCTCGCCACACTCTCTCGTCGCGGGGCAATAAAGTGGCGTCGATTTGAGGAATTTAATTGATAGCGGGCGTCAGAGGTCACAAAATGATGCAAATTTCGGTAGAAGTGTAGTGGCCACCTATATGCATGTTGTAGTAAAGGGAGACCTTGCACGGTTGCCTAGTTTTCTTAAACAGCCCGCGACAAATGTTTGGTCTCGCCTCGCCTCGATTAAATCACTTCGTGAAAGCTAACCAGAAAGAGTTATAAAAAGATTACGGGCAGATTTGTAGGTAAGGGAGTGTAGAGGAGTGACATCGAAATCGTTTTTCGATAGCTGAAGTCTGCGATTCGCAGTTATCGTTCTTGTAAGGTATACTCAAAGAGGCATAAATTGTGGCCCCGCCTTTCTTTTCCCTCTCATCATTGACACACTATTTCGTCGCTCAGTGTCTGACTCTTGCCTTTTTGCAGTCTATTTCGCCGGATTGTCTAACCGTCACGTTTTGCCTTATAAGTCCGCGGAGAGGAGAGTTATCAAAAACCTCTATTTTATACCGCATCTCCAGATCGAGGGCTTCAAGAAGATGTCAAATTTGTAGCAATCCATACGTCGGTGGGCCTTCTGGAGATACGGACGGACGGACACCATAGGACATTTAGCCAGAGCGGCGCAGCGGCGCTGCGACCGGAGGCTCGCTTCGCTCGCCTCCGGCCGCTAGTGGCGGCGCTTCGCGCCGCGTTCGCTCCAAGGCTCGCGCGCCTTCGGCGCGCTCGCCTTTCCGCTCTATAACCTCTAAAAATATACTCATAACATAACTTTAAACAACAACTCTGAACTCAGTACCCGGTTTAGTACACGTTTGATACCTATTAAATAAGATTTGTACTTGTTTACTTTTTTTGTTTACTTGTTTACATCAAAAACAACAACAAAATCAAACTCTGTACTTTGTGTACTTCATGTTAAATACCTTTAAAACACATTTCTGAGTTGTTCACAAACTTGTTTACTTGTTTACTTCACTTGTAAACAACAAGTATGAACTTAGTACTTGGTCTATTACACGTTAGATACCCTAAAAATGAGATTTGGAGTTGTTTACTTATTTGTTTACTTGTTTACTGTTGTTGTTTACCAAATTTTTTCAACTTGTTTACTTGTTACTTGTACCAAGTATCAAGTCTCTAGGTCGAAAACTGACAGAGTCCATATAGAAGTATCACAAATTTCAGATTCTAAGTCCAGAGTTCTTAGTAAACCCATATAGGGAGTTATGCAAATGTGATGCAAAAAGAGATGTGCCGTCTCATGGACCATCTTAACTTAAGTATAGAAGGTCAGCTCGAGATCTCTACCCAGAAACCCTGTACGTGAGCGGACAACAGACAAACGGCATCTGACATTTTAGGGGGGGAGAGAGGCGATAGCGGGCCGGAGGCTCGCTTCGCTCGCCTCCGGCCCGCTAGTGGCGGCGGCTTCGCCGCCGCATTGCGCGCCAAGGCTCGCGCGCCTTCGGCGCGCTCGCCTTTCTGCGATAGTAAGTAAAAAAAGATTTCTAACAGGATTCTACTTGAAAATGGAACGTTTGAGCTTTGTTTACTTTTTGTTTACTTCACTTATAAACAATAGTTATGAGCTCGCCTCCGGCCCGCTAGTGGCGGCGGCTTCGCCGCCGCATTGCGCGCCAAGGCTCGCGCGCCTTCGGCGCGCTCGCCTTTCTGCGATAGTAAGTAAAAAAAGATTTCTAACAGGATTCTACTTGAAAATGGAACGTTTGAGCTTTGTTTACTTTTTGTTTACTTCACTTATAAACAATAGTTATGAACTCAGTACTTGGTCTAGTACACGTTAGATACCTTTGAAATGAGATTTGCAATTGTTTACGTTTTTGTTTACTTGTTTACTGTTGTTGTTTACCAAAAATTTTGAACTCGTGTACTTGTTGCTTGTACCAAGTATCAACTCTCCAAGTCCAAAACTGACAGAGTTCATATAGAAGTGTTACAAATTTCAGATTCCAAGTCCAGGGTTCTTAGTGAACCCATATAAGGAATTATGCAAATGAGGTGTCAGGTAAACGCGAGCGTCACAGGCCCATACCAAGTCTAACCCTTTAAGGGCAAGTGTCTAAGTCCACGCCATAGAGCTGGAGACCTCTGGACAAACAAACAAACAAACAGACACACGCCATAGCAAATTTAAGGGAGCCGGCCGGGGCAGATAGCGGGCCGGAGGCTCGCTTCGCTCGCCTCCGGCCCGCTAGTGGCGGCGGCTTCGCCGCCGCACTGCGCTCCGAGGCTCGCGCGCCTTCGGCGCGCTCGCCTCTCCGCGTTAACTCATCAAAACTTCAAATCTGAATTCTCCTATGGGTCTAGTACACATGAGACATCAAAATCTCTAGTTTTGGAGTTTTTTTTCAACTTTGTTTACTTGTTTACTTGTCATGTAAACATCAGATACAAACTCTTCATTGAGTCTAGTACACTTTAGATATCAAAATCTACAGTTTCGGACTTGTTTACAGTTTTGTTTACTTGTTTACATGACCTGTAAACACTATACCTTAACTCTCCTGAAGGTTTAGTATCGATTAGATATCAAAATCAGGAGATTTGGAGTTGTTTACATTTTTGTTTACTTGTTGACCTGAGTTGTTTACCTAAAAAATTGTAATTATTTACTTGTTACCTGTACCAAGTATGAACCTTCTACCTCAGAAAAATAACAAAGTTATAAATTTTATAACATTTCTGAGTATTAAAAAAGCGGAAATTGAAAAATTAATTAAAATTCAAACAATAAATACAAATCTGAAATATTTCATGAATAAAGGTTTTACGGTAGTGATAATTAAATAGAAAAATCCAGGTGTCAACTCTCATCTAGACAAAAGTTACAGGGTCGTAAAGTGAAATTTGAAGTTTATGCTAATTTATCTCAGGTGACATGTGAGAGGCGACAGGTGAGATGGTACCTGGCAGGTACTCAGACCCTAAGGTGTCATTGGTGCAAGGGATGAGATAATTAATCATTTTTCTATAAAGTTGAAACATAGTTGTACTGTATTTTACGTTTTGCATCTTACCTGATTGATCCTGTCAGCGGTCAATATGCTCAACTGCAAAAATGAGCCACATTTGGTTGAAAATCAGAGTTTTTTGAAAAAGTGAAATCCTTCCACAGTGAAGCGAAAAATCTGAATCTTTGTCAGTAAATATTAGTTTTTGAGTTATGAATTACTGTGCAAAATCCAGGTCTCAACTCTTAGATAGTAAGAGATTGCAGTTGATCTAATGAATGATGAAATATGATTTTTATTTTCAGTAATAGGGTTGAGCATACGTGTTTGTGTTGATTGTGTCATAGAGAGTGATTTATCATAAAAATTTGAAAAAATAATATTGAAAATGAAAGAAGTTATGATCAAAAATGTAAAATTTCTACGAAAATTTGAATATTTATATTTTGAAAACGGAATTAAATTAAAATTAAATTTATTACACCACAAGGATGCGTCACACATGAAATGCCTGTGAACAATGACAATGGAGGGACAGCAGTAGAGTACTAGATGGTATGGCTCTAGAATGAGTATTTCACTTGAAATTTGAATGGTGTGAACGGCCAAGTGTCTTCTATCATCAGCTGAAGTTTGAAATTTTAGTTTTTAAAAGTAACAAAGATATTCAAGGTTTTTGCGTTTTGCATCTTACGTGATTGATCCTGTCAGAAAATTAAAAATGCTGTAAAACTTTTTTGAACTGGTTTTTTGAAGCGAAACTTAAAAACTGTGAATAACATGCATGTTTCATGTTACTGTGCAAGTTTCATGAAAAAATATGAGGTTTGAAGGTAGGTTTACATAGAAGTGAACCGAGTTGTTAGTGAACCCATTTAAGGAAATTAGATAGGAACCTATGCTAATGTGTGTCTGTTAAGAATGATTAGTTGATATTAAATTTGTAGTTTGAGTGTGAAAAGTTTCTTCAGTATTGAGTTATGTCCTTCTGAAATTTTGAAAATTCTATATAAACCCATATAAGGAGTTATCGGAATGAGTCCTAGTGACTTGTGCCTAGTCACTATATTGTGCTAAGTCTAAGTTTGGAGTTTCGGAACTTCATATAGAAACGTGGACTGAGCATTTGGATAAATAGTTTTTTCAGGCTATGTCAAGTTGTTAGTAAAGTCATACGGTAAGTAGAGGTGTGTGTGTGAAAATGAAACGATTGCATGCTGTCACAGGAAGACTGTTAAGTTTAGAGTATGAGCCGTGAATGTGCAGTGTGACTTGAGTTATGTGCCCGGACAGACAAACACACAAGGACCATAGCAAATTTTATATAGGCCGGCCAGGCGACTAGCCCGAGCGGCGCTGGCGCGCCGCTCGGGCTAGGGCCGCCTTCGGCGGCCTCAACACTCACACATCAAAACTGAAATCATAATTCAAATCTAATTTCAGAACGAAAATATGTCCACAAACTTCTAATCTAAGTAAGAAATACATTACAAGACAGAATACCAAAATTGAAGACAATTGAACGTTGTTTACAAACTTGTTTACTTGTTTACACTTTATGTGAACAACATTTTTGAAGTCGCATCTTAGTATACTACACGATACACATCTTCAAAACACGTTTTCATGTTGTTTACACATTTGTTTACTTGTTTACAACATCTGTAAACAACATTTTTGAACTCATCAATAATGTTACTAAACATTTGACATCTTCAAAACACATTTTCAGGTTGTTTACCAAGTTGTTTACTTGTTTACATCATCTGTAAACAACATTTTTGAACTCGCCTCCAAGTCTACATCATCTTAGATACCTTCAGAACAAACTTTTAATTTGTTTACAAAGTTGTTTACTTGTTGACAAACATGTAAACAACAACATCGCTGACTTGCCTCCAGGTCACATACCAAGTTTGAATTCTTTAGCATCAAAACTGACCGAGATACAACACTACCATATTTGGAAATATGCAAATGAAGTCAAAAATCAAAATTTAAATCACCGACCCTACAGTGAAGTAAACAAATAAACTTGCTAGTGGCGGCGCTTCGCGCCGCGTTTGCTCCAAGGCTCGCGCGCCTTCGGCGCGCTCGTCTTTCCGCTTTTTAATCTCTAAATATATACTCATAACATAACTTTAAACAACAACTTTGAACTCAGTACTCGGTCTAGTACACGTTAGAAACCTAATAAATGAGATTTGTACTTGTTTACTTTTTTGTTTACTTGTTTACATCAGAAACAAACAACAAAATAAAACTCTGTACTTTGTGTACTTCATGTTAAAGACTTTAAAAACACATTTCTGAGTTGTTTACAAACTTGTTTACTTGTTTACTTCACTTGTAAACAACAAATATGAACTCAGCACTTGGTCTAGTACACGTAAGACACCTTTAAGATTATATTTGTACTTGTTTACTTTTTTGTTTACTTGTTTACATGCCAAATAAACAACAAAATCGAACTGAATACTTTGTGTACTACATGTTAGAGACTTTGAAAACCCATTTCTGAGTTGTTCACAAAGTTGTTTACTTGTTTACTTCACATGTAAACAATAAACATGAACTCAGTACTCGGTCTAGTACACGTTAAATACTTTTTAAATGAGATTTGGAGTTGTTTACTTATTTGTTTACTTGTTTACTGTTGTTGTTTACCAAAAACTTTGAACCTGTGTACTTGTTATTTGTACCAAGTATGAAGTGTCTAGGTGGAAAACCGACTGATAAACGATTTTTACAATTTGAAAACTATTTTAGAGACAACATTTACCGTATTTGGGAATATGCAAATGAGTTGATATCATGAAATCTGAATATCGACACTTATCTTGTCATAACCCTGAAAGGGTATCTTCATATCTCAAAAATAGGATGAAGTTTACATAGAAGTTCTGAAAACTGGAACTTTGAACATGTGTTTATTGTTTACTTGTTTGTTTACTTGTTTACTTGTTTTGTTTACCTAGATTATAAGTCTTGTGTACTTGTTATATGTACCAAGTAGTGACAGTGTACCTGGGAAATGAAGCGAGTTATAACAAAAATTTGGTCGAAAAGTGTCATTTTCAGTCTATGTCCAGGTGTCAGGTTGCTAGTGAACCCCTATAAGGAGATATGCAAATGAGACGAAAAAATTTATGTGCCGTCTCATTGAATAATCTAACTTAAGTCTGAAAGGTCAGCTCGAGTGCTCTACCCAGAAACTCTGTACGTGAGCGGACAACAAACTCCATAGGAAATTTTAGGGGGGGAGAGTGGCGATGGGAAATCACGACAAACTATTAATCAGCTGCCAAATCTTGTTTTGCCCGCATTTTGTTTCTTTCACACAGGATCCTACGAACGGTCCCAAACTTCCATCATTCGAATCTATTGTGGAGAAATATTGATATCGTCTCCCCTTCGCTAAAAAGTGTTTATATAACCGAGGAGTCGATGTTGACTAATGACTATGTTATTTTCAATCATCATCTTTCCGCATTCCGAATGCTAGTAGCGGTCCACATCTTTCAATCAGCCGTTGTTTTACGACAGTGCCAACTTCTCGTATCATAAAAAAAAGGTTCGAGACTAAAAGAGTATAATCTACAATACGCGAGTTCCCGAAACTTCACTCACTATGTTTTTCATTTTCCGTGTAGCTAGCACGATCAATCAGGCTCAAAAGGTGATTTGATTCATCAGTGAAACAGAAGTGTTTGACAGCAATCGGATCGTAGATGCGCCTCATTCCGACTAAGTAGTCTCTCTGAATGGTAATCGATTGTAGAGCAACTGGCAGCGGTTCCCACATATCTGATCGGTTTTGTGGTGGGGACGACTTTCTTCAACGTTGTCTTTGTGGTAGGAATCGTTTACTTTGACGGTCTCGTTGTTTGCTTTGGAATCGGAGTTTTGATTGTAGGTTTCATAGTTTTTAGGGTAGAAGGCGTAGTTGGCTTTGTTGTCTGAATCATGGTCGTTGATGTGTTTGCAACGGTTGGTGGCATTTTTGAAGTCGCAGCTGTAATCGATCTCGGTGCTGAAAGTTGAGTAATCTTGGTGTGGATTTGGCCGGTAACCGATGGTGCAGCTGTCTTTCTTTTCGTAAACTTGCGCTATTCCTTGTGAATTTCCACCGTATGACATTGATTGACTGCACAACAGAAATGTGTTGATTGTTTCATGACTGAAACCATTGTTTTGGCATTGGTCTGAACACCTGACACACCTGAATAAGTCGAAGCACTCGGTCGTATTTGCTTCGAAGCGTGTCCAAATCAAGAGAAATTTCTTTGCATCATTACAGTACTTCTCTGCCAACAGCGGCAATGAAGCCGGATAGTAAACCGATGTGAGCTGACAGAAATACACAAAGTTCCAGTAAGCAACCATTGCACTAAGCAGAAAAATTCCTCTGCCGGAGTTGAAATTTTGAAAAAATCTGTATCCATGCTACCCGAACTACGTAATTTTGCGGCCTCACGTAATCTCTCAAAACTTGGAAGATACATTTGTAGTTATGGAAATGCGTTACGATTTCAGAAACTGATTCGAGATGTTTCTCTAAAGGCATCTCGAAAATATGAAAGAAGTATGTAAGAGATGACGATTCGAAACTATGCGAAAATATGGTTTTCTTTCTAATTTTTTTCATCTTACCATAAAAATGTGTCACACGCGCGCATATCCACTGCGCTACCGTGCTCGGTTTTGTGTTAAAAAAGGACTCCGGGGGAATCAGAATGCCCGTCACTAACTTCGATACTCGATTCTAACGATAAATGCTCTGAAAAGGCAAAAGTTTCTGAACGGGTGTGATTTATTTGTTACGATTCCGTTGTCCGAATGGCCTAACTGGACGGAAGCGGTTGCTCACATTCATACAGAATGTTGTCAAAACTTGAATAGTGTTCAAAAACAACAATTGAAAAAGTTCTTTACACCTCGGCGATCTATAACACTCGGAGTTTTTTTACGTTGTTACGTTGTTACGTTATTATATGTTTGTCCGATATTGATCATCACAGTTATTACTGGTCAACCTCGAAAAAAGTAAACGGTAAAGAGGGTTTTGTCTAATAGAAATGGAACAGAAGGAGACCAAACTTTAAATAGTGTCATGTGGAATTTAACTAAAGATAGGTTGGTCACGTTTGTCGTTGTGTTTGCGTCGTCTGCACGCTTTTTTGTATCCAAGCATTCCAAAAGTCTGTTTTAATTAACATTCAGAGTCATTCCCTCTCTTCGAAGAAGTTGATAGATAAGGTTATTTATATAAGAAAAATAATTTATGGAATCGAATTACATACACATAAAATCAAAATCAATAATGCTATTTATAACGGATAATAAACAGAGTGTTCAGGTGGGTTCTTTAGTGGGGTCTATTAGTTGTCAAGAAGAAATATTAAAATAATCAAGTGTGTAAGAATATCAATCATACATTGCACTACTACATTTCAGTATAGTTCTGTAATACCTAGTCGTTAAATATTTTATACCTAATCGCTGGCCAATATGTGTATTTTCTTTGAAGTTTGTAATGAAAAAAGCACACCACTCTGAATGTCATGATTCATGCATCAACTACGGCTGCCACGTCATGAAGTCAAATATACAATTACTTGTCATAAGCACACCATAGGCTAAACATGAACGGAAAATGAAGAAAAGGATCTGCGAAGTTTTGATGTCGTAGAATAACCGATTCGGCACGTTTTTTTTTTCGAAAACTGTTGGTTCTCGTAGTGAACAGGTAAATACTATATTCAACTAGTGGTTTATTGTTGTTGTTATGCTAAACACTAAATTCGCAATAGTTATATGCTAAACTCGCAAAGTGATGGTCAGAGACGCGGAGAGAGTACAATAAAAGAGAGAAGCAGGTCAGCGTCGCGTGCCCACCATCCGCGTGCGGCGGCTGCTATGCGCGAGGGCACACTCGCAGATTTACATTCACACTATATAATAAAACATAACGGAGTATTATTATATTCCTTGCGGGAATCCCATTCTAGTTTCTCGATTGTGAGGAACTCATCTGTGCCTTAAAGAATACTGTTTGCACAGAAAAAATGGAATGAGTTTTCTTGGCTCACTTGTCCACATGCGATAAATGGGTGTTTCTGCGCCTGTGTCACAAGTTTTTTGAATAAGGCAGTATCCAAGATTTTTTGCGTTATCGTTATCGACATGGTTTTCGGTGAAAATTTCGGTGGCCGAAAACCGTTGAACTCCGTCTGTAATTGAAGACGAGTTTCGGAAGACAGAACGCTGACTCACTATGATCAACCTTGAACCGCAGTACCCTCAGACGGCAATTCTTGCTCAGCAGCTGCTTGATTAGCGTGGGATTCTTCTCAATCACACGAATTCCAGCATCTAGAAAAGAAGTGGTGACCAATAATTTCGAAGGGTTGTTTTCACCCATGGTCTCATTTGCGTATCCCAATGTGCCGTTCATCAGATCCGACACCTGCGCTCTGTCGGTGAAACACAAATGCCTATTTTGGCGCTGACTGTAAAATCGATGCACCAACACTTGAAAATTCTTCTAAATGAGATGTAAGGACGTGTACATGAAAAATGAAACGTACAACATTGATCGGTGTGGTAGTGGTGGTTGTTACAGTAGTAGTCGTTGTTACAGTAGTAGTCGTTGTCACATCGGATTTAGTTGTTGGCTGGCTTACGGTAGTTAATGTGTCGATAGTAGCCTCGTCTGATGTAGTCATTTCAGTTGGTGTTGTTTCCGTTAGCAACAATGTCGTTTCTCCCGCGCATCCTCCACTTCTCTCGTACACCAACACATAGTCCTTCACGTCGATGTGAACGCATTTCAAAGAGACAGTGTTTTTATCGAATCTGAAAAACAAAATGGTCAATTATTGTGAATCCGGCCACCTGGATAGTTCGTAGCACACCGTTGTGTTCGCTTCCATGTCCACCCAAACGAGTAGGTATTCCTTCGCCAGATTGCAGCTATCCAACCGTGTAGCTCCTGCCAGCAAATTATCGGGACCTTGCCCAATTGAAAGAGAGCAAAAGTAGACAAAATTCCAGACGAACGCCATTTTGTGAACGCACCACCCGACACTGACTCCGTTCCACTTCCGGGAACCCCGTTGCCTATCTGTTACCAAGAACTGCCCCGCATTAGTCAATTAGGTAACGGCTCGCATCCATCGAGCCTCCGAGAAGGCAGAATGTGAATTGTCATGGTGGCCACTGATGCGTGATATACGTTTTCGTGAAAACGCGTTAAAGGCGGTGGTGTTTATGAAAACTGATATAATAACTCATCATTGCCAATAGTGGAACGTTTCCCAGACACACACGTGTCTGATTGAGAATGGGCGCCTAAAATGCGGCCGGGGGCGGCGATTCAAATCAGTCTGGCTCACCAGCATGAAGCTCCTCTCGGCAGTCTGCCTGCTGTCATGCGCCGCAGCTGTCCTCGCGAATGCCAACCTCGACAACCTAGAGACCTACTTCTATGTGAGCCAACCACAGTACTGTCCGCTTCAAACTCTCCATTCAGGGCTTGGTCAACGCCAACGACCAGGCGACGTACAAGACGTACATCGTCCCGGCGATGCAGCGCTTCCTCTTCACTCTGCAGTTCTATGGCAGCGCTTCGGACCCGAAGCTGCTCAGCCTGGTGCAGTCGATCCGACTGGTGGAGCAGAACTTCACCGCCATATTCGGCTCGCCGCGGCGGCCGGAGCTCACCACTGGCGGCATGGTGTTCTCCGCGCTGAAGAAGTCGTACACTGCCGCGCAGCTTGATAAGATAGTCGCCGACAATGACTACTTTTTCGGCCGGGGAATGTGTGAGACTCTCTTTTCAACTTTCTTTTCGTAGCCCTTTCATTGTTAGATTTTCTTCTGTTTTGTCCATAACACGTACAGGAGTTGTAAAGACCGGTACATCAGGAGTTCCGTTGAGCCTGTATTCCTGGATAACGGCAAACGGTCGGCTCTTTGCCTCGAGGGGCTTAAAGGGCGCGAGTTTACTCTAAAAAGAGAGGGTAGACATTGTGTTAGCCTTCGATCGTTGCAGACGAGGCGTACCAGAAGAACTACTTCGTTTGTCAGCCTACGAGCGTGGGCCTAAAAATTAGCGCTGCCAGTCTCAGCGATATGACCAGAGGTATGGATGTCGTGCTATTCATCCAAAGTGACAAAAGAGAGAGGGAGAAAGAAGGCGGAGAGGGGACTCGAGTCACAGTATCGATCTCCATTGCAGGATACATCAACGGTAACTTCACGCAGGTCTTCAATACTCTTCCGAACACGGAGGTCAAGGTGGGTTGTACCAAAACCCGCCTAAAAAATCATGTGTTTCAGACGCTGTTCAGTTTCCTCTTCGACAACATCCGCGGACCGAATCTCATCTACAAGCACGGATTCAGCTACCTGGATGTATGTAGACTCATTTTTCCGGCTTTGTGGGTGTCTATATATATTTATTGTCGTGTTACATAAACAAAGACATTGCAAAACGGGAAAGAAAATAGAATACGACATTGGTATGTGTGAAAGGGAGGAGACATAACATGAACGATAGATAACATGATATAATACAAAAGGAAAGGAAAAACATGGATGTGCTCAAAAACGACGGATTTTAGACAGTGTCATTAATTCTAGGGAAGATAGGTGTTGTTTAAAAGAGGTGTGGTCACGGATATGTACAACGTCAGAAGGTAAGGCATTCCAGGTACTAAAAGCTCTACTAATAAATGTGCTTATTTGGCCATTGTTATCGAATGAAGGCACAATTCTAAATTCGTTTGAGTTTCTGGATCTTGTTGGAATAATAGTGAAAAGCCCTTGATAATCCAAAATTGTTTTAGAGTGAATGAACTTATGTATATAAGTGATGTCATTCAAAAAACGGCGATATTCGAGTGTTTCAAGATTGAGTAGCTCTAGGCGTTGAGGATAGGAAAGGGTGCGACCGATACGCTGACACACGCGACGAGTGAAATAACGCTGTACATTTTCAATGAGGTTTACAGAAAATACATCCTGCGGATTCCATAGTTCAGTGCAGTATTCCAATTTGCACCTAAAATAAGTTTTGTAGGCAGTTACCAAGATGTTAAGATCCCTGGTTTTATAGGTTCTGAAAAAATCATTTATGGCGAAAAGAGTTTGTTGAATAATGTGGGTGTAGTGATCTCTGAATAAGAGTGATCCGCTCATGAGAACACCCAAATCTTTAGCGATTTCAACAGGGACTAAGGCACACCCTTGTACAAAGTAAGTGTGCTTAGGGTTTTTCTTACCTATGTGTAGAATTTGAGTTTTCTCCGTGGAAATTTGTAGCCCCCAAGAGGATGCCCAATCAATAACGATATTTATAGCTAGTTGGAATATTGACGCAGCAGTTGTATCACAAGGGTCAAACGGGTAGTACACTTTCAAGTCATCTGCATAGAGCGCGCATTTAACATTATCAGGTAAATTATCAGAGATGTTGTCAATGAATACGTTAAAAAGTAGTGGGCCTAAACAGGAACCCTGAGGAACTCCACAGTTAACAGTACTTGGTTTTGATTGCTTGCCACCAACCATAACGGACTGTTTTCTGTTCTTGAGAAACTCTTTAATCCAACCAAGAGTATTTCCGCGGATGCCCATGGAATCTAATTTTTTAAACAGAAGTGAATGGTTTATGGTGTCGAAAGCTTTCTTGAAATCAAAGTATATGCAGTCAACGACTAAACCTGCCGAAACATATTTACACCAATGGCTATGGCATTCAACGAGTTGGGCATTTGTAGATCTATTTTTGCGAAAACCAAATTGTTTAGGGGAAAGAACGTTATTTTTCTCAAAGAAATCTGTTATTTGTTTCACGCACAGGCGTTCAAAAACTTTGGAAATGCTGCAAGTTAGAGATATAGGCCTGTAATTCGAGACGAGTTCACGAGGACCCTTTTTGTATAGAGGCTTAATCCATGCTTCTTTCCAGATCTGCGGAATAGAACAAACTGACATAGACATGGAAAATAAAATGGTCAGCGGAACCGTTATGGATTTCGAAGTGTTTTTAAGAAAGACATTATTAATTCCATCTGGAGAAGTGTTGAATTTAGATTTTAGTTTACTGATAAAATGATGAACAGTTAAAAGAGAAATATCAATAACATCCAGAGATTCTTTCAAATATTGCAGTTGAGACCCAGGAGGGGAACCCAAATTAGCATAAACTGAATCAAAATATGCAGCAAAAAGTTCACATTTAAATTCTGATTCGTGTACAAAAACTCCATTGTTGCAGAGAGAGCTTATACCATCTGCTGGATTCATTTTTTGGCGAACGTCCCGGTAGAATGCTGACCGGTTTCCATTAACAATTAATTTTTTCTCACGTTTACAATTCCATTTATAAATAGCTTTGCGTAATTTACGCTGAGCTCGATCTGAATCCATAGATTGCGGTCTAATCGATGATAACTTCATAGCATGTCGCTTCAGCTTATTTAAATGAGATGGAAGAGAGCGGGTGCGATTGGGTTTTGAAGCGACAAGCGGAATGTGATCATCGATTATGTTGTGAATAATACGGTAGAATTCAGAACACGCATCCTCAGTGTTTTTGCCAATGAATACGCGACTCCAATTGATTTCAGAAATGATTTCATTAATTTTCATCCAGTTAGCTTTTTTATAGTTTCGGTGCAAGGTGAGAGAGACGTTGGAGTTGGGTGGATATTCATGAATTTTTAAGATTATTTCAATAGGTAAATGATCACAAGTGGAGAACTTGGGGAGTGGATTAGAGGAACCAATGAGACTAATGTTGTCCGTAAATACGAGATCAAGAGTATGCGCACGTCTACCTACCCGTCTGACCATTGTGGCACGCTGAACAGTTTGACAAAGGGAGTGTAAAAGGGAGAAGTCGAGCAGTGATTTGTCAAAGTAATCGAAAGCTTGGAAGGTCTTCCAATTGATAGTGGGGGCATTAAAATCACCAAGAATCAGGTGAAACCGATTATCATGATCAATAAGTGAATCCAATTCCGATATTAATTGCGAACCAGTAGATTTAATTATTTGAGATGACCCGGGGGTACGATTTAATTATTTGAGATGACCCGGGGGTCTATGTAGATAGTGATGATAGAGATCTACAGTACGCACCTACTAATGGTCTAGAGGACCAAAAACTCCAGCTCCTGTTCGTTTCACCCAACACACTCGAGCCATTTATTGGATAGGGAATAGATGTGATGAGAGTGGGAGGAATTCGACAGATTGCGAGAACTGTCTGCAGGTGGCGGCTCTGTTCGAGCGTCGTCTCGACAACTACAAACTGGGCGCCTCGCTGCCGTGCGTCGCAACCATCAACGTGGGCGAGGATCTATTGATAGTTTTATTGCTATGCATTTGTGGTGAAAACACGGAATAGATTGAATTGCAATAAGATGATAGCACACCAGCCCCAGTCGTCGGTCCGTATCCCTGCAACCCGGTACAACCGCACTCTCCCCCCGGAAATCGACGTGCTTCTACATACTAATTCATTGATAGGCCTGCATCGCCAAGCACTCGGACGACCGTCTCTTCGTGGAGTACACGCTGCGCAACTTCATGCTGCACGTCCTCGACGCGTTCAACTTCTACGCCTTCCAGACGACTAGGGACATCTACGCGGGCAAGAACGGCAAGGAGTACAACGACCCGACGGGAAACAAGAACACCGTCACCTTCTATCCAAGGTGCGTTTAGTGTATTTGTGGGTAGGGTCAGGAAATCTGGAGACGGACTAAAGGTGTGGTCCGTCTCTTTCGAAACACGACCAAACTGCGTGTTTCGGAGGCGTATTGAAGGAGCGGTTTCGAAGAGACTGACCGCACTTCAATTGTTTCGAACCATCACACAATGCATCCGTTGTTTCAGTGACTACCCCGTTGGATCGATTAAAAATCTGACCAACTGCTTCCCGGAGTTCTTCGAGACCTTCAAAAGTAAGGCAGTGCGTACACTTGATTATTCGAAATATGTTTTCAGCCGCCTCCGGAAAGAACTTCATTGGATCGGGCAATGTGTACACGGCGCAGTACACTGCAAACTGAATTCATAAACTGTGAATCCACATTGTACTTATGTTACTGCAGTTGGCATGAATATTTTCAATGTTATGTCCTCAACGATATTTCTGAACAGCGTGTTTCGCGGAAACCTTTGTTTGTTTGTTTTTTTGAACCAATATTGACTAGCATGGGGTTGATACGGAAGTCGATAAACCAGTAAAGCTCAATGCGCGGAAATTCCAGCGTACGGTCAACGAAGCTCAAGAGGAGCAGGAGAATTTATCACGAACGTAATGGGAAAGGAATTTATTCCAATGACGCTCATTGAACAAAGCTGAAAAGAAGAGATGGCAGTCAGAAAATGTGCGTACAACACATCAAGAGAGGAAGAAGAAAGAGGGGAAATTCGAAGATGGATGAGTGAAATCTACTACACTCTTGTATCTCATATGCAGATCTCGTGATGCAGGGCATAGACTAATAGCGAGTGTTAACTTTATCTGCTAGTGACTAGCGCTCCGGCGCGCTGTCGCGCGCCTCCGCACTAGGTATACAAAAATAGAAAAAGAGAAGAATAGTTCGTCTTGCATGTTTGATAGTTGATCACTCTCTAATGACTCTTGCGAAGATAAATACACGCAAGGGTTGTAGTTGTGTTCAAGTTCTGTGTTCAAGTTCTATGTATTTTGTATATGTAGCTTAATTTTTGTTTTTTTTCTAACTATCTCTCCTACTTCTTTTTCACTTATTTTATGTTTCACAGATGTACAACGCACCATCTCTTTTTCCTCTACACTGTTCTGTCTACTTTCCATCCTATCCCCCTCCTCCTCCCCCGCTCTCTCTCTCTCTCTCTCTCTCTCTCTCTCTCTCTCTCTCTCTCTCTCTCTCTTTCCTCGACATAGTTCTATTCTCCCCTATCTCTTTTCTCTCTCTCCTTCCTCTCCCATTGTCTCGCTATCTCTATCTCTCTTTTTCTTTCTCTCTCAGTATTATATTCTCTAGAAACGGTCTTATATTCTCTATTGTCTACTGTCAACTTTCTAGAGACAATACTATGCTCTTGTTAGTCTACTGCATCTTTTTCTTCTACTGTGACAACAACTTTTCTAGAGACATTATTAGGTTTTCTTCTGTCTACTTTCACCTCTCGTCACCTCTTCCAAGCTCACATCTGCAGTAATCACTATCACTGCGACTTTCGAGAAACAGTTATGTCTACTCTCCCTTCTTTCTACTCTTTTCTCTCTCCTATCTCTCTCTCTCTCCTATTCTCTCTCTTGTATACTTTCACGTCCCGGTGACAACAACTTTCCCTAGAGTGTGGTACCTTCTGTCTACTCTCTATTCTCACATCTGCAGTAAACTGCAACTTTCGAGAGACAGTTATGTAAAAACTTTTTTAACAGATAGTACTACTCTCTTCTCTACTGTCTTCTCTCCCTACTTTCTACTCTCTCACGTTCTAAAAATATAATTTGACCGCTTGTGCTTGCCAAATGACATGTAAGGTGAACTCGATTCTCACCTCACCTCACTTCCACTCGACACTGTACTGCATCGAAAAGCGGAATTTCAGGCTGAATATGTACAAGAGTACAAGAAATAAACTCAAAATTTAGTTTCAACTGAAAAAAGAAGCAGTACATAGTTATATATTACGTCTACAATGACTTCGAGAAAAGAAGCCGGCTGGCGCGCCCTAACACGTTGTGCGCACGTGTGAAGGAGTTCGAAACAGTTTGAGGTTGATTTGATCGTTAGAAAACACTATCTATAGACGTCTCGAAACATTTTACTTAACTTTCAACCTTCAACTTTTCGTTTTGTCAAAGTTATTCGTTGAAGATAGACATTTTGTCTTTTTCAACTGACTCAATCCATTATTGTTATATTTAGACATATTCCCATCAATCAAGACACAACTGAGTGGATATGGGTCGGTGATTGCGAATGCCAACTATTCTATATCGATCGGTTGACCTGGCGGCTGGTAGCGAGCAATCCGGTAGGCGGCGACCCCAGCAAATAACGCGCGCTCAGAAAATGTCTAATACTGTATAAAGACAAAGTCCGATCGATCTGAAACTTTGACAGAAGGGCTTTTTTGCCCATAAAAGCTTAAGTTTCCAAATTGGACCCTCTATCTCGTCTGTACGAAAAGTCGATCATATTCGCCATATTTGGTGACTTTTCGAAAAAGGAAACCAGTTTCTACAATCTATTATACGTAATCTTTCTTCTATTCAATTTTTATAGAAATCGAAGATCATGAAATTTGGGTGCATTTTGGGTACATTCGCCTATTTGGGCATGAAGATGAGGTCACAGGCAGCTGGTATCGCGGCTATCGACTTTTTCTAGGTCGATTCACCTACTCTCCAAATTTGGATCTAATTGAAGTATTTTGAAATTTTTCTCCATAGTTAAGAGATTAGGTGATAACTATGATTAGGAGATCGCTATTGACGGGATATTTGGAATTTTGCGTTCTCAGGTATTGAAGAAACTTTCTAGAAAAAATGAGTAGTTAGAGTAGACTTTGAAAAGAGATATCTCTCCGGAAAGAATGACAGACAGACAGACAGACACCATAGTAAATATTAGTACTAGCGCTCCGGCGCGCTGTCGCGCGCCTACGCACTAGGTATACGAAATAGAAAATAGAAGAATAGTTCGTGCATGTTTGATAGTTGATTGCTCTCCAATGACTCTTGCGAAGTAACATATACTCTGCGTCAGAGCCATAACCGTCTGTCTCCTCTGATCTAACCCACCGCGCGCAACTTACTGCGAACATAGAACTTTACACGCAAGGGTTGTAGTTGAAGTGTTCAAGTTTTTTTTGTATTTTGTATATGTAGCTTAATTTTTTGTCTTTTCTAACTATCTCTCCTATTTCTTTTTCACCTATTTTATGTTTCACAGATGTACACCGCCCCATCTCTTTCTCCTCTACACTGTTCTGTCTACTTTCCATCCTATCTTTCTGTCTACTCTACTGTCAACTTTCTAGAGACAATACTAATTCATATGCTCTTGTTTGTCTACTGCATTTTTTTTCAATGTGACAAAAACTTTCTAAAGACATTACTATGTTTTCTTCTGTCTACTTCCACCTTTCGTCACCTCTTTCACTCTCACTCTCACATCTGCAGTAATCACTATCACTGCGACTTTCGAGAGACAGTTATGTCTACTCTTCCTCTTCCTTCTCTCTTCTCTTTTCTCTCTCCTACCTTCTCTCTCTCTCCCCATCTTTCTCTCTCTTGTCTATTCTCACGTCTTCGCAGCGGTGACAACAATTTTCTAGAGACAGTACTATGGCACCTTCTGTCTACTCTTCTACTCTCACGTCTGCAGCAGTCACTGCGACTTTCGAGAGACAGTTATGCCTACTCCCTCTCTTCCCTCCTTCTCCTCCCTCCTCTCTCTCTCTCTCTCTCTCTCTCTCTCTCTTTCTCCTATTCTTTCTTATGTATACTTTCACGTATCCGCATCCGTGACAACATTTTTCTAGAGACAGTACTATGACACCTTCTGTCTACTCTTCTATTCTCACGTCTGCAGCAGTCACTGCGACTTTCGAGAGACAGTTATGCCTACTCCCTCTCTTCCCTCCTTCTCCTCCCTCCTCTCTCTCTCTCTCTCTCTCTCTCTCTTTCTCCTATTCTTTCTTATGTATACTTTCACGTATCCGCATCCGTGACAACATTTTTCTAGAGACAGTACTATGACACCTTCTGTCTACTCTTCTATTCTCACGTCTGCAGCAGTCACTGCGACTTTCGAGAGACAGTTATGCCTACTCCCTCTCTTCCCTCCTTCTCCTCCCTCCTCTCTCTCTCTCTCTCTCTCTCTCTTTCTCCTATTCTTTCTTATGTATACTTTCACGTATCCGCATCCGTGACAACATATTTTCTAGAGACAGTACTATGACACCTTCTGTCTACTCTTCTACTCTCACGTCTGAAGCAGTCACTGCGACTTTCGAGAGACAGTTATGCCTACTCTCTCTTCCCTTCTTCTCCTCCCTCCTTTCTCTCCCTCTCCCTCCCCCCCCCTCTCTCTCTCTCTCTCTCTCTCTCTGTGTCTTTCTCTTGTCTATTCTCACGTCTCTGCATCGGTGACAACAATTTTCTAGAGACAGTACTATGACACCTTCTGTCTACTCTTCTACTCTCACGTCTGAAGCAGTCACTGCGACTTTCGAGAGACAGTTATGCCTACTCTCTCTCTTCCCTTCTTCTCCTCCCTCCTTTCTCTCCCTCTCCCTCTCTCTCTCTCTCTCTCTCTCTCTCTCTCTCTCTCTCTCTGTGTGTCTTTCTCTTGTCTATTCTCACGTCTCTGCATCAATCAATCAAATCAATCAATCAATCAATCGTTTATCCGGAATCGTTATATCTGAATATGACAACACAATCATAATGATATGAAGCATACAGTAGTGCCTAAGATGCTAGATACATAATAGGCTAACGCCGGGGAAAGACAGGCTGACGAGGTTAGTGGTGGGAAGACGATACTTGATCGATAATCATTCCTGAACCATTAGAGTACCATTCTTGACGTGAAGAGCTCCGGGGTTTCCTTATGCTTCCATGCCAATTAGTATCTCCTCGCGCCATAGCTGCTTCCACATGAGGGTACTTCCCGCCGCCTCACTGGTTACTCGGGAAGGATTCTTGTCGATGACCGAACATTCGGCGGCGGTGTGGCAAAATGAGGACCCGACCGCACGCCGCGGGGAAAAGAAGAAGAATAAGAAGAATAAGAAGAATAAGAAGAATAAGAAGAATAAGAAGAATAAGAAGAATAAGAATAAGACTCGCTTCGCATCAATCAATCAATCAATCATTTATCCAGAATCGCTATATCCTGACTATACAACAAAGTGCATACGGTACACCACAAGGGCTAAGCGCTGGGAGAAACACAGTTTAGCAACGGGGATGGTAGGGTCGAAGATCGAAAGTCGATATTAGATCGATAATCAGGCGATAATCATTCGATTTCCTTTCCAAAATCCATTAGAATTAGATACCATTATAGACGATGGTGGAGCTCCGGGTCTTCTTTTCCTTCCATTATAATCCACGAATAGTAACTCCACGGGCTGGGTTGACTGCGTTCTCAATGAGCTTTTCCCCGCCTTGCTCAAGGGTACTGGGGGAAGATCATTTCGACCCGACCGCGCGATGCGAGAGAGAAAGAAATAATAATAATCTGCATCGGTGACAACAATTTTCTAGAGACAGTACTATGGCACTTTCTGTCTACTCTTCTACTCTCACGTCTGCAGAGTCAATGCGACTTTCGAGAGACAATTATGTAAAAACTTTTATAAACAGAAAGTACTAATCTCTTATCTACTGTCCTTTTTCCCTACAGTCTACTCTCTCAGGTTCTGAAAAGATGATTTGATCGCCTGTGCTTGCCAAATGACATGTAAGGTGAACTCGATTTTCACCTCACCTCACTTTCACTCGACACTGTACTGCAACGAAAAGCGGAATTTTAGGCTGAATATGTAGAAGATTACAGGTAATAAACTCAAAACTTACTTTCAACTGAAAAAAATACAGTACACAGTTCTATATTACGTCTACAATGACTTCGAGAAAAGAAGCCGGCTGGCGCGCCCTAACACGTTGTGCGCACGTGTGAAGGAGTTTGAAACAGTTTGAGGTTGATTTGATCGTTAGAAAGCACTATCTATCAACGTCTCGAAACATTTTACTTAACTTTCAACTTTCAACGTTTCGTTTTGTCAAAGTTATTCGTTGAAGATAGAAATTTTGTCTTTTTCCACGGACTCAATTCATTCTTGTTATATTTAGACATATTCCTATCAAAAAAGACACAACTGAGTGGATATGGGTCAGTGATTGCGAATGCCAACTATTCGATATCGATCGGTTGACCTGGCGGCTGGTAGCGAGCAATCCGGTGGGCGCGACCCCAGCAAGTAACGCGCGCTCAGAAAATGTCTAATACTGTATGAAGACAAAGTCCGATCGATCTGAAACTTTGACAGAAGGGCTTTTTTGCCCATAAAAGCTTAAGTTTACAAATTGGACCCTCTATCTCGTCTGTACGAAAAGTCGATCATCTTCGCCATATTTGGTGACTTTTCAAAAAAGGAAACCAGTTTCTATAATCTATTATACGTAATCTTTCTTCTGTTCAATTTTCAGAGAAATCTAAGATCATGAATTTTGGGTGCATTTTGGGTACATTCGCTTATTTGGGCATGAAGATGAGGTCACAGGCAGCTGGTTTCGCGGCTATCGACTTTTTCTAGGTCGATTCACCTACTCTCCAAATTTGGTTCTAATTGAAGTAATTTGAAATTTTTCTCCATAGTTAAGAGATTAGGTGATAACTATGATTAGAAGATCGCTATTGACGAGATATTTGGAATTTTGCGTACTGGGGTTTTGAAGAAACTTTTTAGAAGAAGTGAAGTGATAATACTGATTTTGAAGAAAGATAACCTTCCGGAAAGAAGGACAGACAGACACCATAGTAAATATTAGTATGCAAGGGGGACTAGCCCGAGCGGCGCTGGCGCGCCGCTCGGGCTAGGGCCGCCTTCGGCGGCCTCACCACTCAAACATCAAAACTGAAATCATCACTCAAATCTAATTTCGTAACTAAAATCTGTCCACAAACCTGTAATCCAACTAACAAGTACATTAGAACACAAAATATCAAAAATGAAGACAATTGAACGTTGTTTACAAATGTGTTTACTTGTTTACACTTTATGTAAACAACATTTTTGAACTCGCCTCTAACTCTTCTACACGTTAAACACCTTTAAAACACGTTTTCAGGTTGTTTACATATTTGTTTACTTGTTTACAACATCTGTAAACAACATTTTTGAACTCACCAATAGTGTTACTAAACATCTGACATCTTTGAAACACATTTTCAGGTTGTTTACAAAGTTGTTTACTTGTTTACATCACCTGTAAACAACCTTTTTAACTCGCCTCTCGGTCTACAACATCTTAGATACCTTCAAAACAAACTTTAAAATTGTTTACAAAGTTGTTTACTTGTTGACAAACATGTAAACAACAACATCGCTGACTTGTCTCCAGGTCGCATACCAAGTTTGGACTCTTTGGCATCTAAACTGACCGAGATACAACATTACCATATTTGGAATTATGCAAATGAGGTCATTAGTCAAAATTTGAATCACCGACCCTACAGTACCCTTACCCTAAAAGGGCAACTCAATAGCTCTAAAACTAACAATAGTTTACATAGAACTGGCCATATCTCAGATTCTATGTTCTCAAATATGCTAATTTTCTAGGGAGAACCTATATAAGGAATAGTCAGATCAGGACGCCAGGTAAACGATTGCATACCAGGACCACCTAGGATCTAATTTCCATACCTCAACCCCCAACGATAACTACAACATGAGATACAACTGCGGACACACAAACAAACACCATAGCATAATTTATAGGGGTGGGCGGGCGACTAGCGGCCGGAGGCTCGCTTCGCTCGCCTCCGGCCGCTAGTGGCGGCGCTTCGCGCCGCGTTCGCTCCAAGGCTCGCGCGCCTTCGGCGCGCTCGCCTTTCCGCTGTATAATCTCTGACTATATACTCAAAAAATCACTTTTAACAACAACTTCGAACTCAGTATTCGGTCTAGTACACGTTAGATACCTAATAAAAGAGATTTGTACTTGTTTACTTTTTTGTTTACTTGTTTACATCAGAAACAAACAACAAAATAAAACTCTGTACTTTGTGTACTTCATGTTAGAGACTTTAAAAACACATTTCTGAGTTGTTTACAAACTTGTTTACTTCACTTGTAAACAACAAATATGAACTCAGTACTTGGTCTAGTACACGTTATATACCTTTGAAATGAGATTTGGAGTTGTTAACTTATTTGTTTACATGTTTACATGCCAAACAAACAACAAAATCAAAGTCTGTACTTTGTGTACTATATGTTAGAGACATAAAAAACACATTTCTGAGTTGTTTACAAAGTTGTTTACTTGTTTACTTCACTTGTAAACAACAAACATGAACTCATTACTTGGTCTAGTACACGTTATATATCTTTGAAATGAGATTTGGAGTTGTTTACTTATTTGTTTACATGTTTACATGCCAAATAAACAACAAAATCAATGTCTGTACTTTGTGTACTATATGTTAGAGACATAAAAAACACATTTCTGAGTTGTTTACAAAGTTGTTTACTTGTTTACTTCACTTGTAAACAACAAATATGAACTCAGTACTTGGTCTAGTACACGTTATATACCTTTGAAATGAGATTTGGAGTTGTTTACTTTTTTGTTTACATGTTTACATGCCAAATAAACAACAAAATCAAAGTCTGTACTTTGTGTACTATATGTTAGAGACATAAAAAAACACATTTCTGAGTTGTTTACAAAGTTGTTTACTTGTTTACTTCACTTGTAAACAACAAATATGAACTCAGTACTTGGTCTAGTACACGTTATATATCTTTGAAATGAGATTTGGAGTTGTTTACTTATTTGTTTACATGTTTACATGCCAAAAAAACAACAAAATCAAAGTCTGTACTTTGTGTACTATATCTTAGAGACATAAAAAACACATTTCTGAGTTGTTTACAAAGTTGTTTACTTGTTTACTTCACTTGTAAACAACAAATATGAACTCAGTACTTAGTCTAGTACACGTTATATACCTTTGAAATGAGATTTGGAGTTGTTTACTTATTTGTTTACTTGTTTACTGTTGTTGTTTACCAAATTTTTTAAACTTGTTTACTTGTTACTTGTGCCAAATATCAAGTCTCTATGTCAAAAACTGACAGAGTTCATATAGAAATGTCACAAGTTTCAGATTTTAAGTCCAGAGTTGTTAGTGAACCCATATAAGGAGTTATGCAAAAGAGCTCATTTACCTGTGTTATAATGACTTGTACCAGTTAACTATAAGTGCCAAGTATGGTACCTGTACATAGGCTGAGTACAGTTTTAGAGAGCGTCAAAAATTCGACCCTCTATGTGAACCCATATAAGGAAATATGCAAATGAGATGTAAAGTTAGGTGTGCCGTCTCATGGACCACCTTAGCTTAAGTCTAGAAGGTCAGCTTGAGATCTCTACTCAGAAACTCTGCAGTGGAGCGGACAACAGACAAACAAACGCCATCTGACATTTTAGGGGGGAGAGTGGCGACTAGCGCGCTTCGCGCGCTAGAAATATAGGTATAAAATAGAGGAGAAAATTATCTATCGATTGATATATAAATTGACTTGATATGTGCTCTGGAAGTGCTATTAGGAGCTGTGCTAGAAGTGCTGTTGTCAGTCTTCCAGTAGATGACTGATCGTATTTGTTTCCTTTTTTTATTTTCAGTAATTTTAAATAATTAGAAAGTGTCTCAGTCTATCTGGTTGATAGTATCTGGTTGACTTCTTTTCTACAGATGTATTTACTATGCTCATAGAAGGCGCTCCGGCACGCTCCGCTGTCAGAGCCTATCAGTAGATCAGTAATTATAATAATATACTAATCACTGATACTGATATGTATTTTTTTCCGACTCTCTGATTTTTTACTCTTTCGTATGTACATAGAAAGCGCTCCGGCACGCTTCGCGCGCCTCCGCGGTCAAAGCCGATCAGTAGATCAGTAATTATAATAATACATTGATCACTGATACTGATATGCTGTCTCTCTGACTCTCTGATCTTTTATTCTTTCGTATGCACATAGTGGGCGCTCCGGCACGCTTCGCGCGCCTCCGCGGTCAAAGCCGATCAGTATATCAGTAATTATAATAAAACATTGATCACTGATACTGATATGCCTTTTCTCCTACTCTCTGTTCTTTTACTCTCTCGTACGCACATAGAAAGCGCTCCGGCACGCTTTGCGCGCCTCCGCGGTCAAAGCCGATCAGTAGATCAGTAATTATAATAAAACATTGATCACTGATACTGATATGCTGTCTCTCCTACTCTCTGATCTTTTACTCTCTCGATTGCACATAGAGGGCGGTCCGGCACGCTTCGCGCGCCTCCGCGGTCAAAGCCGTTCAGTAGATCAGTTATTATAATAAAACATTGATCACTGATACTGATATGCATTTTCTCCGACTCTCTGATTTTTTACTCTTTCGTATGCACATAGAAGTCGCTCCGGCACGCTTCGCGCGCCTCCGCGGTCAAAGCCGATCAGTATATCAGTAATTATAATAAAACATTGATCACTGATACTGATATGCCTTTTCTCCTACTCTCTGTTCTTTTACTCTCTCTTACGCACATAGAAAGCGCTCCGGCACGCTTCGCGCCCCTTCGCGGTCAAAGCCGATCAGTAGATCAGTAAAAATAAGAACATATTGATCACTGCTACTGATATGCATTTTATCCGACTCTCTGATCGTTCACTTTCTCGTATGCACATAGAAAGCGCTCCGGCACGCTTCGCGCGCCTCAGCGGTCAAAGCCGATCAGTAGATCAGTAATTATAATAATATATTGAACACTGGTGCTGATATGCATTCCTTCCTACTCTCTGATCTTTCACTTTCTCGTGTGCACATAGAGGGTGCTCCGGCACACTCCGCGGTGAAAGCCTATCAGTAGATGGTTGACAATTTTTATTTATTATAGATCCAAGTATAATTTATACTTATCACTGGTCTAATATTAAAAAATATAAGCGAGAGAGAGAGATACGAAAGAAAGAGCGAAAGAGAAAGATAAAGGCGAAAGAAAGAGAGAGAGAGAGTGAGAGAAAAAAAGAGAGAGAGAGAGAGAGAGAGAGAGAGAGAGAAAGAGAAGAGAGAGAGAGAGAGAGAGAGAGAGAGAAGAAGAGAGAAAAAAAATGATGGATTAGAAAAGGAGAGGGATGAGAAAAGGAGCTTACATAGTATTTCGCCTCGCCTCACTTCCCTGATTGAATATAGAATGACGTGAGTGCATATAGTTATGTTTTATTGTATTTACTCAGAATATAGTATTCGCGCAGTTTGTTGGAGTGTGGTGAGCTGTTTCGTAGTGCGTGGTGATGTTCTCGCTCATTTGCACAATTGACTGTTTCTTTCTCTGACATCAGACAGACTGGCAGCTGGTGCACTCTCACCTCGCCACACTCTCTCGTCGCGGGGCAATAAAGTGGCGTCGATTAGAGGAATTTAATTGATAGCGGGCGTCAGAGGTCACAGAAAGATGCAAATTTTGGTAGAAGTGTAGTGGCCACCTATATGCATGTTGTAGTGAAGGGAGACCTTACACGATTGCCTAGTTTTCTTGAACAGCCCGCGACAACTGTTTGGTGTCGCCTCGCCTCGACTAAATCACTTCGTGAAAGGAAACCAGGAGGAATTATAAAAAGATTACGGGCAGATTTGTAGGTGAGGGAGTGTAGAGGAGTGACGTCGAAACCGTTTCTCGATAGCTGAAGTCTGCGATCCGCAGTACTCGTTCTTGTAAGGTCTACTCGCCGCACCCGATTCGCCAGTGACCCGTCTCTTCATCTGACACACTATTTCGCTGCTTTTCTGTCTGACTCTCTCCGATTACGCGCTATTTCGTCGGACATTCTGGAGCTTATAGCTCCGCGGATATGAGAGATAACGAGCTGAAAATTGGAATCCTGCATCTCGGGACCGAGACCATCGGATCGATGTCACGTTTGGCTAGATAGGAGTAGTGGCTGGCGCGGTAGAGCGATGGACGTACGGAAACCATAGGGCATTTTACACTTACAGGCAGACTAGCGCGCTTCGCGCGCTAGAAATATAGGTATAAAATAGAGGAGAAAATTATCTATCGATTGATATATAGATTGACTTGATATGTGCTCTGGAAGTGCTATTAGGAGCTGTGCTAGAAGTGCTGTTGTCAGTCTTTCAATAGATGACTGATCTTTATTTATTTCCTTTTTTTCAGTACTTAGTTTCAAATATTTAGAAAGTGTCACAGTCTATCAGTATCTGGTTGATAGTATCTGCTTGACTGCTTATCTACAGATGTTATATTTACTATGCTCATAGAAAGCGATCCGGGCACGCTCCGCGCGCCTCCACGGTCAAAGTATATCAGTAGATCGATAATTATAATAAAACATTGATCACTGCTACGGATATGCATTTTCTCTTACTCTCTGATCTTTCACTTTCTCGTATGCACATAAAAAGCGCTCCGGCACGCTTCGCGCGCCTCCGCGGTCAAAGCCGATCAGTAGATCAGTAATTATACTGATCTATTGATCACTGATACTGATATGCATTTTCTTCTACTCCCTGATAATTTACTCTCTCGTATGCACATGGAGGGCGCTCCGGCACGCTCCGCGCGCCTCCGCGGTCAAAGTCTATCAGTAGATCAGTAATAATAAGAATATATTGATCACTGTTACTGATATGCATTCTCTCCGACTCTCTGATATTTCACTCTTTCGGATGCACATAGGAGGCGCTCCGGCACGCTTCGCGCGCCTCCGCGGTCGAAGTCTATCAGTAGATCAGTAATAATAAGAATATATTGATCACTGTTACTGATATGTATTCTCTTCGACTCTCTGATATTTCACTCTCTCGGATGCACATAGGAGGCGCTCCGGCACGCTTCGCGCGCCTCCGCGGTCAAAGTCTATCAGTAGATCAGTAATAAAGCGAATATATTGATCACTGTTACTGATATGCATTCTCTCCGACTCTCTGATATTTCACTCTATCGGATGCACATAGGAGGCGCTCCGGCACGCTCCGCGCGCCTCCGCGTTAAAACTCTATCAGTAGATCAGTAATTATAATAATACATTGTTCACTGATACATATATGCATTTTCTTATACTCTCTGATCTTTCACTTTCTCGTCATAAAATAACTACTCTCGCCTACTTACGATCATAGATAGCCGCTCCGCGCGCCTCCGCGGTCAAATTCTATCAGTAGCTGGTTGACAATGACTAGTTATCACGGATCTAATATTATAAAATCTCTACTCTCGCCTATGATCACAGACAGCCGCTTCGCGCGCCTCCGCGGTCAAATTCTATCAGTAGCTGGTTGACAATAATTAGTTAACACGGATCTAATATTATGAAATCTCTACTCTCGCCTTTGATCACAGACAGCCGCTTCGCGCGCCTCCGCGGTCAAATTCTATCAGTAGCTGGTTGACAATGATTAGTTATCACGGATCTAATAGTATAAAATCTCTACTCTCGCCTTTGATCACAGACAGCCGCTCCGCGCGCCTCAGCGGTCAAACTCTATCAGTAGCTGGTTGACAATGATTAGTTATCACGGATCTAATAATATAAAATATCTACTCTCGCCTTTGATCACAGACAGCCGCTCCGCGCGCCTCAGCGGTCAAATTCTATCAGTAGCTGGTTGACAATGATTAGTTATCACGAATCTAATAATATAAAATCTCTACTCTCGCCTTTGATCACAGACAGCCGCTCCGCGCGCCTCAGCGGTCAAATTCTATCAGTAGCTGGTTGACAATGATTAGTTATCACGAATCTAATATTATAAAATATCTACTCTCGCCTATGATCATAGATAGCCGCTCCTCGCGCCTCCGCGGTAAAATCCTATCAGTAGCTGGTTGACAATGATTAGTTATCACGAATCTAATATTATAAAATCTCTATTGACAATGATTAGTTATCACGGATCTAATATTATAAAATCTCTACTCTCGCCTTTGATCACAGACAGCCGCTCCGCGCGCCTCAGCGGTCAAATTCTATCAGTAGCTGGTTGACAATGATTAGTTATCACGGATCTAATATTATAAAATCTCTACTCTCGCCTTTGATCACAGACAGCCGCTCCGCGCGCCTCAGCGGTCAAATTCTATCAGTAGCTGGTTGACAATGATTAGTTATCACGAATCTAATATTATAAAATCTCTATTGACAATGATTAGTTATCACGGATCTAATATTATAAAATATCTACTCTCGCCTATGATCATATATAGCCGCTCCGTGCGCCTCCGCGGTCAAATCCTATCAGTAGCTGGTTGACAACGATTAGTTATCACGGATCTAATAATATAAAATATCTACTCTCGCCTTTGATCACAGACAGCCGCTCCGCGCGCCTCAGCGGTCAAATTCTATCAGTAGCTGGTTGACAATGATTAGTTGTCACGGATCTAATATTATAAAATCTCTACTCTCGCCTTTGATCACAGACAGCCGCTCCGCGCGCCTCAGCGGTCAAATTCTATCAGTAGCTGGTTGACAATGATTAGTTATCACGGATCTAATATTATAAAATCTCTACTCTCGCCTTTGATCACAGACAGCCGCTCCGCGCGCCTCAGCGGTCAATTTCTATCAGTAGCTGGTTGACAATGATTAGTTATCACGGATATAATATTATAAAATCTCTACTCTCGCTTTCGATCACAGACAGCCGCTCCGCGCGCCGCAGCGGTCAAATTCTATCAGTAGCTGGTTGACAATGATTAGTTATCACGGATCTAATATTATAAAATCTCTACTCTCGCCTTTGATCACAGACAGCCGCTCCGCGCGCCTCAGCGGTCAATTTCTATCAGTAGCTGGTTGACAATGATTAGTTATCACGGATATAATATTATAAAATCTCTACTCTCGCCTTCGATCACAGACAGCCGCTCCGCGCGCCTCAGCGGTCAAATTCTATCAGTAGCTGGTTGACAATGATTAGTTATCACGGATCTAATATTATAAAATCTCTACTCTCGCCTTTGATCACAGACAGCCGCTCCGCGCGCCTCAGCGGTCAAATTCTATCAGTAGCTGGTTGACAATTATTACTTATCACGGATGTAATATTATAAAATATCTACTCTCGCCTATGATCATAGATAGCCGCTCCTCGCGCCTCCGCGGTAAAATCCTATCAGTAGCTGGTTGACAATGATTCGTTATCACGGATCTAATATTATAAAACATCTACTCTCGCCTATGATCATAGATAGCCGCTCCGCGCGCCTCTGCGGTCAAATTCTATCAGTAGATCAGTAGAAATAAGAATAAATTGATCACTGCTACTGATATGCATTTTCTCCGACTCTCTGATCGTTCACATTCTCGTATGCACATAGAAAGCGCTCCGGCACGCTCCGCGCGCCTTCGCGGTCAAAGTATATCATTATTTCAGTAATAATAAGAATATATTGATCACTGCTACTGATATGCATTTTATCCGATTATAATAATATATTAATTATAATAATATATTAATCACTGATACTGATATGCATTCTCTCCTACTCTCTGCTCTTTTACTCTTTCGTATGCACATAGAGGGCGCTCCGGCACACTCCGCGGTAAAGCCTATCAGAAGCTGGTTGACAATTTTTATTTATTAGAGATACAAATATAATTTATAGTTATCACTGGTCTTTTATTATAAAATCAAGAGAGAGAGAGAGAGAGAGAGAGAGAGAGAGACAAAAGAGAGAGAGACAAAAGAGAGAGAGACAAAAGAGAGAGAGAGAAAGACGAAAGAGAGAGAGAGATAGAGAGAGATAAAGAGATAGAGATAGAGGAAGAGAGAAAGAGAGAGAGAGAGAGAGAGAGAGAGAGAGAGAGAGAGAAAGCAAGAGAGGGAGAGAGGGAGAGAAAGAGAGAAAGAGAGAAAGAGAGAAAGAGAGAGATGAGAAAAGGAATTGGATGAAAAAAGGAGGTTACATAGTATTTCGCCTCGCCTCACTTCCCTGATTGAATATAGAATGACGTGAGTGCAAATAGTAATGTTTTATTGTATGTGCTCAGAAAATAAAATTTGCACAGTTTGTTGGAGTGTGGTAGGCTGTTTCGTAGTGCATGGTGATGTTCTCGCTCATTTGCACAATTGACTGTCTTTTTCTCTGACATCAGACAGACTGGCAGCTGGCGCACTCTCACCTCGCCACACTCTCTCGTCGCGGGGCAATAAAGTGGCGTCGATTAGAGGAATTTAATTGATAGCGGGCGTCAGAGGTCACAAAAAGATGCAAATTTTGGTAGAAGTGTAGTGGCCACCTATTTGCATGTTGTAGTAAAGGGAGATCTGACACGGTTGCCTAGTTTTCTTGAACAGCCCGCGACAACTGTTTGGTGTCGCCTCGCCTCGACTAAATCACTTTGTGAAAGGAAACCAGGAGGAGTTATAAAAAGATTACGGGCCAATTTGTAGGTGAGGGAGTGTAGAGGAGTGACGTCGAAACCGTTTTTCGATAGCTGAAGTCTGCGATTCGCAGTACTCGTTCTTGTAAGGTCTACTCGCCGCACCCGATTCGTCAGTGACCCGTCTCTTCATCTGACACACTATCTCGCTGCTTTTCTGTCTGACTCTCTCGGATTACGCGCTATTTCGTCGGACCTTCTTGAGCTTATAGCTCCGCGGATATGAGAGATAAAGATCTGAAAATTGGAATCCTGCATCTCGGGACCGAGACCATCGGATCGATGTCACGTTTGGCTAGATAGGAGTAGTGGGTGGCGCGGTAGAGCGATGGACGTACGGAAACCATAGGGCATTTTGCACTTACATCCGACTAGCGCGCTTCGCGCGCTAGAAATATAAGTTTGAAAAGAGGAGAAAATTATCTATCGATTGCTATATAGATTGACTTGATATGTTCTCTGGAAGTGTTATTAGGAGCTGTGCTCCTAATAGAAGTACTGTTGTCAGAGTCTCCCAGTAGATTGATCTTTTTTCCCCTTATTTTTAATCTACAGTATTATCAATATTTAGAAAGTGTCACAGTCTATCAGTAGCTGGTTGACAGTTACTGTTTCTCTACAGATATAATATTTTCTATGCTCATAGAAGGCGCTCCGGCACGCTGCCGCGTGCCTCCGCGGTCAACGCCTATCAGTAGATCAGTAATAATAATAATAATAATAATAATAATAATAATAATAATAATAATAATAATAATAATAATAATAATAATAATAATAATAATAATAATAATAATAATAATAATAATAATAATAATAATAATAATAATAATAATAATAATAATAATAATAATAATAATAATAATAATAATAATAATAATAATAATAATAATAATAATAATAATAATAATAATAATAATAATAATAATAATAATAATAATAATAATAATAATAATAATAATAATAATAATAATAATAATAATAATAATAATAATAATAATAATAATAATAATAATAATAATAATAATAATAATAATAATAATAATAATAATAATAATAATGTATTGATCACTGATACTGATATGAATTTTCTCTGACTCTCTGATCTTTCACTCTCTCACATGCACATAGAGGGCGCTCCGGCACGCTCCGCGCGCCTCCGCGGTCAAAGCCGATCAGTAGATCAGTAATATAAATAATATAGTGATCACTGATACTGATAGGCATTCTCTCCGACTCTCTGATCTTTCACTCTCTCGTATGCACATAGAAGGCGCTCTGGCACTCTTCGCGCGCCTCCGCGGTCAAAGTCGATCAGTAGATCAGTAATATAAATAATGTATTGATCACTGATACTGATAGGCATTCTCTCCGACTCTCTGATCTTTCACTCTCTCGTATGCACATAGACGGCGCTCCGGCACGCTTCGCGCGCCTCCGCGGTAAAAGCCTATCAGTAGATCAGTAATATAAATAATATAGTGATCACTGATACTGATAGGCATTCTCTCCGACTCTCTGATCTTTCACTCTCTCGTATGCACATAGACGGCGCTCCGGCACGCTTCGCGCGCCTCCGCGGTAAAAGCCTATCAGTAGATCAGTAATATAAATAATATAGTGATCACTGATACTGATAGGCATTCTCTCCGACTCTCTGATCTTTCACTCTCTCGTATGCACATAGACGGCGCTCCGGCACGCTTCGCGCGCCTCCGCGGTAAAAGCCTATCAGTAGATCAGTAATATAAATAATATAGTGATAACTGATACTGATAGGCATTCTCTCCGACTCTCTGATCTTTCACTCTCTCGTATGCACATAGACGGCGCTCCGGCACGCTTCGCGCGCCTCCGCGGTAAAAGCCTATCAGTAGATCAGTAATATAAATAATATAGTGATAACTGATACTGATAGGCATTCTCTCCGACTCTCTGATCTTTCACTCTCTCGTATGCACATAGACGGCGCTCCGGCACTCTTCGCGCGCCTCCGCGGTCAAAGCCGATCAGTAGATCAGTAATATAAATAATATAGTGATCACTGATACTGATAGGCATTCTCTCCGACTCTCTGATCTTTCACTCTCTCGTATGCACATAGAAGGCGCTCCGGCACGCTTCGCGCACCTCCGCGGTAAAAGCCTATCAGTAGATCAGTAATATAAATAATATAGTGATCACTGATACTGATATGCATTCTCTCCAACTCTCTGATCTTTCACTCTCTTGTATGCACAAAGAGGGCGCTCCGGCACTCTTCGCGCGCCTCCGCGGTCAAAGCCGATCAGTAGATCAGTAATATAAATAATATAGTGATCACTGATATTGATATGCATTCTCTCCAACTCTCTGATCTTTCACTCTCTCGTATGCACATAGACGGCGCTCCGGCACTCTTCGCGCGCCTCCGCGGTCAAAGCCGATCAGTAGATCAGTAATATAAATAATATAGTGATCACTGATACTGATAGGCATTCTCTCCGACTCTCTGATCTTTCACTCTCTCGTATGCACATAGAAGGCGCTCCGGCACGCTTCGCGCACCTCCGCGGTAAAAGCCTATCAGTAGATCAGTAATATAAATAATATAGTGATCACTGATACTGATATGCATTCTCTCCAACTCTCTGATCTTTCACTCTCTTGTATGCACAAAGAGGGCGCTCCGGCACTCTTCGCGCGCCTCCGCGGTCAAAGCCGATCAGTAGATCAGTAATATAAATAATATAGTGATCACTGATACTGATATGCATTCTCTCCAACTCTCTGATCTTTCACTCTCTCGTATGCACATAGAGGGCGCGCCTCTGCGTTCAAAGCCGATCAGTAGATTAGTAATATAAATAATAATATTTTGATCACTGATACTGATAGGCATTCTCTCCGACTCTCTGATCTTTCACTCTCTCGTATGCACATAGACGGCGCTCCGGCACTCTTCGCGCGCCTCCGCGGTCAAAGCCGATCAGTAGATCAGTAATATAAATAATATAGTGATAACTGATACTGATATGCATTCTCTCCAACTCTCTGATCTTTCACTCTCTCGTATGCACATAGAGGGCGCGCCTCCGCGGTCAAAGCCTATCAGCAGCTGGTTGACAATTATTATTTATTAGTTATCACTCATCTAATATCATAAAATATATAAGAGAGAGAGAGAGAGAAAGAGAGAGAGAGAGAGAGAGAGAGAGAGAGAGAGAGAGACGAAGAAGAGAGGGATGAGAAGAGGAGGTGGTAGAGCGTACTACATAGTAGCACTCTTTCGCCTCGCCTCACTTCCCTGCTTGAATATAGAATGACGTGAGTGCACATAGTAATGTTTTATTGTATGTGCTCAGAAAATAGAATTCGCACAGTTTGTTGGAGTGTGGTGAGCTGTTTCGTAGTGCATGGTGATGTTCTCGCTCATTTGCACAATTTACTGTTTCTTTCTCTAACAGCAGACTGACTGGCAGCTGGCGCACTCTCACCTCGCCACACTCTCTCGTCGCGGGGCAATAAAACGACGTCGATTAAAGGAATCCGCTGATCGCAGGCGTCATAGGTCACAAAAAGATGCAAATTTTGGTAAAAGTGTAGTGGCCACCTATATGCATGTTGTAGTAAAGGGAGATCTTACACGGTTGCCTACTTTTCTTGAACAGCCCGCGACAAATGTTTGGTGTCGCCTCGCCTCGATTAAATCACTTCGTGAAAGGAAACCAGAAAGAGTTATAAAACGATTTCGGGCAGATTTGTAGGTAAGGGAGTGTAGAGGAGTGACGTCAAAACCGTTTCTCGATAGCTGAAGTCTGCGATTCGCAGTACTCGTTCTTGTAAGGTCTACTCGACGCAACCGCTCAACCACCTAACCGTCTCGTCACCTTACACACTATTTCGCTGCTTTTCTGTCTGATTCTCTCTGATTACGCGCTATTTCGTCGGAGTTTCTCGAGCTCATAGCTTCGCGGATATGAGAGATAAAGAGCTGAAAATTGGAATCCTGCATCTAGGAACCGAGACCATTGGATCGATGTCACGTTTGGCTAGATAGGAGTAGTGGCTGGCGCGGTAGAGCGATGGACGTACGGACGGACGGACGGAAACCATAGAGCATTTTACACTTACAGGCAATAGCGCGCTTCGCGCGCTAGAAATATAGGTATAAAATAGAGGAGAAAATTATCTATCGATTGATATATAGATTGACTTGATATGTGCTCTGAAAGTGCTATTAGGAGCTGTGCTAGAAGCGCTGTTGTCAGTCTTTCAGTAGATGACTGATCTTTATTCATTTCCTTACTTTTTTTATTTTTCAGTAGTTTCAAATATTTAGAAAGTGTCACAGTCTATCAGTATCTGGTTGATAGTATCTACTTGACTGCTTTTTTACAGATGTTATATTTACTATGCTCATAGAAAGCGCTCCGGCACGCTCCGCGGTCAGAGCCTATAAGTAGATCAGTAATAGAAATAATAATAAATATTGATCACTGATACTGATATGCATTTTCTCCTACTCTCTGATATTTTACTCTCTCGTATGCACATAGAGGGCGCTCCGGCACGCTTCGCGCGGCTCCGCGGTCAAAGCCGATCAGTAGATCAGTAATTATAATAATACATTGATCACTGATACTGATATGCTTTTTCTCCGACTCTCTGATCTTTCACTCTTTCGTATGCACATAGAAAGCGCTTCGGCACGCTTCGCGCGCCTCCGCGGTCAAAGTAAATCAGTGGATCAGTAATAATAAGAATATATTAATCACTGCTACTAATATGAATTTTCTCCGACTCCCTCATCGTTCACTTTCTCGTATGCACATAGAAAGCGCTCCGGCACGCTTCGCGCGCCTCCGCGGTCAAAGCCGATCAGTAGATCCGTAATTATATTAATGCATTGATCACTGATACTGATATGCATTTTCTCCTACTCTCTGATAAAATTCACTCTCTCGTATGCAGATGTAGGGCGCTCCGGGCACGCTCCGCGCGCCTTCGCGGTCAAAGCTGATCATTAGATCAGTAATTATAATAATATACTGATCACTGATACTGATATGCATTTTCTTCTACTCTCTGATAATTTACTCTCTCGTAAGCACATAGAGGGCGCTCCGACACGCTTCGCGCGCCTCTGCGGTCAAAGCCGATCAGTAGATCAGTAATTATAATAATATATTGATCACTGATACTGATATGCATTTTCTCCTACTCTCTGATATTTTACTCTCTCGTATGCACATGGAGGGCGCTCCGAGATGCAGCCGAAGACTATCGGTATATGAGTGAGAACTATGTCATAACTAAACTACACTTTCCGTTTCTCCGCTTCTCTCTCTCTCTCTCTCTCTCTCTCTCTCTCTCCTTTGCTCTAGAAGGCGCTCCGGCACGCTTCGCGCGCCTCCGCGGTCAAAGCCGATCAGTAGATCAGTAATTATAATAATATATTGATCACTGATACTGATATGCATTTTCTCCTACTCTCTGATATTTTACTCTCTCGAATGCACATGAAGGGCGCTCCGGCACGCTTCGCGCGCCTCCGCGGTCAAAGCTGATTGGTAGATCAGTAATTATAATAATATACTGATCACTGATACTTATATGCATTTTCTTCTACTCTCTGATAATTTACTCTCTCGTAAGCACATAGAGGGCGCTCCGGCACGCTCCGCGCGCCTTCGCGGTCAAAGCTGATCAGTAGATCAGTAATTATAATAATATACTGATCACTGATACTTATATGCATTTTCTCCTACTCTCTGATAATTTACTCTCTCGTAAGCACATAGAGGGCGCTCCGGCACGCATCGCGCGCCTCCGCGGTCAAAGCCGATCAGTAGATCAGTAATTATAATAATATAATGATCACTGCCACTGATATGCATTTTCTCCTATTCTCTGGTAACTTACTCTCTCGTATGCACATAGAGGGCGCTCCGGCACGCTTCGCGCGCCTCCGCGGTCAAAGCCTATCAGTAGATCAGTAATTATAAAAAATATAATGTCACTGCTACTGATATGCATTCTCTCCTACTCTCTGATCTTTCACTCTCTCGTATGCACATAGAGGGCGCTCCGGCACGCTTCGCGCGCCTCCGCGGTCAAAGCCGATCAGTATATCAGTAATTATAATAAAACATTGATCACTGATACTGATATGCATTTTCTCCGACTCTCTGATCGTTCACTCTCTCGTATGCACAAAGAGGGCGCTCCGGCACGCTTCGCGCGCCTCCGCGGTCAAATCCTATCAGTAGATCATTAAAAATAAGAATATATTGATCACTGCTACTGATATGCATTTTCTCCGACTCTCTGATCGTTCACTCTCTCGTATGCACATAGAAAGCGCTCTGGTACGCTTCGCGCGCCTCCGCGGTCAAAGCCTATCAGTAGATCAGTGATTATAATAATATACTGATCACTGATACTGATATGCCTTCTCTCCTACTCTCTGATCTTTTACTCTCTCGTACGCACATAGAAAGCGCTCCGGCACGCTTCGCGCGCCTCCGCGGTCAATGCCGATCAGTAGATGAGTAATTATAATAATATATTGATCACTGTAACTGATATGCATTTTCTGCGACTATCTGATTTTTCACTCTCTCTTATGCACATAGATGGCGCTCCGTCACGCTCCGCGCGCCTCCGCGGTCAAAGCCGATCAGTAGATCAGTAATTATAATAATTTATTGATCACTGATACTGATATGCATTTTCTCCGATTCTCTGACCTTTCACTTTCTCGTATGCACATAGAAAGCGGTCCGGCGCGCTCCGCGCGCCTCCGCGGTCAAAGTCGATCAGTAGATCAGTAATATTAAGAATGTATTGATCACTGCTACTGATATGCATTCTCTCCTACTCTCTGATCTTTTACTCTCTCGTATGCACATAGAGGGCGCTCTGGCACGCTTCGCGCGCCTCCGCGGTCAAAGCCGAGCAGCAGATCAGTAATATTAAGAATATATTGATCACTGCTACTGATATGCATTTTCTCCGACACTCTGATCGATCACTTTCTCGTATGCACATAGAAAGCGCTCTGGCACGCTTCGCGCGCCTCCGCGGTCAAAGCCTATCAGTAGATCAGTAATTATAATAATACATTGATCACTGATACTGATATGCATTCTCTCCTACTCTCTGATCTTTTACTCTCTCGTATGCACATAGAGGGCGCTCTGGCACGCTTCGCGCGCCTCCGCGGTCAAAGCCGAGCAGCAGATCAGTAATATTAAGAATATATTGATCACTGCTACTGATATGCATTTTCTCCGACTCTCTGATCTTTCATTTTCTTGTATGCACATAGAAAGCGCTCCGGAACGCTTGGCGCGCCTCCGCGGTCAAACTTTATCAGTAGATCAGTAATTATAATAATACATTGATCACTGATACTGATATGCATTTTCTCCTACTCTCTGATCTTTTACTATCTCGTTTGCACATAGAAAGCGCTTCGGCACACTCCGCGGTAAAAGCCTATCAGTAGCTGGTTGACAATTTTTATTTATTAGAGATACAAATATACTTTATAGTTATCACTGGTCTTTTATTATAAAATTTAAGCGTGCGAGAGAGAAAGAGAGAGAGAGAGAGAGAGAGAGAGAGAGAGAGAGAGAGAGAGATGAGCAGCTGGTTGACAATTATAACTTTTGTTTTAGATCCAAGTAGACTTCATAGTTATCACTTATCTAAAATCATAATATATAAGAGAGAGAGAGAGAGATGGAGGAAGAGAGGGAGAGAGAGAGAGAGAAAGAGAGAGAGAGAGAGAGAGAGAGAGAGAGAGAGAGAGAGAGAGAAAGAGACGAAAATGATGGATGAGAAAAGGAGAGAGATGAGAAAAAGAGTTTACATATTATTTCGCCTCGCCTCACTTCCCTGATTGAATATAGATGGACGTGAGTGCATATAGTAATGTTTTATTGTATTTACTCAGAATATGGTAATCGCGCAGTTTGTTGGAGTGTGGTGAGCTGTTTCGTAGTGCATGGTGCTGTTCTCGCTCATTTGCACAATTTACTGTTTCTTTCTCTAACAGCAGACAGACTGGCAGCTGGCGCACTCTCACCTCGCCACACTCTCTCGTCGCGGGGCAATAAAACGACGTCGATTAGAGGAATTTAATTGATAGCGGGCGTCAGAGGTCACAAAAAGATGCAAATTTTGGTAGAAGTGTAGTGGCCACCTGTTTGCATGTTGTAGTAAAGGGAGACCTTACACGGTTGCCTAGTTTTCTTGAACAGCCCGCGACAACTGTTTGGTGTCGCCTCGCCTCGACTAAATCACTTCGTGAAAGGAAACCAGGAGGAGTTATAAAAAGATTACGGGCAGATTTGTAGGTGAAGGAGTGTAGAGGAGTGACGTCGAAACCGTTTCTCGAAAGCTGGAGTCTGCGATTCGCAGTACTCGTTCTTGTAAGGCCTACTCGATGCAACCGTTAACCACCTACCCGTCTCCTCGCCTCACACACTATTTCGCCGCTTTTGTGTCTGACTCTCTCTGATTACGCGCTATTTCGTCGGACTTTCTGGAGCCTATAGCTCCGCGGATATGAGAGATAAAGAGCTGAAAATTGGAATCCTGCATCTCGGGACCGAGACCATCGGATCGATGTCACGTTTGGCTAGATAGGAGTAGTGGGTGGCGCGGTAGAGCGATGGACGGACGGAAACCATAGGGCATTTTGCACAGCCAGGCGCAGCGGGCGCTGCGACTAGCGCTCCGGCGCGCTGTCGCGCGCCTACGCACTAGGTATACGAAAAAGAAAATAAAAGAATAGTTCGTCTTGCATGTTTGATATTTGATTGCTCTCCAATGACTCTTGCGAAGTAACATATACTCTGCGCCAGAGCGATAGTTTCCGATCTACCTCGCTTGCAGTTCGAAATACGGTGCCATAACCGTCTGTCTCTCTTGATTTGCGCGCTATTGCCAAGAGCTGAGTCTCCGTCTTCCTCTGATCTACCCCACCGCGCGCAACTTATTGCAAGCATAGAACTATACACGCAAGGGTTGTAGTTGAAGTGTTCAAGTTCTTTGTATTTTGTATATGTAGCTTAATTTTTTGTCTTTTCTAACTATCTCTCTCTCTCTCTCTCTCTCTCTCTCTCTCTCTCCCCTCGACACAGTTCTACTTTCCCCTATCTCTCCTCTCTCTCTTCTCCCTCTACCACTGTCTCGCTATCTCTTTCTCTCTTTCTCTTTCTCTCTCAGTATTATATTCTCTAGAAACAGTATTATATTCTCTATTGTCTACTCTACTGTCAACTTTCTAGAGACAATACTAATACTACATATGCTCTTGTTTGTCTACTGCATCTTTTTCTTTCAATGTGACAAAAACTTTCTAGATACATTACTATTACTATGTCTTCTTCTGTCTACTTCCACCTTTCGTCACCTCTTCCACTCTCACTCTCACATCTGCAGTAATCACTATCACTGCGACTTTCGAAAGACAGTTATGTCTACTCTCCCTTCTTTCTCCTCTTTTCTCTCTCCTACCTTCTCTCTCTCTCTCTCTCTCTCCCCATCTTTCTCTCTCTTGTCTATTCTCACGTCTCCGCATCGGTGACAACAATTTTCTGGAGACAGTACTATGGCACCTTCTGTCTACTCTTCTACTCTCACGTCTGCAGCAGTCACTGCGACTTTCGAGAGACAGTTATGCCTACTCTCTCTCTTCCCTCCTTCTCCTCCCTCCTCTCTTTCTCTCTTTCTCTCTCTCTCTCTCTCTCTCTCTCTCTCTCTCTCTCTCTGTCTGTCTTTCTCTTGTCTATTCTCACGTCTCTGCATCGGTGACAACAACTTTCTAGAGACAGTACTATGACACTTTCTGTCTACTCTTCTATTCTCACATCTGCAGTAGTCACTGCGACTTTCGAGAGACAGTTATGTAAAAACTTTTTTTAAACAGAAAGTACTAATCTCTTATCTACTGTCTTTTTTCCCTACTGTCTACTCTCTTACGTTCTGAAAATATAATTTTATCGCCTGTGCTTGCCAAATGACATGTAAGGTGAACTCGATTCTCACCTCACCTCACTGCCACTCGACACTGTACTGCATCGAAAAGCGGAATTTCAGGCTGAATATGTACAAGAGTACAGGTAATAAACTCAAAACTTACTTTCAACTGAAAAAAATATACAGTACACAGATCTATATTACGTCTACAATGACTTCGAGAAAAGAAGCCGGCTGGCGCGCCCTAACACGTTGTGCGCACGTGTGAAGGAGTTTGAAACAGTTTGAGGTTGATTTGATTGTTATAAAACACTATCTATTGACGTCTAGAAACATTTTACTTAACTTTCAACCTTTAACGTTTCGTTTTGTCAAAAATGTTCGTTGAAGATAGAAATTTTGTTTTTTTTCCACTGACTCAATTCATTCTTGTTATATTTAGACATATTCCTATCAAAAAAAGACACAAATGAGTGGTTATGGGTCAGTGATTGCGAATGCCAACTATTCGGTATCGATCGGTTGACCTGGCGGCTGGTAGCGAGCAATCCGGTGGGCGCGACCCCAGCAAGTAACGCGCGCTCAGAAAATGTCTAATACTGTATGAAGACAAAGTCCGATCGATCTGAAACTTTGACAGAAGGGCTTTTTTGCCCATAAAAGCTTAAGTTTACAAATTGGACCCTCTATCTCGTCTGTACGAAAAGTCGATCATATTCGCCATATTTGGTGTCTTTTCAAAAAAGGAAACCAGTTTCTATAATCTATTATACGTAATCTTTCTTCTGTTCAATTTTTAGAGAAATCTAAGATCATGAATTTTGGGTGCATTTTGGGTACATTCGCTTATTTGGGCATGAAGATGAGGTCACAGGCAGCTGGTATCGCGGCTATCGACTTTTTCTAGGTCGATTCACCTACTCTCCAAAGTTGGTTCTAATTGAAGTATTTTGAAATTTTTCTCCATAGTTAAGAGATTAGGTGATAACTATGATTAGGAGATCGCTATTGACGAGATATTTGGAATTTTGCGTTCTCAGGTATTGAAGAAACTTTCTAGAAAGAATGAGTAGTTAGAGTAGACTTTGAAAAGAGTTATCTCTCCGGAAAGAAGGACGGACAGACACACACCATAGCAAATATTAGTCTCAATGGGGGACTAGCGCGCTTCGCGCGCTAGAAATATAGGTATAAAATAAAGGAGAAAATTATCTATCGATTGATATATAGATTGACTTGATTTGTGCTCTGGAAGTGCTATTAGGAGCTGTGCTAGAAGTGCTGTTGTCAGTCTTCCAGTAGATGGCTGATCTTTATTTCTTTCCTTATTTTTTTTTTATTTTCAGTAATTTTAAATAAATAGAAAGTGTCACAGTCTATCTGGTTGATAGTATCTGGTTGACTGCTTTTCTACAGATGTATTTACCTTGCTCATAGAAGGCGGTCCGGCACGCTCCGCTGTCAGAGCCTATCAGTATCAGTAATAAAAAAAACACAATATAATGATCACTGATACTAATATGTTTTTTTCGTCTCTCTGATCTCTCACTTTCTCGTATGCACATAGAAAGCGCTCCGGCACGCTTCGCGCACCTCCGCGGTCAAAGCCGATCAGTAGATCAGTAATAATGAGAATATATTGATTACTGTTACTGATATGCATTCTCTCCGACTCTCTGATATTTCACTTTCTCGGATGCACATAGAAGGCGCTCCGGCACGCTTCGCGCGCCTCCGCGGTCAAAGTCTATCAGTAGATCAGTAATAATAAGAATATATTGATCACTGTTACTGATATGCATTCTCTCCGATTCTCTGATATTTCACTCTCTCGGATGCACATAGAAGGCGCTCCGGCACGCTTCGCGCGCCTCCGCGGTCAAAGTCTATCAGTAGATCAGTAATAATAAGAATATCTTGATCACTGTTGCTGATATGCATTTTTTTCGACTCTCTGATGTCTCTCTCGTATGCGCATGGAGGGCGCTCCGGCACGCTTCGCGCGCCTCCGCGGTCAAAGTCTATCAGTAGATCAGTAATAATAAGAATATATTGATCACTGTTACTGATATGCATTCTCTCCGATTCTCTGATATTTCACTCTCTCGGATGCACATAGAAGGCGCTCCGGCACGCTTCGCGCGCCTCCGCGGTCAAAGTCTATCAGTAGATCAGTAATAATAAGAATATCTTGATCACTGTTGCTGATATGCATTTTTTTCGACTCTCTGATGTCTCTCTCGTATGCGCATGGAGGGCGCTCCGGCACGCTTCGCGCGCCTCCGCGGTCAAAGTCTATCAGTAGATCAGTAATAATAAGAATATATTGATCACTGTTACTGATATGCATTCTCTCCGACTCTCTGATATTTCACTCTCTCGGATGCACATAGGAGGCGCTCCGGCACGCTTCGCGCGCCTCCGCGGTCAAAGTCTATCAGTAGATCAGTAATAATAAGAATATCTTGATCACTGTTGCTGATATGCATTTTTTCGACTCTCTGATATCTCTTTCGTATGCACATGGAGGGCGCTCCGGCACGCTTCGCGCGCCTCCGCGGTCAAATTCTATCAGTAGATCAGTAATAATAAAAATATATTGATCACTGTTACTGATATGCATTCTCTCCGACTCTCTGATATTTCACTTTCTCGGATGCACATAGGAGGCGCTCCGGCACGCTTCGCGCGCCTACGGGGTCAAAGTCTATCAGTAGATCAGTAATAATAAGAATATCTTGATCACTGTTGCTGATATGCATTTTTTTCGACTCTCTGATATCTCTCTCGTATGCACATGGAGGGCGCTCCGGCACGCTTCGCGCGCCTCCGCGGTCAAAGTCTATCAGTAGATCAGTAATAATAAGAATATATTGATCACTGTTACTGATATGCATTCTCTCCGACTCTCTGATATTTCACTCTCTCGGATGCACATAGGAGGCGCTCCGGCACGCTTCGCGCGCCTCCGCGGTCAAAGTCTATCAGTAGATCAGTAATAATAAGAATATCTTGATCACTGTTGCTGATATGCATTTTTTTTTCGACTCTCTGATATCTCTCTCGTATGCACATGGAGGGCGCTCCGGCACGCTTCGCGCGCCTCCGCGGTCAAAGTCTATCAGTAGATCAGTAATAATAAAAATATATTGATCACTGTTACTGATATGCATTCTCTCCGACTCTCTGATATTTCACTCTCTCGGATGCACATAGGAAGCGCTCCGGCACGCTTCGCGCGCCTCCGCGGTCAAAGTCTATCAGTAGATCAGTAATAATAAGAATATCTTGATCACTGTTGCTGATATGCATTTTTTCGACTCTCTGATATCTCTTTCGTATGCACATGGAGGGCGCTCCGGCACGCTTCGCGCGCCTTCGCGGTCAAATTCTATCAGTAGATCAGTAATAATAAGAATATATTGATCACTGTTACTGATATGCATTCTCTCCGACTCTCTGATATTTCACTCTCTCGGATGCACATAGGAGGCGCTCCGGCACGCTTCGCGCGCCTCCGCGGTCAAAGTCTATCAGTAGATCAGTAATAATAAGAATATCTTGATCACTGTTGCTGATATGCATTTTTTCGACTCTCTGATATCTCTTTCGTATGCACATGGAGGGCGCTCCGGCACGCTTCGCGCGCCTCCGCGGTCAAATTCTATCAGTAGATCAGTAATAATAAAAATATATTGATCACTGTTACTGATATGCATTCTCTCCGACTCTCTGATATTTCACTTTCTCGGATGCACATAGGAGGCGCTCCGGCACGCTTCGCGCGCCTACGGGGTCAAAGTCTATCAGTAGATCAGTAATAATAAGAATATCTTGATCACTGTTGCTGATATGCATTTTTTTCGACTCTCTGATATCTCTCTCGTATGCACATGGAGGGCGCTCCGGCACGCTTCGCGCGCCTCCGCGGTCAAAGTCTATCAGTAGATCAGTAATAATAAGAATATATTGATCACTGTTACTGATATGCATTCTCTCCGACTCTCTGATATTTCACTCTCTCGGATGCACATAGGAGGCGCTCCGGCACGCTTCGCGCGCCTCCGCGGTCAAAGTCTATCAGTAGATCAGTAATAATAAGAATATCTTGATCACTGTTGCTGATATGCATTTTTTTTCGACTCTCTGATATCTCTCTCGTATGCACATGGAGGGCGCTCCGGCACGCTTCGCGCGCCTCCGCGGTCAAAGTCTATCAGTAGATCAGTAATAATAAAAATATATTGATCACTGTTACTGATATGCATTCTCTCCGACTCTCTGATATTTCACTCTCTCGGATGCACATAGGAAGCGCTCCGGCACGCTTCGCGCGCCTCCGCGGTCAAAGTCTATCAGTAGATCAGTAATAATAAGAATATCTTGATCACTGTTGCTGATATGCATTTTTTTCGACTCTCTGATATCTCTCTCGTATGCACATGGAGGGCGCTCCGGCACGCTTCGCGCGCCTCCGCGGTCAAATTCTATCAGTAGATCAGTAATAATAAAAATATATTGATCACTGTTACTGATATGCATTCTCTCCGACTCTCTGATATTTCACTCTCTCGAATGCACATAGGAGGCGCTCCGGCACGCTTCACGCGCCTCCGCGGTCAAAGTCTATCAGTAGATCAGTATGATCAGTAAGTATAATATTACATTAATCACTGATACAGATATGCATTTTCTCATACTCTCTGATCTTTCACTTTCTTGTCATAAAATCTCTACTCTTGCCTACGATCATAGATAGCCGCTCCGCGCGCCTCCGCGGTCAAATTCTATCAGTAGCTGGTTGACAATGATTAGTTATCACGGATCTAATATGATAAAATCTCTACTCTCGCCTATGATCACAGACAGCCGCTCCGCGATCAAATTCTAACAGTAGCTGGTTGACAATGATTAGTTGTCACGTATCTAATATTATAAAATATTTACTCTCGCCTATGATCACAGACAGCCGCTCCGCGCTCAAATTCTATCAGTAGCTGGTTGACAATTATTAGTTATCACGGATCTAATTTTATAAAATATGTACTCTCGCCTACGATCATAGACAGCTGCTCCGCGCGCCTCCGCGGTCAAATCCTATCAGTAGATAAGTAATAATAAGAATATCTTGATCACTGTTGCTGATATGCATTTTTTTTCGACTCTCTGATATCTCTCTCGTATGCACATGGAGGGCGCTCCGGCACGCTTCGCGCGCCTCCGCGGTCAAAGTCTATCAGTAGATCAGTAATAATAAGAATATATTGATCACTGTTACTGATATGCATTCTCTCCGACTCTCTGATATTTCACTCTCTCGGATGCACATAGGAGGCGCTCCGGCACGCTTCGCGCGCCTCCGCGGTCAAAGTCTATCAGTAGATCAGTAATAATAAGAATATCTTGATCACTGTTGCTGATATGCATTTTTTTTTCGACTCTCTGATATCTCTCTCGTATGCACATGGAGGGCGCTCCGGCACGCTTCGCGCGCCTCCGCGGTCAAAGTCTATCAGTAGATCAGTAATAATAAAAATATATTGATCACTGTTACTGATATGCATTCTCTCCGACTCTCTGATATTTCACTCTCTCGGATGCACATAGGAAGCGCTCCGGCACGCTTCGCGCGCCTCCGCGGTCAAAGTCTATCAGTAGATCAGTAATAATAAGAATATCTTGATCACTGTTGCTGATATGCATTTTTTTCGACTCTCTGATATCTCTCTCGTATGCACATGGAGGGCGCTCCGGCACGCTTCGCGCGCCTCCGCGGTCAAATTCTATCAGTAGATCAGTAATATTAAAAATATATTGATCACTGTTACTGATATGCATTCTCTCCGACTCTCTGATATTTCACTCTCTCGGATGCACATAGGAGGCGCTCCGGCACGCTTCACGCGCCTCCGCGGTCAAAGTCTATCAGTAGATCAGTATGATCAGTAATTATAATAATACATTAATCACTGATACAGATATGCATTTTCTCATACTCTCTGATCTTTCACTTTCTTGTCATAAAATCTCTACTCTTGCCTACGATCATAGATAGCCGCTCCGCGCGCCTCCGCGGTCAAATTCTATCAGTAGCTGGTTGACAATGATTAGTTATCACGGATCTAATATGATAAAATCTCTACTCTCGCCTATGATCACAGACAGCCGCTCCGCGATCAAATTCTAACAGTAGCTGGTTGACAATGATTAGTTATCACGTATCTAATATTATAAAATATTTACTCTCGCCTATGATCACAGACAGCCGCTCCGCGCTCAAATTCTATCAGTAGCTGGTTGACAATTATTAGTTATCACGGATCTAATTTTATAAAATATGTACTCTCGCCTACGATCATAGACAGCTGCTCCGCGCGCCTCCGCGGTCAAATCCTATCAGTAGATAAGTAATAATAAGAATAAATTGATCACTGCTACTGATATGCATTTTCTCCGACTCTCTGATCGTTCACATTATCGTATGCACATAGAAAGCGCTCCGGCACGCTTCGCGCGCCTCCGCGGTCAAAGCCGATCAGTAGATTAGTAGTTATAATAATATATATTGATCACTGCTACTGATATGCATTCTTTCCTACTCTCTGATCTTTCACTCTCTCGTATGCACATAGAGGGCGCTCCGGCACACTCGGCGGTAAAGCCTATCAGAATCTGGTTGACAATTTTTTTTAATTATAGATACAAATATAATTTATAGTTATCACTGGTCTTTTATTATAAAATCGAGAGAGAGGAGAGAGAGAGAGAGAGAGAGAGAGAGAGAGAGAGAGAGAGAGAGGGAGAGAGGGAGAGAAAGAGAGAAAGAAAGAGAAAGAGAGACGAGAGAGAGAGAGAGAGAGATGAGAAAAGGAATTGGATGAAAAAAGGAGGTTACATTGTTACATAGTATTTCGCCTCGCCCCACTTCCCTGATTGAATATAGAATGACGTGAGTGCATATAGTAATGTTTTATTGTATGTGCTCAGAAAATAAAATTCGCACATTTTGTTGGAGTGTGGTGAGCTGTTTCGTAGTGCATGGTGATGTTCTCGCTCATTTGCACAATTGACTGTCTTTTTCTCTGACATCAGACAGACTGGCAGCTGGCGCACTCTCACCTCGCCACACTCTCTCGTCGCGGGGCAATAAACGACGTCGATTAGAGGAATTTAATTGATAGCGGGCGTCAGAGGTCACAAAAAGATGCAAATTTTGGTAGAAGTGTAGTGGCCACCTATTTGCATGTTGTAGTAAAGGGAGATCTGACACGGTTGCCTAGTTTTCTTGAACAGCCCGCAACAACTGTTTGGTGTCGCCTCGCCTCGATTAAATCACTTCGTGAAAAGAAACCAGGAGGAGTTATAAAAAGATTACGGGCCAATTTGTAGGTGATGGAGTGTAGAGGAGTGACGTCGAAACCGTTTTTCGATAGCTGAAGTCTGCGATTCGCAGTACTCGTTCTTGTAAGACCTACTCGATGCAACCGTTCAACGACCTAACCGTCTCTTCATCTGACACACTATTTCGCTCTTTTTTCTGTCTGACTCTCTCTGATTACGCGCTATTTCGTCGAATTTTCTTTAAGGCTTATAGCTCCGCGAATATGAGAGATAAAGGGCTGAAAATTGGAATCCTGCATCTCGAGACCGAGACCATCGGATCGATGTCACGTTTGGCTAGATAGGAGTAGTGGGTGGCGCGGTAGAGCGATGGACGGACGGACAAAAAGTGCGGAAACCATAGGGCATTTTGCACTTACACCCGACTAGCGCGCTTCGCGCGCTAGAAATATAGGTATGAAATAGAGGAAAAAATTATCTATCGATTGATATATAGATTGACTTGATATGTGCTCTGGAAGTGCTATTAGGAGCTGTGCTAGAAGTGCTGTTGTCAGTCTTCCAGTAGATGACTGATCTTTATTTGATTCCTTTTTTTTCAGTAGTTTCAAATATCAAGAAAGCGTCACAGTCTATCAGTATCTGGTTGATAGTATCTGCTTAACTGCTTTTCTACAGATGTTATATTTACTATTCTCATAGAAAGCGCTTCGGCACGCTCCGCGGTCAAAGCCTATCAGTAGATCAGTAATTAAAATAATATATTGATCACTGGTACTGATGTGCATTCTCTCCGACTCTCTGATCTTTCACTTTCTCGTATGCACATAGAACGCGCTCCGGCACGCTTCGCGCGCCTCCGCGGTCAAAATATATCAGTAGAACAGTAATAATAAGAATATATTGATCACTGCTACTGATATGCATTTTCACCGACTCTCGGATCGTTCACTCTCTCGTATGCACATAGAAAGCGCTCCGACACGCTTCGCGCGCCTCCGCGGTCAAAGTATATCAGTAGATCAGTGAAAATAAGAATAATTGATCACTGCTACTGATATGCATTTTATCCGACTCTCTGACCGTTCACTTTCTCGTATGCACATAGAAAGTGCTCCGGCACGCTTCGCGCGCCTCCGCGGTCAAAGTATATCAGTAGATCAGTAATAATTAGAATATATTGATCACTGCTACTGATATGCATTTTCACCGACTCTCTGATCGTTCACTCTCTCGTATGCACATAAAAAGCGCTCCGGCACGCTTCGCGCGCCTCCGCGGTCAAAGTATATCAGTATATCAGTAAAAAGTAAGAATATATTGATCACTGCTACTGATATGCATTTTATCCGACTCTCTGATCGTTCACTTTCTCGTATGCACATAGAAAGCGCTCCGGGACGCTTCGCGCGCCTCCGCGGTCAAAGTATATTAGTAGATCATCAATAATAAGAATATATTGATCACTGCTACTGATATGCATTTTCACCGACTCTCTGATCGTTCACTTTCTCGTATGCACATAGAAAGCGCTCCGGCACGCTCCGCGCGCCTCCGCGGTCAAAGTATATCAGTAGATCAGTAATTATAATGTAATATAAAAAGTAATATAATATATAACAGTAATATAAAAATAATAATATATTGATCACTGCTACTGATATGCATTTTATCCGACTCTCTGGTATGCACATAGAGGGCGGTCCGGCACACTCCGCGGTGAAATATTATAAAATATAAGAGAGAGAGAGAAAGAGAGAGAGAGAAAGAGAGAGAGAGAGAGAGAGAGAGAGAGAGAGAGATTAAGAGTGGGTAAGCGTGAGATGTGCAGCTGGTTGACAATTATGATTTAATTTAGATGCAAGTAGACTTTATAATTATCACTAATCTGAAATCATAAAATATAAGAGAGAGATAGAGGAAGAGAGGAGATAGGGAGAGAGAAAGCGAGCGACCGAGAGAGAGAGGGAGAGAGAGATATACGAAAAAGAGCAAGACAAAAGAGAGAGAGAGAAAGAGAGAGAGAGAGAGAGAGAGAGAGAGAGAGAGAGAGAGACGAAAAAAGAGGGAAGTGAAAAGAAGGTGGTACTACAAAGTATTTCGCCTCTCCTCACTTCCCTGATTGAGCATACAATGACGTGAGCATATAGTAATGTTTTATTGTATGTGGTCAGAAAACCGAACTCGCGCAGTTTGTTGGAGTGTGGTGAGCTGTTTCGTAGTGCGTGGTGATGTTCTCGTCCAATTGCACAATTGACTGTCTCTTTCTCTAACAGCAGACAGACTGGCAGCTGGCGCACTCTCACCTCGCCACACTCTCTCGTCGCGGGGCAATAAAATGGCGTCGATTAGAGGAATTTAATTGATAGCGGGCGTAAGAGGTCACAAAAAGATGCAAATTTTGGTAGAAGTGTAGTGGCCATCTATTTGCATGTTGTAGTAAAGGGAGATCTGACACGGTTGCCTAGTTTTCTTGAACAGCCCGTGGCAACTGTTTGGTGTCGCCTCGCCTCGATTAAATCACTTCGTGAAAAGAAACCAGGAGGAGTTATAAAAAGATTACGGGCCAAATTGTAGGTGAGGGAGTGTAGAGGAGTGACGTCGAAACCGTTTCTCGAAAGCTGGAGTCTGCGATTTGCAGTACTCGTTCTTGTAAGGCCTACTCGATGCAACCGTTCAACCACCTACCCGTCTCCTCGCCTCACACACTATTTCGCCGCTTTTGTGTCTGACTCTCTCTGATCACGCGCTATTTCGTCGGACTTTCTGGAGCTTATAGCTCCGCGGATATGAGAGAAAAAGGGCTGAAAATTGGAATCCTGCATCTCGGGACCGAGACCATCGGATCGATGTCACGTTTGGCTAGATAGGAGTAGTGAGTGGCGCGGTAGAGCGATGGACGGACGGAAACCATAGGGCATTTTGCACAGCCAGGCGCAGCGGGCGCTGCGACTAGCGGCCGGAGGCTCGCTTCGCTCGCCTCCGGCCGCTAGTGGCGGCGCTTCGCGCCGCGTTCGCTCCAAGGCTCGCGCGCCTTCGGCGCGCTCGCCTTTCCGCTGTATCACCTCTAAATATATACTCATAACATAACTTTTAACAACAACTTTGAACTCAGTAGTTTGTACTTGGTCTAGTCTAGTACACGTTAGATACCTAATAAATGAGATTTGTACTTGTTTACTTTTTTGTTTACTTGTTTACATCAGAAACAAACAACAAAAAATAAAACTCTGTACTTTGTGTACTTCATGTTAGAGAATTCTGAGTTGTTTACAAACTTGTTTACTTGTTTACTTCACTTGTAAACAACAAATATGAACTCAGTACTTGGTCTAGTACACGTGAGACACCTTTAAAATTATATTTGTACTTGTTTACTTTTTTGTTTACTTGTTTACATGCCAAATAAACAACAAAATCGAACTGAATACTCTGTGTACTACATGTTAGAGACTTTTGAAACACATTTCTGAGTTGTTTACAAACTTGTTTACTGGTTTACTTCACATGTAAACAATAAACGTGAACTTAGTACTTGGTCTAGTATACGTGAGATACCTTTAAAATGAGATTTGGAGTTGTTTACTTTTTTGTTTACTTGTTTACATTCCAAATAAACGATAAAACCGAACAGAGTACTTTGTGTACTACATGTTAGAGACCTTTAAAACACCTTTCTGAGTTGTTTACATACTTGTTTACTTGTTTACTTCACTTGTAAACAACAAATCTGAACTCAGTACTTGGTCTAGTACACTTTAGACACTTTTTAAATGAGATTTGAAGTTGTTTACTTATTTGTTTACTGTTGTTGTTTACCAAAAAAATTGAACTTGTTTACTTGTTACCTGTACCAAGTATCAAGTCTCTAGGTCTAAAACTGACTGAGAAACTAATTTTACTATTTAAAAAGTAATTTAAAGACAACATTTACCGTATTTGGGAATATGCAAATGAGGTGACATTATAAAATCTGATTATCGACGTTTATCTTGTCATAACCCTAGAAAGGTATCTTCATATCTCAAAAATGAGATGAAGTTTACATAGAAGTTCTGAAAAATGGAATTTTGAACATGTGTTTATTGTTTACTTGTTTGTTTACTTGTTTACCTGTATTGTTTACCTAAATGATAAGTCTTATGTACTTGTCATATGTACCAAGTAGTAACTGTGTACCTGTGAAATGAAGCGAGTTATAACAAAAATTCGGTCGAAAAGTGCCATTTTCAGTCTATGTCCAGGTGTCAGGTTGCTAGTGAACCCCTATAAGGAGTTATGCAAATGAGATGAAAAAATTTATGTGCCGTCTCATTGAGTAACCTAACTTAAGTCTGAAAGGTCAGCTCGAGTGCTCTACCCAGAAACTCTGTACGTGAGCGGACAACAAACTCCATAGGAAATTTTAGGGGGGGAGAGTGGCGACCGGCGCGCTGTCGCGCGCCTACGCACTAGGTATACGAAAAAGAAAATAGAAGAATAATTCGTCTTGCATGTTTGATAGTTAATTGCTCTCCAATGACTCTTGCGAAGTAACATATACTCTGCGCCAGAGCGATAGTTTACGATCTACCTCGCTTGCAGTTCGAAATACGGTGCCATAACCGTCTGTCTCTCTTGTTTTGTGCGCTATTGCCAAGAGCTGACTCTCCGTCTTCCTCTGATCTACCCCACCGCGCGCAACTTTTTGCGAGCATAGAACTATACACGCAAGGGTTGTAGTTGAAGTGTTCAAGTTCTTTGTATTTTGTATATTTTTTTTGTCTTTTCTAACTATCTCTCCTACTTCTTTTTCACCTATTTTATGTTTCACAGATGTACACCGCCCCATCTCTTTCTCCTCTACACTGTTCTGTCTACTTTCCATCCTATCTCCCTCCTCCTCCCCCCCCCGCCCCTCTCTCTCTCTCTCTCTCTTTCTCTCTTTCTCTCTCTCTCTCCCCTCGACACAGTTCTACTTTCCCCTATCTCTCCTCTCTCTCTTCTCCCTCCACCACTGTCTCCCTATCTCTTTCTCTCTTTCTCTTTCTCTTTCAGTATTATGTTCTCTAGAAACAGTATTATATTCTCTATTGTCTACTCTACTGTCAACTTTCTAGAGACAATACTAATACTACATATGCTCTTGTTTGTCTACTGCATCTTTTTCTTTCAATGTGACAAAAAACTTTCTAGAGACATTACTATGTTTTCTTCTGTCTACTTCCACCTTTCGTCACCTCTTCCACTCTTACTTTCACATCTGCAGTAATCACTATCACTGCGACTTTCGAAAGACAGTTATGTCTACTCTCCCTTCTCTCTCCTCTTTTCTCTCTCCTACCTTCTCTCTCTCTCCCCATCTTTCTCTCTCTTGTCTATTCTCACGTCTCCGCATCGGTGACAACAATTTTCTAGAGACAGTACTATGGCACCTTCTGTCTACTCTTCTACTCTCACGTCTACAGCAGTCACTGCGACTATGGAGAGACAGTTATGCCTATTCTCCCTCCTTTCTCCTCTTCTCTCTCTCTCTCTCTCTCTCTCTCTCTCTCTCTTGTCCAATCTCACGTCTTCGCAGCGGTGACAACAACATTCTAGAAAAAGTACTATGTTACCTTTTGTCTACTCTTCTACTCTCACGTCTGCAGCAGTCACTGCGACTTTCGAGAGACAGTTATGCCTACTCTCTCTCTCTTCCCTCCTTCTCCTCTCTCCTCTCTCTCTCTCTCTCTCTTTCTCTCTCTCTCTCTTTCTCTCTCTCTCTCTCTCTCTCTTTCTCTCTCTTTCTCTCTCTCTCTCTCTCTGTCTTTTTCTTGTCTATTCTCACGTCTCTGCATCGGTGACAACAACTTTCTAGAGACAGTACTATGGCACCTTCTGTCTACTCTTCTATTCTCACATCTGCAGTAGTCACTGCGACTTTCGAGAGACAGTTATGTAAAAACTTTTTTAAACAGAAAGTACTAATCTCTTATCTACTGTTTTCTTTCCCTTCTGTCTACTCTCTCACGTTCTGAAAATATAATTTGATCGCCTGTGCTTACCAAATGACATGTAAGGTGAACTCGATTCTCACCTCACCTCACTTCCACTCGACACTGTACTGCATCGAAAAGCGGAATTTCAGGCTGAATATGTACAAGAGTACAGGTAATAAACTCGAAACTTACTTTCAACTGAAAAAAATATACAGTACACAGTTCTATATTACGTCTACAATGACTTCGAGAAAAGAAGCCGGCTGGCGCGCCCTAACACGTTGTGCGCACGTGTGAAGGAGTTTGAAACAGTTTGAGGTTGATTTCATCGTTGGAAAACACTATCTATTGATGTCTAGAAACAATTTACTTAACTTTCAACCTTCAACGTTTCGTTTTGTCAAAGTCATTCGTTGAAGATAGAAATTTTGTCTTTTTCCACTGACTCAATTCATTCTTGTTATATTTAGACATATTTCTATCAAAAAAAGACACAACTGAGTGGATATGGGTCAGTGATTGCGAATGCCAACTATTCGTTATCGATCCGTTGACCTGGCGGCTGGTAGCGAGCAATCCGGTGGGCGCGACCCCAGCAAGTAACGCGCGCTCAGAAAATGTCTAATACTGTATGAAGACAAAGTCCGATCGATCTGAAACTTTGACAGAAGGGCTTTTTTGCCCATAAAAGCTTAAGTTTACAAATTGGACCCTCTATCTCGTCTGTACGAAAAGTCGATGATATTTGCCATATTTGGTGACTTTTCGAAAAAAGAAACCAGTTTCTAAATTCTCTTGCACGTAATCTATCTTCTATTCAATTTTTATAGAAATCGAAGATCATGAATTTTGGGTGCATTTTGGGTACATTCGCTTATTTGGGCATGAAGATGAGGTCACAGTCGGCTGGTATCGCGGCTATCGATTTTTTCTAGGTCGATTCACCTACCCTCTAAGTTTCGTCCGATTTGAAGCATTTTGAAATTTTTCTCCATAGTTAAGAGATTAGGTGATAACTATGATTAGGAGATCGCTATTGACGAGATATTTGGAATTTTGCGTTCTCAGGTAATGAAGAAACTTTCTAGAAAAAATGAGTAGTTAGAGTAGAGTTTGAAAAGAGATATCTCTCCGGAAGGACAGACAGACAGACAGACACCATAGTAAATTTTAGTATGAAAGGGGGACTAGCCCGAGCGGCGCTGGCGCGCCGCTCGGGCTAGGGCCGCCTTCGGCGGCCTCAACACTCAAACATCAAAACTGAAATCATCACTCGAATCTAATTTCATAACTAAATTATGTCCACAGACCTTTAAACTAATTAAGAAGTACATTACAATACGAAATACCAAAAATGAAGACAATTGAACGTTGTTTACAAATTTGTTTACTTGTTCACACTTTACGCAAACAACATTTTTGAACTCGCCTCCAAGTCTACTGCACGTTATACACCTTTGAAACACGTTTTCACCTTGTTTACATATTTGTTTACTTGTTTACAACATCTGTAAACAACTTTTTTGAACTCACCAAGAATGTCACTAAACATCTGACATCTTTGAAACACATTTTCAGGTTGTTTACAAAGTTGTTTACTTGTTTACATCATCTGTAAACAACATTTTTGAACTCGCCTCCAAGTCTACATCATCTTAGATATCTTCAGAACAAACTTTTAATTTGTTTACAAAGTTGTTTACTTGTTGACAAACATGTAAACAACAACATCGCTGACTTGTCTCCAGGTCGCATACCAAGTTTGGACTCTTTGGCATCTAAACTGACCGAGATACAACATTACCATATTTGGAATTATGCAAATGAGGTCATTAGTCAAAATTTGAATCACCGACCCTACAGTACCCTTACCCTAAAAGGGCAACTCAATAGCTCTAAAACTAACAATAGTTTACATAGAACTGGCCATATCTCAGATTCTATGTTCTCAAATATGCTAATTTTCTGGGGAGAACCTATATAAGGAATAGTCAGATCAGGACGCCAGGTAAACGATTGCATACCAGGACCACCTAGGATCTAATTTCCATACCTCAACCCCCAACGATAACTACAACATGAGATACAACTGCGGACACACAAACAAACACCATAGCATAATTTATAGGGGTGGGCGGGCGAAGCGGCCGGAGGCTCGCTTCGCTCGCCTCCGGCCGCTAGTGGCGGCGCTTCGCGCCGCGTTTGCTCAGATTATACTCATAACATAACTTTAAACAACAACTTTGAACTCAGTACTCGATCTAGTGCACGTTAGATACCTAAAAATGAGATTTGTACTTGATTACTTTTTACTTGTTTTCATGTCAAATAAGCAATGAAATAGAACCGAGTACTTTGTATACTACACGTTAAAGACTTTAGAAACACTTTTCTGAGTTGTTTACAAACTTGTTTACCTGTTTACTTCGCTTGTAAACAACAAACATGAACTCAGTACTTGGTCTAGTACACGTTAGGTACCTTTTAAATGAGATTTGTGGTTGTTTACGTTCTTGTTTACTTGTTTACATTTCATGTAAACAACAAATTTGAACTCAGTACATGGTCTAGTACACGTTAGATACCTCTTAAATGAAAATTTGTGTCGTTTACTTCTTTGTTCACTTGTTGACATGAGTTGTTTACTATCATAAATGTATTTGTGTACTTGTGTTATGGTATGAGTATGAAGTGTCTACCTTGAAAACTAACAAAGTTATTAAGGTTTCCGAGATTGTTTACATAATTTGTTTATTTGTTTACTTGTTTACATTATATCTTTACTAAAAGTTTTGTCTTAGTTAGGTTGTTGTATGGTGTGAATATGAACTGTCTACCTCAATTCGTTATTGAGTTATAGTGAAAAGTGTGTTTTCGAGTCAAAGTCCAAAGTCCCTCTCGTGGAACCCATATAAGGAGATATGCAAATGAGATGTGTGATTTATGCTGACATCCCAGGGACCATAGAACCTTAACTTTGAAAGGGCATCTCTGAGTCTCATTCCGTAAGAGCTGTACCTCAGCTGACATACCTTAACCATAGGAAATTTTAGGGGGAGAGAGAGGCGACTAGCGGGCCGGAGGCTCGCTTCGCTCGCCTCCGGCCAGCTAGTGGCGGCGGCTTCGCCGCCGCACTGCGCTCCGAGGCTCGCGAGCCTTCGGCGCGCTCGCCTCTCCGCGTCAACTCATCAAAACTTCAAATCTGAATTCTCCTATGGGTCTAGTACACATGAGACATCAAAATCTCTAGTTTTGGAGTTGTTTACAACTTTGTTTACTTGTTTACTTGTCATGTAAACATTAGATACAAACTCTTCATTGAGTCTAGTACACTTTAGACATCAAAATCTACAGTCAATATAGTGTGCTAAGTCTAAGTTTACAGTATGAGATTCACATCTTGAAACATGGACTGAGCATATGGGTGAAAAGTTTTTCAGGCTATGTCAAGTTCTTAGTAAAGTCATACGGCAAGTAGAGGTGTGAGCGTGAAAGTGAAACGATTGCATGCGGTCACCATAAGAATGTTAAGTTTAGTGTATGTACTGTGAATGTGCAGTGTGACTTGAGTTATGTGCCCGGACATCCAGACAGACATCGACCATAGCAAATTTTATATAGCCCCAGCCGGGGCGAGAGGCGAATGCAAGGGGGAAAAGTGTCCCACAAGTGAGATGCACCATGATGCAGAGATGAGTGAGGGGAAAGAGTGAGGCGACACTGATGCGGCACGTACTAGGAGGCGGTATTGTCATTCTGGCCCGTTTCGCAAACCTCCAGGCAGACGAGGCAAGCTCCTCTGCAAGCATAGTAGGGCGTGCCAGACGCAGCGTCGTCGGCATTGGCGGAAGATCTTCGCGGTAGTCGTCTCAGCGATGCATCAACATTCTAGAAGAGAGGTGATATGAAGTGTCGCGCTTTACACACAAAAAATGTACAACAAGTTGACGCGAGCGAGAGATGTGAACACAACCGTGGACTTGCATGTCCACACATATACTGTTCTTCCGCGCTCGAATTACTAGTTGTGGCGGCGATAGATGTATGCATGGGGGGCAGATCGAATCGCGAGGTTCGCTTGGCGGTTACGCGGTTTTATTTGGTATGACGAGACATGTACGCAGTTGCGTATGGAGATGGTGGCGGAGTTCAGTACCTTGCAAAGAAGGAGACAACCTCTGGATCATTCGTCTTCGTATGAAACTTGAGTGGTGAAGTGTGGTTGTGGAGACCATAGGTACCACTGCGATCATTGCGATGAACACTAGCGAAATGTGTTGTGTGAGGGTAGTGAAGACCCCACTCTATCCCGAATACAAAAAGAGGATCCAGATTCGGCCAAAAGCGGGTGGGGAACTAGCGACAAGACGTTAGCATTGTGGCGACGTCGATGTCCCGCTTACTGACTGACCACACTGCCGACAGTTACAAAGAATCTCAAAACAATTCCAGCATGAAAAACAGCAAAATGAACTGATAATTGAAAAAGTAAACAGAACTTCGTCGTTTGAAAGACATTTATTCAAATTACACGTACAACGAGATCCGTAAAATGATAGAGAAAGATGAGTGAAGGACATCTACAAATCTACAACATCTACTACATCTCAGAACATCTACAAGGATGAGTGCCATCTACTCGAGGTACACGTAGTTCTCGATGAGCTGCTCGATGACCTCGGCGTGTCTGTCTGCATAGGTGAGTGCGTGGAGGATGGGGTTGAAGGGGGTGAGGAACGACTGCGACTGCACGTCGTACCGCTTCACCAAGCTGTGCTTCGACAACGCCTTGTTCTCGTCGTCCACTGAAAATAGAGGGGATTTATCTTGCAAACACGAGAGAGAGAGAAAGAGAGAGAAAGAGAGACGCACTCTCGTAGTTCACAAAGTCGATCGGCTCGTACGTGGTGTACTCCATTCCGTCACTCAGCGTCGGCAGCAGAGACAGCTTCGCCTGCAAGGTACGATTGGTTACCGTAGTCCACCCCGGCTACCTACCGTAGTCAGCACCGACCACCGTAGTCCGTGCCAACTACCGTAGTCCGCCCCAGGCTACCGTATACCTTGGGATCGTAGAGGTACTCGGTGTCTTTGTGCTGGCCGTCCTTGTTGCGCGAGCGGCAGTAGCACTGCGACGTCCGCATCAGCTGCGAAAAGTACCGTAACCCAGATTCCCATTACCGTACCCATGTCTCGAGCGGCTTGGCCTCTATCGCATCGACCTCGTTAGCCACCTCCGACTCACTCGGCGGATACAGATCGTCGTAGATCGAATCGAGCTGCGGAAATCAATAATCAATCGATAATCAATCGGTGGGTACCTTTGACGTCGTCTCGGCGCTGGTGTTAGAGGCAGTCTCGGTGCGGGGTGCAGTAGTGGCGGAGGGAGATTGGGGGACTGTAGACGCGACAGACTTGCTCGCTTCCGTCGCGTAGCTCACCACCGAACTCGCCGACACACTCGTCTACAGTAACACGTTTTCACAAGTACAGTAACCCAAATTCAAAGTACCGTACCCTTGTGCCGTCCGTGGTCGAGGGAGGGGCGGGGCGGCGGACAACCGGGGGAGCTGTCTTCTTCTCTTTCGGGGGAGGGGCTGGGAGCTCGGCAGGACCGCGGTCTGGAGATCTCTCTTTTTCTCTCTCTCTCTCACTCTCTCTCTCTCTCTTTCTTTCTTCCTCACTCCCTCTTCCTCTCTATATCTTTCTCTCTCCTCACTTCGGAAGAATAGCACCACAGCCAACACTGCGGCCGTCGCCAAAACCACCGGCCTTAAAACAATCAATCAATAAATCGATCAAACAATCGCACCTGTTGATCATGACTGGAAGAGGGGGGCGCGACCGCGCGGGGCAACAAACAAGTAAACAATGCGCTCCCCCGCACCTTTCCACTCCCTCATTCCACCACTCACCAGACGACTACGTGTCATTCTCAACTTCCCGTTACGCCAATAAATTAGTGATTAGTCGAAAATAACACAACCCTTCAGATATCACTGACCGCTTATCTCTTGGTTCTTCCTACTACAGACGCATAAAACCCAGTTGTAACGTCTATAGAGAAAGCTAAGAGTTTTTTTTCCAGGAGTGTCCTGTCATAAACGCTTCCTTATCTTAAAACAAGCAAAAACCAAGCAACACGTGAAAGAAGGGATGAAGTGATAAAGAAATCGGTTTCGTGAAATTCACTGGTAGATTAGTTGTGTACAAGTTCTGCAAAAGCAGGCTGCAAAATAGCATGGTTATCAGTTATCAGCTATCACTTCAGTCGAAATACTACGAAAGCATATTCGATTCACGTGAAAATCCTCGAATTCGCGGCATGAAAACAGTAAACTGATAAGGCGCCGTGTTTTCTTTGTTGAGAGAAGATTGACGGGGGCAGGACGCGTAAAAGGGCAGGGGGGGTATGAGTGGAGCTTCTTCCATTCCTGGTTTCCGAAAGACACGTTTCATCAGATTCCGCTCTTCTCTTTTCCGCATAGTGTGCTCCCGCGCCTCGGAACGACTGTTCATTATGAATGCATGCGCTGAAAATGCTCCGCAATCTATGCGAAACCGCAGACACAGACCATTCATTCCCGACAGCCCTTCAGATGTCGAGCCTTCTGGCTTCTGGACGTCCCCTGTTTTTGTCATTAGACCAGCATGCCTGCATCCCACGCAGGATTCAATTTGAATTCACCATTCTTATCTCTGTAAAATTATCAGCAACGGTTTTTTTCGTATCTATGTTATCGCGATCTTACCAAAATCCAAAATGCCGGAATCATTGTGTGGCTTATTTCCTGTGATAGGTCCAGTCGGCAAATGACGGAATGACGGATTGTCCTTTTTTTGTTCTCTCTATTCAATTGAATTACACTGTCAATCACTGGCAAGGATTCGACACGTGCCATATTGCTACAGTTTAAAAATAGGGTTGGCGCTATCAAACTATAGCTCTCTCACGTGGGAAGTGCAATCTTCCGAACTTACAATATACTATCGTGTTTACTCACTCATTCATTTTCGAACTTTTCACACTCTTTATCGACTATGTGTCCATCGACAGACTTGTTATACGATTTCATCTTTCTTCATGTTTCAGCAGTCAGCATCAATGTCACGACCTTCCTCCTCCCTCTCCCCCCTCCTTCTCCTTCTCCTCCTCCTCCCCTCCATTCACTGTCTCACCAAGTGCGTGCGAGTACATGGCAGTGTCAAGTGTGGAACCGACCCACACAGACACGCTCAAGTCAAAGTCAACCTGGTCGACAATGATGGTGGGTGGGCGCGACCATCTCTCTCTCTCTCTCCTCTCCTCTCTCTCTCTTTCTCTTTCCCTCTCTCTCTCTATCTCTCTCCCTCTCAATGTTTTCCATCTGTGTCATTTCCGGTCTTCCCTGGGAGTCCGACGACCAAATGGGGCACGCGGTCACTGACGAGAACGGCAACTTTTCGGTGAGATTTATAATGTTGAAAAAGCATTTGTGGCTTTCGGTGTAGATATTGCATAATTATGAAACATTTATGATGCAACTTACATAGTGAATCACTCACTTTCGCATTTCTCAGACACTTATCAGTGCAGTACACGTGGGAAAAGTGGGTCAAAGAGCGTGGAATACACAAAAAGAAACTTATCAGGTTTCCAGAACATGTTCAAACTCTTTGTAAGTATGTATTGTTAGTATGTTAGTATTCGAAGTGCACCAAGATGTAGCCAATGGACAGGCAACAGGCACACACAACTTACCTTGAAATGAGATTTGATATCACAGCCGAAAAGCCACGAAACGAAAAACCCTTTTTCCAACGTTCAGAACTTTTCATCAAGGGATGAGCAAAACACACCAATGAGACAAGACAGATAAGACAGTCGGGAAAAATTAGAAACTATAAAGGTGATGGACGCAGCATGAGCAATGAATGTGTGTTGAGGTGGAAGGTTGCGGGGACGACTTCGGTCCGTGGAACGAGCCCGATCCACGGCTGATCATAGAACACCGGTGCCCCGAACAGGGACACACGGTCGCCATCACTCATAGGAAGACTGTGTGGGTAGAGAGAGAGAGAGAGAGAGAGGGAGAGCGATAGAGAGGGGGGAAGAGGTGGTAGAGAGAAGGAGAGAGAGGGGAAGGGAGGGAGGGAGGGAGGGAGAGAGGAGAGAGAGGAGAGAGAGGAGAGAGAGAGAGGGGGGAGGGGGGAAGGGGAGAGAGAGAGAGAGAGAGAGAGAGAGAGAGAGAGAGAGAGAGAGAGAGATCTTTCAGTGTCGACCTTCCTCGCTCGTTTCTACCGCAAGAGCAGCGACCAGACGTCATTCAATTGGACGTGCACCAAGAAATGCTATAAGGCCCCTTTCCGATTCCCAAACCTCGCCATTCAACCAAAAATACTCTCGTCGCACCGATAAAGCATAATATTATGGTGTTATTGTTCGATCAAAACAATAATATTGTCATAACATGCTTAGTGCTTAGCGTAGACGTTATAGTGATCACAACAAATCTAACACTACACCGCATGGGCCGAACTGTCTGGAGGAAGATGGGATCCGCGGTACTAAATGTAATCAAGTAAAAGTAATGATTACATTTAGTACCGCGTTTAATAATCAAGTAATGATTACATTTAGTATAGGGAGGAGTGCATTTAGTAATTAAGTAATGATTACATTTAGTATAAGGAGGAGTGAATCAAAGAAGATCATCTACGGCGACCATCGTAGTAGGGCACGTAGACCCGGTGACTCTTGTCCACTGCTTGTTTGACTTCTTCCGGCACCAGCCAGTCGGGGAAGCAGAGCGAGAAAGAGAGCACGAAAGAGGAGAGCTGAAAAAAATAGTTTATACGGTTGAAAAATTTATACGGTTTGATTAAACATGGTAAAAAACAATAATATTGAACAGACAAAATCAATACAATCTAATCGAGAGGAGAAAAAGGATTCATACAAAATGATGAGTGACAGGAAACTAAACTACCGTACCTTTACCTGAGAAATAGCACTGTATAGTTTTATATGATATCTTTAATCTATCCCTATTCATATTTTTTTCAAAGAATGGAAATGAAACCTAATTAGCTTACCTCCGGACTGGTAACATGTTCATTTGAATGGCTGAATAGAGTCATCTTGGCAATTTCGTCGCAACCGTGCACAGTGAGCAGAGAGTTGCACTGCTGAATACCAAATGTAAATTAAATTCAAAATCATGACATGAAACATTGACAAAATGTAGTTTTAATACCATGCACATGACAGCCAGCGTCTTTCCTTCCCTCTCTTTCTCAGCCTCTCGAGTTCTTTCCACGTCCGCCACTGCTTTCCGCAGGAAACGAGGCGGTTTGGTGGTGGGAAAGCAGAGTGAGTGCACTCGGACACACTCTGGCACGAACTGAAAGACTTGTTATAGAACTTTTTAAACTTGAGTGATCATCTAATCAGTACCTTGACGTCTCTTTCTCTGATCCGATCGATGACAATGGGCGTCTGAGTACGGCACGCGTGCCGTTTGTCGTAACTACCTTCATATTATCACGTGTATTGTAGATAGAATGAGTTAGACTGACTTTGATTTCCGCAGCTCTTGCACTCGTACCGTCCACCGAACGACGCCATGTGAGTGAGCGTGTGGTAGAGCAGCGCCTTGCTGTCGTGACAAGGGATGGGACGCTGACACATCTGAATTGTCCGGTGAATTATTCGACATCTTAGAAATGTGTCTATCTATCGTGTTATATATATATATATATATATATATATATATATATATATATATATATATATATATATATATATATATAATTTTTGTCTATGATCCCATCACTTACCTGACAAACGCGACATTCTCTATTCTCGAATCGGCGCGCACGTTTAGCAGAAGACACGGGAGACTCGGTAAGGACACGCTTTCTCGATTTGGGGCACACCTGCGAAACGAGTATTGAAAAAACATCACATTTATCGATAGCCCACGTCCGGTGCGACATTTTCACGATCTTCGTCATCAAGTATTATGCAAACCACGTCTTTGTTAACAGCAGGAACCACGTCCTAAAATCATAAAAAATGCATTTGAAAAAGAAAATAGAAAAATTAGTTTCATACCTTGACCTGCGTTTGCTCTCCTCTCATCGTGTCGGTATTAGACGTGACGGTTTCTGGTTTCTCACAAAATCTTACTAACTGATTGCAGGCGGAAAGTATGGAGTGTAAAGAGTGTGGCGTGCACCTCGATTGGACAGACCCCCTATGGAGTTTACAGTCTGGGGCACTCGACACTCGATCTGTTGAGGCCCTTTGAAACTGCCGATGGTATGACCTCAAGCGATATACGGGCTTTTCTAACGAGATGTGCACGCTACGCGAGAGAGCGCAGGTCCGACGAAATAGGTTAGAGAAAAGAAGAGACCGGCCAGACATGAAAAGTAATTGGCGCCGGAGCATAATCGCTCTAAATTCTCTCATTGGGTCAACTGTTTGTGTGAATGAGAAGTGAAATCAAGGACATTTGCATAAATATTTTATTGTAAGGCAGAAAATAACAACGAAATAACATTCTTAGTCGTGTAACACATGTTCTGGAAATAACAATAACATTATTATCACTAATAACAAAATCAATCAATAACATTCGATAACAATCGATAACAATCGATAACAATCGATACAACATTTGGTGAAACAATATGGGTTAATCGAACAAAAAGCGAAACTTCTTTACTATGCTAGTCTGAGTCAGAGAGGTCGTAGTGGTAGGAGTCGTGCTTGCGCGGAACGCACTTGCGCAGACTCCTCCGAGTCGGTGCCGGCGGAGGGAGGTCGTGGCTGGTGTGGCTGCACGACGGCTCGTCGGCCCGATCCACGCCACCATCTCCCTTGCCTGCACCTCCTCGCCCCCTGCACCCTCCTCCTCCTACGCCCCGCCCCCTTACTCCCCGCCCCCTCACGCCCCGCCCCCTCACGCCCCGCCCCCTCCCACCTCCGCCCCTGCCGCGGTTGGGGTACATCATCGCAGTGAGGTCCCTGGTCATCGCCCGGATCTTCTCCTCCTCGTCGCTCTCCAAGTCGGTCTCGATGTGTTCTCGCTCGGACACCTCACCCTCCTCCCACTCACTGTCGCTGCTGTCCTGATCCAGGTCGATGAACACTCCCTCCGGCATCTGTCCCGCCAAACCCTCCTGGTCGATGTGCTTCTGCTCCTCCTGGATGGCCTTGTTGACGAAGGCAGCGACCTTGGCGTCTTCGATATCCTGAACGGCTTGCAGAGCGTGGTCCCTCACCTGCTCCACGGTCGTCTTCGCGTGTCCCATGTCGCGGATGAGGCTCTTCACCCGGGACCAGTACATCTCGATGGGATTCAGGTGGCAGTGGTACGGCGGAAGCCGCAGCACTGGCACACCCTCCTCCCTGCAGAACTCGTCGCCCACGAACTTGACGAGACGCAGACGACCGCCCTTCTCCTTGTAGTAGGGCAAGATCACCTTGTTGTACAGCTCCTTGACGGTGAACGACGGGTCGTAGTCCAGCCGGTTCTTCTCGATGTACTCGAGCATCTCCGCACGCCGGCTGTTGCTCGACGGGATCTGAAATACCACCAAGTGTTCGATGTAGTCTTACGGTAGTCTACCGTAGTGGACTACGGTACGCTATTGAATACAGTATTACGGTATATGGTATATCGATTACGGTAAAATATTTGCATTACTGTTGCGTACCTTCTCCACCCTCTCACAGTGGTAAGGCGCGTTGTCGATGATCAACAACGGCTTCCTACCATGCTCCTTAGCCAGTGCCACCATGCGGGGCACATTCTTCGACAACCAGTGCATGTACCCCTCGTGGTTCATGTGGCGATGGTAGTCGCCATCGTCCGTGTCTGAAATCTCTCTCTCTCTCTCTCTCTCTCTCTCTCTCTCTCTCTCCCTCCCTCCCTCCCTCCCTCCCTCCCTCCCTCCCACTCTCCCCTCTCCCTCCCTCCCTCCCTCTCTCCCCTCTCCCTCCCTCCTCTCTCATCCTCCTCCCTTTTCAGTTTAATTTCACAAAATGAGAGTTCAAAAGAACAGTAGCCCTGAAGAGGGCCATTGGGAAGTCCTAAAGAGGACTGTTGGATTACCGCACTCACGTCCGGCGGTGATCACGTCGAACGACTCCTTCAGCGCACCGAACTCGGAGATGGCACCGATGAGGATGCACCTCTCCCCCTTGCCGGGTCCAGACTCCGGTCCGAGAGTGTAGCCGTCCCGCACACTCTGCTGCGGGTTGCCGAGGGTGAGCTGGTCGATCCAATCCCAGCGATGTGTCGCTCCCGAGTGGCTCCACGTCTCGTCCATGTAGAACGGCAGGTAACCTGCCGCTCTCATGGCGCGGATGTCCCTGATGTAGGAGACACGCCACTTACACAGATCAGGCGACGCAAATATGATCGTGTTGCGGTCGCTGATCCGCTGGAAACGGAAGTTCATCGCGTGGAGGAGATATCGGAAATCGCTCATCGATATCGACCACGGCTCCCCCTCCTTTCTCCCTAAATGCATACTATCTCTCTTTCTCTCTCTCTCTCTCTCTCTCTCCCCCTCATTCTTCCACTGTCACTGTAAGCTGCAACTCACTCTTTCTGGTCTTCTTGTCGCCTCCCTTCTCCTTCTCCACGGCGTCCAGCTCCATCTCGTCATCGTCGTTCTCCGCCACCACTGCATCCTGCTCCATCTCCTCGGGGTCTCGATCATCTCCTTCCGCCTCCTCATCTCCGTCCGTCCAGTGTTCCACCTCTCTCTCCTGTCTGTCCATCTCTGCATACTTGTCAGCCAGTGCGTCGTCCTCTGCGAGACTCTTCTCGACAGCAATCTTCAGTGCCTCCACACTGATCCTCTTCTGCTTCTTGTAGAACTCGTAGTGCGCAATGTGCCGAATCCGTTTGCGCACCCTCTCGTCTGCCAGCTTGAGTGCGCGTCGGATGCGCTCCTTCCTTGTGTAGCGAGCGAGTCGCTTGTAGCAGCTCGGCACGGGTCCCTTTTTCTTGACAGTCTCCATGTGCCTCGCGACGTGTCGCATCACAGTCTGGGAGGAGAATCCAGTCAATGCAGCCGTCGTTTTGGCTACATCTTGGAAAATCATAGGGAGCGGGTGGCCGTACTTCTCCTTCAGCTCGGTGAGTCCGGCGAACACGCGGGTGACAATCATGGCTGCCGTCTCACAAACTCGCTGCGAGTGCGAACGGTTTACGTGATCATTGACCGTCACCTGCAATGGAATATAGAAGTCGTGGAAATATACGTCTCACCTTGATTGTACTTGCGATGTTGCAAATCCAGATGCGTGCGGGACGAGCATTCTTGCAGACACATATACGAGATGATAACCTGTTCACTTCATGCTAAACAGTACAATTGTGCAATGGCAATTCTACTGTTCGGCAACCTAGATTTAAGCAATGTACCCCTTTCTTTCTTGATATTGTGTCTCCACATGTTACGTGGGCATTCTTTTTTATGAACACCACGGCCGAACCATAGGAAACACAATACAAGGTACACGCACGGTACATAAATAGAATTGCCATTGCACAAAGAAAAAAAACGCTTTCAAAATGTTACCTTCATGTGCATGTGAGAAGTTTGACATCCTGTGTTCTGCTTGACAGGTTTGAGACTGGTGTCGTACTTCTGTGTTCCCTTGTCACGCGTTCCAGCAGGTGGTATTTCAGACTCGAAGGTTGCTCCTCGAAATATTAGTTTGACCCACTTCACAATTTAGAATAAAGTCGCTGAGCCCGAAATGTTCTTGCGCATCTTCGCGCTCTTTCAAACGCACTTTTTCATAAATCAGCTGTTTGATCGTTTTATTTTGTTGTTGTTTGTTGATGTTCGATGATTTGTTCATCAAGACGCTTTCTTATTGGGCTCGAATGTGGAGAGTACTCGTACTGTTTCAAGACGTAAGGTGTTTCGAAACGCTCGAAATTGAAGTTTGTCGTGAAAACGTCATTTATCGTTGTTTTCGTTGTTTCGAAACTCTCGCGCGTTAAGTTTTGCCGTGAACACGCTCGCCAGTTTTTCGATTTCGTTTTATTTCGTTTCTACTAGCACTTGAGATCTGATTTGTTATCACTTTTCAGGATGTCCGGTAAACTACCATATCAGAAAAACTTACTACCCGTCGGGTTTCGTCTGCCGTCGGCCCCACCGATTCCTGTCAGTGCATCACCGCCTATTCCACCAGGTGTGTCATTTTGTGAAACGTGTATTTACATTTTATTAGAGAGAAAGCGCCCCCGGTTTGGGCCAATCATGCCCCCACCGCCTGGTCGCCATACATCCGTTCCCATGGCATTGCCGCGCCTCGCAGGTACACTTTACTTACATTTGCACATTGCAACTGAGAATTTCTTATTGCAGACACGTTCGTCCCTCCCTCCACTTCTCTCATCAACTGGGCGTCTTCATCAGGTGAGTGTAGTGACATGATTGTCTAAATGCTATCATTGTTTTCAGTCGTTCCTATGGACCGGTCGAGTGTCTCGCGCGTTCACCCCGATCAGCTGGCCCCTCCCAAGAAGCACCGACGAGTGGTTAGTACAATTAGAACTTTTTTGATTGGTCGTTTGTAGGAACTCCCGCCCGGTGTATACGGGCTTTTCTAACGAGATGTGCACGCTACGCGAGAGAGCGCAGGTCCGACGAAATAGGTTAGAGAAAAGAAGAGACCGGCCAGACATGAAAAGTAATTGGCGCCGGAGCATAATCGCTCTAAATTCTCTCATTGGGTCAACTGTTTGTGTGAATGAGAAGTGAAATCAAGGACATTTGCATAAATATTTTATTGTAAGGCAGAAAATAACAACGAAATAACATTCTTAGTCGTGTAACACATGTTCTGGAAATAACAATAACATTATTATCACTAATAACAAAATCAATCAATAACATTCGATAACAATCGATAACAATCGATAACAATCGATACAACATTTGGTGAAACAATATGGGTTAATCGAACAAAAAGCGAAACTTCTTTACTATGCTAGTCTGAGTCAGAGAGGTCGTAGTGGTAGGAGTCGTGCTTGCGCGGAACGCACTTGCGCAGACTCCTCCGAGTCGGTGCCGGCGGAGGGAGGTCGTGGCTGGTGTGGCTGCACGACGGCTCGTCGGCCCGATCCACGCCACCATCTCCCTTGCCTGCACCTCCTCGCCCCCTGCACCCTCCTCCTCCTACGCCCCGCCCCCTTACTCCCCGCCCCCTCACGCCCCGCCCCCTCCCACCTCCGCCCCTGCCGCGGTTGGGGTACATCATCGCAGTGAGGTCCCTGGTCATCGCCCGGATCTTCTCCTCCTCGTCGCTCTCCAAGTCGGTCTCGATGTGTTCTCGCTCGGACACCTCACCCTCCTCCCACTCACTGTCGCTGCTGTCCTGATCCAGGTCGATGAACACTCCCTCCGGCATCTGTCCCGCCAAACCCTCCTGGTCGATGTGCTTCTGCTCCTCCTGGATGGCCTTGTTGACGAAGGCAGCGACCTTGGCGTCTTCGATATCCTGAACGGCTTGCAGAGCGTGGTCCCTCACCTGCTCCACGGTCGTCTTCGCGTGTCCCATGTCGCGGATGAGGCTCTTCACCCGGGACCAGTACATCTCGATGGGATTCAGGTGGCAGTGGTACGGCGGAAGCCGCAGCACTGGCACACCCTCCTCCCTGCAGAACTCGTCGCCCACGAACTTGACGAGACGCAGACGACCGCCCTTCTCCTTGTAGTAGGGCAAGATCACCTTGTTGTACAGCTCCTTGACGGTGAACGACGGGTCGTAGTCCAGCCGGTTCTTCTCGATGTACTCGAGCATCTCCGCACGCCGGCTGTTGCTCGACGGGATCTGAAATACCACCAAGTGTTCGATGTAGTCTTACGGTAGTCTACCGTAGTGGACTACGGTACGCTATTGAATACAGTATTACGGTATATGGTATATCGATTACGGTAAAATATTTGCATTACTGTTGCGTACCTTCTCCACCCTCTCACAGTGGTAAGGCGCGTTGTCGATGATCAACAACGGCTTCCTACCATGCTCCTTAGCCAGTGCCACCATGCGGGGCACATTCTTCGACAACCAGTGCATGTACCCCTCGTGGTTCATGTGGCGATGGTAGTCGCCATCGTCCGTGTCTGAAATCTCTCTCTCTCTCTCTCTCTCTCTCTCTCTCTCTCTCTCTCTCTCCCTCCCTCCCTCCCTCCCTCCCTCCCTCCCTCCCACTCTCCCCTCTCCCTCCCTCCCTCCCTCTCTCCCCTCTCCCTCCCTCCTCTCTCATCCTCCTCCCTTTTCAGTTTAATTTCACAAAATGAGAGTTCAAAAGAACAGTAGCCCTGAAGAGGGCCATTGGGAAGTCCTAAAGAGGACTGTTGGATTACCGCACTCACGTCCGGCGGTGATCACGTCGAACGACTCCTTCAGCGCACCGAACTCGGAGATGGCACCGATGAGGATGCACCTCTCCCCCTTGCCGGGTCCAGACTCCGGTCCGAGAGTGTAGCCGTCCCGCACACTCTGCTGCGGGTTGCCGAGGGTGAGCTGGTCGATCCAATCCCAGCGATGTGTCGCTCCCGAGTGGCTCCACGTCTCGTCCATGTAGAACGGCAGGTAACCTGCCGCTCTCATGGCGCGGATGTCCCTGATGTAGGAGACACGCCACTTACACAGATCAGGCGACGCAAATATGATCGTGTTGCGGTCGCTGATCCGCTGGAAACGGAAGTTCATCGCGTGGAGGAGATATCGGAAATCGCTCATCGATATCGACCACGGCTCCCCCTCCTTTCTCCCTAAATGCATACTATCTCTCTTTCTCTCTCTCTCTCTCTCTCTCCCCCTCATTCTTCCACTGTCACTGTAAGCTGCAACTCACTCTTTCTGGTCTTCTTGTCGCCTCCCTTCTCCTTCTCCACGGCGTCCAGCTCCATCTCGTCATCGTCGTTCTCCGCCACCACTGCATCCTGCTCCATCTCCTCGGGGTCTCGATCATCTCCTTCCGCCTCCTCATCTCCGTCCGTCCAGTGTTCCACCTCTCTCTCCTGTCTGTCCATCTCTGCATACTTGTCAGCCAGTGCGTCGTCCTCTGCGAGACTCTTCTCGACAGCAATCTTCAGTGCCTCCACACTGATCCTCTTCTGCTTCTTGTAGAACTCGTAGTGCGCAATGTGCCGAATCCGTTTGCGCACCCTCTCGTCTGCCAGCTTGAGTGCGCGTCGGATGCGCTCCTTCCTTGTGTAGCGAGCGAGTCGCTTGTAGCAGCTCGGCACGGGTCCCTTTTTCTTGACAGTCTCCATGTGCCTCGCGACGTGTCGCATCACAGTCTGGGAGGAGAATCCAGTCAATGCAGCCGTCGTTTTGGCTACATCTTGGAAAATCATAGGGAGCGGGTGGCCGTACTTCTCCTTCAGCTCGGTGAGTCCGGCGAACACGCGGGTGACAATCATGGCTGCCGTCTCACAAACTCGCTGCGAGTGCGAACGGTTTACGTGATCATTGACCGTCACCTGCAATGGAATATAGAAGTCGTGGAAATATACGTCTCACCTTGATTGTACTTGCGATGTTGCAAATCCAGATGCGTGCGGGACGAGCATTCTTGCAGACACATATACGAGATGATAACCTGTTCACTTCATGCTAAACAGTACAATTGTGCAATGGCAATTCTACTGTTCGGCAACCTAGATTTAAGCAATGTACCCCTTTCTTTCTTGATATTGTGTCTCCACATGTTACGTGGGCATTCTTTTTTATGAACACCACGGCCGAACCATAGGAAACACAATACAAGGTACACGCACGGTACATAAATAGAATTGCCATTGCACAAAGAAAAAAAACGCTTTCAAAATGTTACCTTCATGTGCATGTGAGAAGTTTGACATCCTGTGTTCTGCTTGACAGGTTTGAGACTGGTGTCGTACTTCTGTGTTCCCTTGTCACGCGTTCCAGCAGGTGGTACACCGGGCGGGAGTTCCTACAAACGACCAATCAAAAAAGTTCTAATTGTACTAACCACTCGTCGGTGCTTCTTGGGAGGGGCCAGCTGATCGGGGTGAACGCGCGAGACACTCGACCGGTCCATAGGAACGACTGAAAACAATGATAGCATTTAGACAATCATGTCACTACACTCACCTGATGAAGACGCCCAGTTGATGAGAGAAGTGGAGGGAGGGACGAACGTGTCTGCAATAAGAAATTCTCAGTTGCAATGTGCAAATGTAAGTAAAGTGTACCTGCGAGGCGCGGCAATGCCATGGGAACGGATGTATGGCGACCAGGCGGTGGGGGCATGATTGGCCCAAACCGGGGGCGCTTTCTCTCTAATAAAATGTAAATACACGTTTCACAAAATGACACACCTGGTGGAATAGGCGGTGATGCACTGACAGGAATCGGTGGGGCCGACGGCAGACGAAACCCGACGGGTAGTAAGTTTTTCTGATATGGTAGTTTACCGGACATCCTGAAAAGTGATAACAAATCAGATCTCAAGTGCTAGTAGAAACGAAATAAAACGAAATCGAAAAACTGGCGAGCGTGTTCACGGCAAAACTTAACGCGCGAGAGTTTCGAAACAACGAAAACAACGATAAATGACGTTTTCACGACAAACTTCAATTTCGAGCGTTTCGAAACACCTTACGTCTTGAAACAGTACGAGTACTCTCCACATTCGAGCCCAATAAGAAAGCGTCTTGATGAACAAATCATCGAACATCAACAAACAACAACAAAATAAAACGATCAAACAGCTGATTTATGAAAAAGTGCGTTTGAAAGAGCGCGAAGATGCGCAAGAACATTTCGGGCTCAGCGACTTTATTCTAAATTGTGAAGTGGGTCAAACTAATATTTCGAGGAGCAACCTTCGAGTCTGAAATACATGGGGTACACTTGTTGTTTTTGTCTTTTTTGAGAACGTGATTACAGTACAGTATCTCCGAAGTTTTACAACAGACACAAAACAATTCCGTTGTAGCAAGAGTTTATTTGGAAACAAAACAAAACACAATAACAACAACAACTTCAGAACTGTACAAATATATACCAGATGTAGTGAGAACCGAGACACGTCACAGCAGACCCAACACGTTCTTCTGAAATATGTACTATTGAGGGTGAACTGAGAGCGATAGGAACAAGAGATAAACAGAGGGAGAGAGAGAGGGGGGAGAGAGAGAAAGGAGAGAGAGAGAAAGGAGAGAAGGAGAGAGAGAGAGAGAGAGAGAGAGAGAGAGAGAGAGAGAGTATTACCTGCAGTAGCAGTGCCCCATCGTGCCCGAAGTGTCTCTCGCATACGTACAGTCTCCCACTGGGAAGATGCGCCTGCACCTCCACCGACAGCGAATCCACCTCGTCCGAGGCAAAGCCTGAAATCAATCGATAATTAACCAATCGAATACCATTCAATATCTACATCCCTCGATATTCCACCTCACCCAGTTCGAGGAGCATCAGTCGGAGTTGCTTCTCGGAATTGGTGACGGCACGCATGACAGAGCGCGGGACGAGTCTCTTGCACAGCAGACACGGACTGCGGGTGAACGGAGACACGACGGAAATCAGCTTCTGAATGATGCAATCTTATTGCATCATAGAAACATGTTTTCTTGTATCACGTTTCGGGCACAACATATGTGGACAATTATGTTAAAGTAGATATTTTTTCCACAAAATATGGTGCGGTAACAAATTAATCAGATCATAGGAAAACCCACGGTCGCTATTCCACGTTTGGCGCTGAACGAGTTCAGATATCTGAAATCAGCGTTTTTGGTGTGTTAACATGATGAATACGCACTTGGACGGGCCTGCGCGAGTTCGCGGGAGGTGCCGCTTCACGTCGTGCCACTGCCGCTTTCCGCGCACATCCGAGGGACCTTCTGCCCTCCGCTTGCACAACACTTCCACCTAGAAGACACGCATTCACAAAGTATGTACATACGTTCAATTTAAGTTCACAAAAACCGGATAATTGTAGAGAAATTTGTAATCAAACCGCCTTGTCAACCTAGGAAAATTCATCGCTTCGACAGAGGTGGGAGAATAATAAAATCGCCACGATTAGCCGATTTGCGGAAAGGGAGTGTGTAAGAAATACACATCACGTATAATATCACCCACCTCGCCTCCAATCTCGGGTCCTTCCGTTTTGACATTGCTCAGCTCGAGCGGCTCGCACTCCCTCTTCACACACACCTCACCCAGAACATAGACCGGCTGGAAGCGAGCGAGTCTCTTGCAAACTCCTCTCCATCTCACTCTATACATACCTCGCACACCGGTTCCTGTTTCACACTAATTGCCTGCTCCTCCTGATCCTCCTCCTCCTTGATCTCCTCCTTCACACTGATCTCTTCCTCCTCCTGTTCCTCCTCCAGCTCCTCTTTCTCTCGAACCTCCTGCTGAGATTCGATCTGCAAAAAGTATGAGACATCACTCTTAAGTAGCGGTCAGTCTCTTCGAAACACTCCCGAATGCCTCCGAAACACTTCGGAATTGCCTTTCGAATCGCCCTCAGAACACTCCCGAATTGCCTTCGAAACACTCCCGAACACTCCCGAACACTTCGGAATGCCTTGCTATGCCTTCGAAACACTCCCGAATGGCTTTCGAAGAGATTGACCACACCTTTACTCTCCTCTGTCTTTTCTTCTCTTTTTCGCTCACCTGCTCACTAACAGGCAGGTCCGGTTCCGAAGGAGACATCCTGGACGTCGAAGGCTGGTCGGCGGAGCTGCCTCGCGGTCGATTCGAGTAAGAGTGGTCGTGGCTCACCGCGCCGCACTCGCCCATCGCCACAAACACGTCCTGCAAGTCTCTTTCTCGCTCCCTCTCTCCCCCTCTCTTTCTCTTTCTCTCTCTTTTTCTCTCTCTCTCTCTCCCTCCCTCTCCTCCCTCCCTCTCCCCCTCCCCACCATGGACGGCACGGCGTGTCCGTACAGCCTGGTCCTCTTCTCCGGATCGTGGAAATGGTCCGGCGGGAAGTGTGTGGCGCAGAGATAGCCGCGCGGTGCGCATTCGACTCGGGAGGAGAGTGTCTCGTACAGCTGATCGTCGTCTCCAGCCAGGGCAGCGAGCCACTGGCGGGAGCGATCCTCGTTGGTCGTCCAGGAGATGGCGAGTCGGCGCGGCAACCGACAACCGCACACCACACACCGCACTGTGCGCACGCCGGACATTCCACTCGGAAAACGACTACAATGCTTGTTGACTGTTTGTTATCAGATATTGCACGGTTAAATAACCGAATGGTTCAAAATAAGTAAGCGCAATCAACCATACATATGTGTACATGATTTATGCCATACCCTGTCCGCTATTTTCACTTATTCGTGTATGTTATGTCACGGCAGATAAACATTATTATTATTATTATTATTATATGAGACACCGAAAAATTAATGGACGGGAGGATGGATCATTTACTGCCCTCTACCGCCCGCACTTCTCCTCTTTCACATCCGATTCGCAATCATCCAGTGGTTCCGTCTTCACTTCACACAACACGGACGAGACCGGTTCCACCTTCACTTCCGGGCTCTCGTCCCACGGCTCCTCCCGCTTGTACTCACGAATCTCGATCAGCTGAAAGACCGTTGTATTATGACCTGTGGCCGGGCCTCATACGAACCACAATCCCCCCTAATTACGATAACACAAATAACACACAAGAGTTTATCGTACGAACATGGGCCCCGATTTTTCGATCGGGGCAGTTCATATATCTGTGGGCGAAACGCTGGGGTTGTTGAGGGGGCGAAATGAGGAGGCAGCGTCCGCCCTCCCTCGAGAGAGTCGGTGCTCCGACTTGCCTAATCCGAACCCGTACCGCTGCTGCTGCTAGACGATGCTGATGACTCTGCATCAGACGAGTCCTCCGCCAGAAGAGTATCCAGCGCGCTATGCAAGCTGCGCAAGGCCGCTCGGCGGTCCTGTCGTCTCCTGGCTGGCCCGGGTTACGGTACGAAGTCGTAGTCTGTCTCCTCCTACTCGGCGACCTGTTCCTTGTCGGAGGCCAGGCAGTAGCGGTCAAGTCCTCTTCGTCGGATATGGACAGACATATGCAGTGGTCCTGGTCGTGGGTATAGGAGCGGTGCGGGTCGGCGGGTTCATTTGACCGGTGGGACGAGAGGGCGCGGACAGCGGAGGGGCATGTGATCTCTATCTCGCTCTCATCAACACCACACACTCTCTCCGCGCGGAGAGATACTTCCACAAGGATCGAGAGAAAGGGGCAGGGGCGAGTCAAGCACAGCGAGATCACCGGTCAGGCCTCTCTACGGGAGACGAAGGGCAGCGAAACCATCTCTCTCCCCCTCCCCTCTCTTCCCTCCACCTTCTATCTCGCTTTCTCTCTCTCTCTCTCTCTCTCAGTCTCTCGCTCTCCGTCTCTCGCTCTCCGTCTCTCTCTCTCTTTCACTCTCTCTCTTTCACTCTCTCTCTCTCTATCTCTCTCACCTGTTCCATAGGTGCGCTCGCCCCGCTCCTCGCCTCCTCCTCCTCCCTCTTCACCTCTCCGTGCAGAGCCTCGTATATCGTGGATGGAACGAGTGTGGTCGAGGGAGTATCTCCAAATTGGACGAGAACATGATCCTGAATACAGTGAAGGGAGATAAAAGTGAAGTCAGTCCCTTCATAAACAATATTGAAGTGTTTCGCAGGGATAACAAGGTATTCCGAAACGTTCGGTGGTAATCTGTGTTTGAAGAGACTGGCCGCAGCAAAGAAGTCACGTACCGGTACGGTGGGCACAGCAGTGAGCTTGAGCCGTCCCCTCGCCTCCTTGGGATGCGGCGGGCGGAAGTCGTCGGGTTGGAAGTGGGCCACGCAGAGGTAGCGGCGGGACAACTCCCGGGAGGCGATGCGCGCGCGAAGGGCCGCCCCGAATGCGGGGTGCTTCTCGCAGATCAACTCCAGCCATTCCATCGATCGATAGGTGGGCCAGGATACGAGCTGCCGTCGCTGCAGTTTCACACCACACAGGGTGCACTCGGTCATTTTCATATTATAGCTGTACGAAAACGACATCTAAAATGAGTGGTGTAAGAAACCGCCTCAATATACTGTCACACTGACGCTCCTGTGCAAAAAATGGAACTATCGACTTTGATCACGCGCGCCAACGATTCAATAGTTGCATCTTCAGCACGGGAGCGTCAGCGTGAAAGTAGCTATAGAAGAACTATAGAAGCGAGGAACAAAAATTAAACACATTCACAATTTGTTATGAGATATCGCACGGTATAAAAACCGCATGGTTTGAACCAACTTCTCAGCAATACACATTATGTACACATTTTATGAGGCACAACGTATTTACGGGAGATGAAAGACCGAATCAGGCATTGCTGCTGCGTCTCCCCTCTACCGTCCACCCCGCTTCTTCTCGTCCTTTTCAAATTATCCCTCATCATCGAGTGGCTCCGTCTTCACTTCATTCAAAACGGGCGACACCTGACGAGTAGACATTTACAAGTACGAAAGATAAGATAATCTCACTTCACTGACAGGTTCCAACTTCACCCCTGGGCCTTCGTCCCACGGCTCCTCCCGCTTGTACTCCCGAATCTCGATCAACTGAAAGACGTCTCTTTCTCTCTCTCTCTCTCTCTCTCTCTCTCTCTCTCTCTCTCTCTCTCTCCTTCTTCACCTGCTCCAAAGGTGCTCTCCCTCCGGTCGCCTGCTGCTCCTCCTCCACCTCCTTCTTCACCTCTCCGTGCAGAGCCTCGTATATCGTAGATGGAAGAGGTGCGGTCGATGAGCATGGAACATCTCCGTACTCGACGAGCAATCGATCCTGATGGACACAGTGACAGATATGCGAATATGCCACGTACCGGTACAGTGGGGATGGCAGACAGCTTGAGCCTGCCCCTAGACGTGGGATTCGGGGGGCGGAAGTCGTCGGGTCGGAAGTGAGCTACGCAGAGGTAGCGACGCACCAAGTGTCGCGAGGCGATGCGCGCGCGAAGAGCCGCCCCGAACGCGGGGTGCTTGGCGGTGATGGAATCCAGCCAATCGTCCGATCGATACTTGGTAGGCCAGGATACGAGATACGCCGCGGGCCTCGACGCACCGCACAGTGTGCACTTGTTCTTTTCCATACAATAATCTAAATAAGACAGATATAAATGAGTCATGTGGAATGAGTCCGCAAACGCTCTTCTCACGTGAGACATTAATGTGGTGAGACAAAGACAAAGATCAGAACTCCTTTCGCAGTTCCGTCCTACTATCTTTTCTGATAGACAAAACTTAGCGCAGCTTGCTAAGCGAGAGCGTTACCACTAAGCTATGTGATCCCGTGAGAGGCACGGCGAATTATAGAGATATGAACGCGAAGGGAAATCTGCGATGCATTCCAATCGATATATATATATATATATATATATATATATATATATATATATATATATATATATACTTGCAAAAGTATACTGCGGCAACGTAACCGAATGAATGAGTTCATAAAGTACACACAATATGCAATAACTATTTATCATCGAAAAAACAAAGCAGCGCGGATCTCAACAAAACAACAATAACTATAACCGTAACAAATACGATGTCACATCATCATTTCATCCTTCTGCACATCATTGTAGGAATGGATCGTGTAGAACACAAGAACACATCACAACAATCACAATCTCACGACCTACTCACATCCACTATATCTCGCCGCACGATTGCTGCCCACGATTGCTCATATCCTCAAACATGCTCCATTACCCTCTCGTTTGGGAGAAGCCGATTGAGGCGTCGATCTGCCTCTCCCTCTACCGTTCACACTGCGCCTTCCCTTCTTTCACAACCGATCCCCACTCGTCCAGTGGTTCCGTCTTCACTTCACACAAAACGGACGAGACCTGACAGGTAGACAATTGCAAGTAGGAAAGAGAGAATATTCCCACCTCACTGACCGCTTCCACCTTCACTCCCGTGCTCTCGTCCCACGGCTCCTCCCGCTTGTACTCACGAATCTCGATCAACTGAAAGACGTCTCTCTCTCTCTCTCTCTCTCTCTCTCTCTCTCTCTCTCTCTCTCTCTCTCTCTCTCTCTCTCTCTCTCTCTCCTTCTTCACCTGCTCCAAAGGTGCTCTCCCTCCGGTCGCCTGCTCTTCCTCCTCCACCTCCCTCTTCACCTCTCCATGCAGAGCCACGAGGCTCGTAGATGGAAGAGGTCTGGTCGATGAGGATGGAACATCTCCGTACTCGACGAGCAATCGATCCTGGCGGGCACAGTGATAGCTATGTGAATATGCCACGTACCGGTACAGTGGGCAGGGCCGACAGCTTCAGCCTGCCCCTTGACGTGGGATTCGGGGGGCGGAAGTCGTCGGGTCGGAAGTGTGCTACGCAGAGGTAGCGACGCACCAATTTTCGCGAGGCGATGCGCGCGCGAAGAGCCGCCCCGAACGCGGGGTGCTTGGCGGTGATGGAATCCAGCCAATCGTCCGATCGAGACTTGGTAGGCCAGGATACGAGATACGCGGCGGGCCTCGACGCACCACACAGTGTGCATCTGTTCTTTTCCATACAATAACCTAAATAAGACAGATATTTAAATGAGTCATGTGGAATGAGTCCGCAAACGCTCTTCTCACGTGAAGGACCGTTTATACTACACAACGCGTCAACTTGACGCGCTGCGTCAAGCGTCAAAGTTGACGCCTCGCGTCAAGAATTTTGACGCGCTGAGTCAAAGTGACATCACTTTTCCTTTTGTTTTTTTGACGCTGCGCGTCAAATTTTGACGCGGGGCGTCAAAGTTCTTGACGCGAGGCGTCAAAATTCTTGACGCATGGCGTCAACTTTGACGCTTGACGCAGCGCGTCAAGTTGACGCGTTGTGTAGTATGAGACATTAATGTGGTGAGACAAAGATCAGAACTCATTGAATGGTGTTATCTTTTCGACAAAACTTAGCGCAGCTTGCTAAGCGAGAGCGTTACCACTAAGCCATGTGATCCCGTGAGAGGCACGGCGAATTAGAGATATGAACGCGAAGGGAAATCTGCGATGCAATCCAATCGATATATACTTGCAAAAGTATACTGCGGCAACGTAACCGAATGAATGAGTTCATAAAGTACACACAATATGCAAGAACTTTTTATCATCAAAAAAAAAACAAAGCAGCGCGGATCTCAACAAAACAACAATAACTATAACCGTAACAAATACGATGTCACATCATCACTTCATCCTTCTGCACATCATTGTACGAATGGATCGTGTAGAACACAAGAACACATCACAACAATCACAATCTCACGACCTACTCACATCCACTATCTATCACATCCACTATAAAACCCGATTGAGGCGTCAGCCTCTCCCTCTACCGTTCACACTGCGCCTCCTCTTCTTTCACAATCGATCCCCACTCGTCCAGTGGTTCCGTCTTCACTTCACACAAAACGGACGAGTCCTGACAGGAAGACAATTGCAAGTAGGAAAGAGAGAATATTCCCACCTCACTGACCGCTTCCACCTTCACTCCTGCGCCTTCGTTCCACGGCTCCTCCCGCTTGTACTCACGGATCTCGATCAACTGAAAGACGTCTCTCTCTCTCCCTCCCTCTCTCTCTCTCTCTCCCTCTGTCTCTCTCTCTCTCCTTCTTCACCTGCTCCAAAGGTGCTCTCCCTCCGGTCGCCTGCTCTTCCTCCTCCACCTCCCTCTTCACCTCTCCATGCAGAGCCTCGTATATCGTGGATGGAAGAGGTGCGGTCGAAGAGCATGGAACATCTCCGTACTCGACGAGCAATCGATCCTGGCGGACACAGTGATAGCTATGCGAATATGCCACGTACCGGTACAGTGGGCATGGCCGACAGCTTCAGCCTGCCCCTAGACGTGGGATTCGGAGGCCGGAAGTCGTCGGGTCGAAAGTGGACAATGCACAACCAGCGGCGCCTCATGGTGCCGTTGTGGCAGCGCGCGGCGACACGCGCGCTCAGGGCCGCCCCGAATCGGGGGTGCGCGGAGACAATGTGATCGAGCCACTCGTCCGATCGATGGCTCGACACCGGCCACGCCGTCAATTCCTTCTGCGGTCGGGACGCGGCGCACACGATGCACTTGTACTTGTCAACTGGGAAAGGGCGGTACGGGTGCATCTAGAGGAGCGGTCAGTCTCTTCGAAACGGCTGCTACAAACAAAACTTTTTTTTCTGTTTCGAAGAGACTGACCGCTACTTGAATGACGAATCGATTCGATATCTGTGGAACAGTCAGAAAGTATTTCACGGCAACATAACCGAGTGAATCATATAATCGCAATGCACTAACAATTTGAAAACACATTTATCGACTGCCAACAACAATAACAATCTCTCAACAAAGCAACAATTATCAAATACGGTGGCACATCATCACGTCATCCAGCACATCTTCACTCGCATTCGTTATCTCTGGTTCTCGCTCTCTTTTGTCAATAGCACAATCGCTCATATCCTGAAACATGCTCCATTACAGTATCCTTCTCCCGCCTCTCTACTCACTGTCTGCGTGACGGATGTGGTCAGACACTTCGAAACTCAATGTCTTCGAAACACTTCGTCTCTCCCGTCGACACCGAGAACACTCTCGATTTGCCGCCGTACTAGGACTCCGGTTCGGGCTTGCACCAGACCTGTACGCGCGCCTAAAAAGAACTGTTCACCACTTCTCACACACCTACATACCTCTTCTTCCCGCTCAGCCGGTTCCTCCTTCACATCGGTGGTGAGATCGTGCCACTATAACGAAGGGTGGTAATTTTACAGGGGAAGAGAGAGAGAGGGAGAGAGGGAGAGATAGAGGAAGAGAGAAAGCAGGCTCACCTCGCAGACCGACTCCTCTTTCACCTCGCACAGCTCCATCTCCCTTGAATCCACTGCCTCTCGCTTGCACGTGATTACTCCAGACTGATGGACTGACATTTTCTCTCTCGCTCCCCCCTCTCTCCCTCTCCCCTATCCCTTTCTCTCTCCTCCCTACCCCCCCCCCTCTCCCCCTCTCCCACACCTCTCCCTCCTCCACCGCTTCTTCTACCGCGCCCCCTCCTCCCACCGCCCCTCCCCGCTGCCTCACTGTGAGTGCGGGCCGCCGCCAGCCCTTGGCATACGTGTGGTCGTGTTCGATCGGATTCGACGGCACGTTGAGGCCGATCTGACAAGCAACATTTTATCGTATATGTTGCTATCGGCAGTTCTCCTCTCTGTATTGATGTATGTTCAGTCAGTATCAGGCCGCGCGAGGGGCGGGCCTACACAGAACAGCAAGGTTCACAGGTATACAGTATCCCTATGCACAATCAATACCAATTCTCTACGACAACTTCTTTTTTTTGGAATCTGTCCCTCCATCACTTACCCTCCGCGGCACCGCGCTCGTCAGCAGTTTCATCTGCCGGAAGTCGTCGGGATGGAAATGATCGGTGCAGAGGAAGTTGCGGAGTCGAAAGGAGACCCGCGCACGCAGCTCGTTGGCGAATGCGCGGTCGCCGCCCGCCAACGCAGCGATCCACTCATTCGATCTGTGCGGGTTGGTGGTCCACGAGCAGGTCTGCTCCTCGGGCACTCTCGACAGGCACAGCACGCACGGACGACTGAGACCGCGTCCGCGCGGCATCGCTGAAGCACGTAACTAACGATCACCACACTTCAATCATTCAGATATTGTACGGCGATGTCGACCGATATTTGCAGCACACAAATGCAAAATCTGTTTAGTTTATATCTGACCCTTTATCTGTATCATCAATCAAATCGAAAACTACACGTAAATTGGGTATACCGGTTCAGTATAGTGTACAGAATCCGTTTTCGTCGACTCACTCACGACTCCGGTTCGGGCTTACAAAAAAGCCGAGCGACTGGCTGAAATTAATTTCTTATTGTCGATTTCAATCCCTTTACTGACATGTTCTAATGTCGCTGACTCCGCCGGCTCTCGCTTCACCTCGTTTAGACACCGAGACTGAAACAAACACAGGCGGAACCAATAGGGGTCAATATCAGAATATGGTAAGTGATAAAGAGAGAACAACACAGAGAGAGAGAGAGAGAGAGAGAGAGAGAGAGAGAGAGCAGGCTCACCTCGCAGACAATCTCCTCTTTCACTTCGCACAACTCCACCGCCGCATCCAGCGTCTCTTGTTTGCACGTGATCACTCCCGACTGAAAGACACAACGAGGTGGTCAGGTCACGTCAGACACACTGCCGAAACTATAGCAACATCCGCATTGAGCATTGTAAAATCACCTCCTTTTTGAGTTAGATCAAAAGAGCAGGATGTGATCTACTCGACTGTAATGTCTTTTGCGTTTCTGGACAGAAATCCTCCGAGACACACGCTCACTTTATCAGTTCATCATTTCATCACATGTGATGAAGTTATGAATTTTCCAGGACGTCAGAAGATCACGCCGATCATACGGTGTTCGGACAGCGCGCACATATTCGCAGTGCGCAGAATGTCCACAAGAGAATAATTGGTTCCAAAGAGTAAACCTTGTCATGTGCGCAGATTGTCCACCACTGTTTCAAACTCTTGCATGTGAGTCTGGTGTGCGCAGATTGTCCAAAAACGCGAAGTGTCAGATAAGGTCACTTCGGTCATTTCGCTGTCTGTGCCTCTCGCTCGCGTACGCTACGCTTATGCTTACTCTAGGCGGAAACTACGTTGTCGCCAGAAACGCTGCGATATCATTATCAGTCGGGTAGATCACATCCCCACACCCACTATGAGCGCCTCCCACTGTCTGTCCATGCGCGCCTGCCGCTCGCCCTTGGCATACGCGTGGTCGTGTTCGATCGGATCAGACGGCACGTGCAGAGCGATCTGAAAACAGCTTTGCCAGCACACCTTCTCGCACCTTATTCCCCCACTCTCACTCACCCTCCGCGGCACCGCACTCTTCTGCAGTCTCGTCGGGGAATCGTGTCGGAAGTCGTCGTGATGGAAGTGAGCGGTGCAGAGGTGGTTGCGGTGGCGGAACGAGATGCGGGCACTCAGTTCGTCGGCGAATGCGCCAACGCGGCGATCCAAGTATTCGACCTGCGGGCGTCGGTGGTCCACGACCAGGTCTGCTCCTTCGGCACTGTCGACAAGCACACCACGCAAAGACCCGTGGGACCGCGCGTCATTGCTGAAACTTGAACATACACGATATGAGTTGACGAGTGACGAGTTCAGAGATATCACACGGCTCGAACGACCGATTCATTTTTTCGATTCAAACTCAGAATGTTCTTCAATACAAAAAAGATGATTCATCAATAACACCAAGACACCAACAATACAACAAATAACATAACGACTTCAATAGAAATAACAATCAATCAATACCTAGAACAACCCTCAAGACTCGTAGTTGTGATCCGTGTGCATCGATTTCGTGTGAGGGAGGATGTTGCGCTGAAATCGGAGTGTGAACATCTACTACACACAGCCCGGATAGTTGCACAGCGCGCCCCACAGAGAGAGCGGCGCGCGCACAGGCCGCTTTGCGAGTGAATGGGCGCATAGCGATTTCAGTGAAGAAATTATCGCTCTCTAGCGCTAGCTGGTAATTCGCAGTGGAGCTGGCGCGTCGCGTGCTTGCAGAGCGGTTTGTGCGAGCGCCACTGTCCACTGTGCAACTATCCGAACGAACCGTGCTACCGTCAGGTGACAGAAGCCTGAGTAGTTCACCACCTCTTTCATATCACAACGTTCCCTTCTCTACCGTGTAAGACAGAGACACGACACGACCAATGGAACGAGCTATGCTGCCACTTTGAGTACCGCTCAGTCTCTTCAAAACTCACTTCGATACTGACTTCGAAACGCCTTCGACACACGACCAAGCAGCATGTTTCGAAGGCGTTTGAAGGGGCGGTTTCGAAGAGACTGATTACACCTTTACTGTCGCTCTCTCATGCACATGTTCATGAAGCACGAAACGTGATCATGGACAAACGGTGCGTGACTGACCCAGACCAGGTCCCCTCCGTCTCCTCCAGAGTCGAAGTGGCGGCGACAGACGCGGATGCTGCGATGGCCGGAGAACAGCAGATCGCGCACTTCCGACACCACGCACTTGGACACGTACAAGTCCACGCCTGGGGTGGATCTCTCCCTCCCTCCCTCCCTCTCTTTCTCTACCTCCTTCTCTCTCCCTCCCTCCCTCCCTCCCTCCCCCCTCTCTCTCACCCAGATCGACCAGCATCTGCACGACCTGCTTGTCGCCTGCCTGCACTGTCCTGGCTGCCTGCGCATCCACGAACTGCTTGCACAGACCGCACTCCTCCATCCGCTCCACCACACGCTTCTTCTTCTTCCTAGACACACCCTCCTCCTGCTCCTCCTGCTCCTGCTCCGTCTTGGTCAAAGTGGTGGGCAGCGTGACAACCTGAATACTATTTTTTTCTCCCTCGTGTCTTTTTGCATATCAATTCTGAAAAAAAATCACCTGCTCGCTCTTCACATCCGCATGCAGGTCTCCCACCGCCTGTTCCACTTTCACTGTCTGCCCTCCCAGTAGCAGTCCCCTCTCGCTCTCCACAGCCTGACTGGCATGGGCAGCCTGAGTCTCCGTCGGACATATGACAGCCAGCTGCCCCGGCACCGCGCAGCGAGACAGAAGACGCTGCAACGCATGTGCATAGAATTCACGAAATGCCAGAATGTAGAAGTGAGTGAAGGCGCAGTGTCTTCTGAATCATATCAAAAGTCATCCGAATGCATTGCAAGTTAATCAAATACTAATCCAGTACCCTAGAAGAGACACTACCGATTACCTGCAGCAGATGGGGCGAGTCGGTGACAAAGTGCTCGTGGCACACGCGGATCGTCGTTCGGAAGGAGCGGCGGAGAAAGTAGGCGAGCACGCGATGCGACGCCATCACAGCGTCCGAGTGCACCAGACCTGGAGGCAGCGGTGAGAGAGCGAGAGAGGGAGAGGAGAGAGGTGTGCGGACCTAGCTGCTCGAGCATCTGCACGACCGGCTCCCGCTGCTTGCGCACCACCCTCGTATTCCCCGTCACATCCGCGTCGCACAGCGCGCACTCCACGCGATGCACCACAGCCTCCTGCGAGCAATGCAAACCGTATTCATCACGAGATTATAAAGAAAACTATATGTCGGTTTGCGAGTGCGCTTTCGTACCTTGGCCAGCTGCCGGAAGGTGATATTGCGCGTCTTCGGCGGTGGAGGGGACCTGCAACAACTCCCTTCACTCCATCCACAGACAGGACAGTAACAGGCTACCTGTGTGGTTGCGACGGGGGCGGAGGCGCACTCTCTTCCTCCTCCTCCTCCTTCACGTCACGCATGTACGGCCGAATCTCGATCAACATCTGAAATCGGAACGATCTCTCTCTCTCTCTCTCTCTCTCTCTCTCCCCCTCTCCCTTCCTACCTCATTGCTGGAAGTGGATGGCGGGCACACGGGTTGGATAGTCTCCGGCTTATTCTCGGAATCCATCCTTTTTTAAATTCATTTTCACAAAATTCAAATTGACGTCATTTCAAAGATATTCAACGGCTAAGCAACCGTGTCCTTCATACACAATAAAAGCAAATCAGAAAACTGTCAACAATAACAATTTATTCGAAAACAAAACCATAACAACGAGCAAAGTAACAACAACAACGAATCTGCTTCTTCCCGTTTACTCCTTCCCGTATAGTATACCTCACTGACGATTCGTCTCCCTTCCCGCGGATAGGAAAGGACGCACATTTGTCTGGAAGATCAAATAGAAAGAAAGGGAGAGAGAGAGAGAGAGAGAGAGAGAGAGAGAGAGAGAGAAGGAGAGAGGGAGAGAGAGAGCATCACCTCGAACAGCCTTAGCGCGTCTCCGCCCTCCCTCATGTGCCTCCTGCATATGCGGATGGTCTTCCGGCCTGCCAGCAGGTGTGTCCGCACCTCTCCCACCACCCCGTCAGCTTCCTGATCGGAGACTCCTGCAATTCACTCATACAAAGTTCATATATTATATGGGACGCACATCACGCGATACCGGATAAATTTTGAATTGAATTGAATTGAGACTGTGCATGTCAAAGTCATGTTTGCGATTCCGAATACGCACGTGATTTTGCATTGATTTGTGAGAAACAGAACGCAACCGCTGACAGCCTCACCTATACTCGTCATCCACTTGGTGAGGACGTAGTGCGTGGGCGCGAGCAGGAAGAGCTTCGGATAGGGCAGCGACGCGCCGCACAGTGCGCACCGCAACTGAAACGCAGTTCGTCCATACATCCCTATCCTATTATAGCCTGCGAGCGACAGTTTTCGATCGACCTCACTTGCAGTTCGAAATACGGTGCCATAACCGTCTGCCTCTCTAGTTTTGCGCGCTATTACCGCGAGTTGACTCTCCGTCTTCCTCTGATCTACCTCACTGCGCGCAACTTATTGCGAGATTAGAACTATACCCTGTTGTGTCCCCTTCCCACCTTTTTCTTGTCTTCCGCCGCACCGGCCGACCGGCTGTTCCTCATAGCAAACTTCTGTACAGGCACTGGTACATTCGGGACCGTTGAATCGCCCTGAACAGCTTCCTCCTGCTGCATCTCCTCCTCCTCCTCCTCAACTGGCTGTTCTATCGGCGCCGTAACACCGCACATAGGGAGAACGTTCTTCTGAAAAGTACAATCACATCACCGTCTCCGTGCCCCATCAATAACACGCAATAGAGTAATCACAAAGAAAACGCGAATTTGGGTAGTGGTTTCGACTCCTACCTACTTACTTGTTAGCATCTTACCACTTCAGCCTTTCATCAACGAGCAGAAGTGACACTGATGCACGAATAGTTTTCCCTACCCTCAGCAGCAGCACCCCATCGATTCCGATATGCCCGCGGCACACCGTGATCTTGTGCATTCGGGAGGACACGAGAAAGTCGGAGACCGCCTTGGCCAGCGAGTCCACGTTTGACATGCCTGCAGCCATCTCTCTCTCTCTCTCTCTCTCTCGCTCTCTCTCTCTCTCTCTCGCTCCCTCTCGCTCTCTCTCGCTCTCTCTCGCTCTCTATCTCTCTCCCTCTCTCGTTATCTCCCTCTCCCTCGCTCGTTCTCTCTCTCTCTCTCTCTCTCTCTCGCCTCTTCCTAGGACCCACCCAGGTCAGTGAGCAGCCGCCTGACCATGAGAACGCCGACGGTGGGGTACTCGCGTCGCATAGCCGGGCGCCGACGACCGCACAACAAACAATCCTGAAAAAGTGAGTTTGACTTGAATCCACCTTTGAATCGAACAAACTCACTCACCCACTGCTTCGGCTGGTACTGGTGCACAGACTGGACGGCAGCACACTGTTCCTCCTCTTCCTTTTCCTCCTTCTCCTCCTCCTTCTCCTCCTCCTCTTCTTCCTTCTCTTCCGCATCTGACCACTCCCTGTTACCTCTCGCGCGAAGCTCCTAAAACAGTACTACTAAACTACGAGGCAAACCAATAACTAAACAGACGCACCTCAATCATCTTCACCCCGTCTCCGCCGTCTTCAAAGTGACTGCGGCAGATGCAGATGCGCATGTACTTGACAGTCAGCAGAGAGATCATCTCATGCACGAGGGACAGCTTCGGATCCGGCACTCCTGAATAGGGAGAATGAGAGAAGGTTCTAACTAAGCGTACTAACGGTATGCCCTGAATATCCTATCGATTTGGTTTGAAGTCGAGATTGTGGCTCTCGATGGGAAAAATAGAGAGAGACAGAGACAGAGACAGAGACAGAGACAGAGACAGAGACAGAGACAGAGACAGAGACAGAGACAGAGACAGACCTAGTCGAACAATTGCGCGTTGCACGGCAGCCTCGGTCGGCTCCACCTTTGTGACATTGCGGAGGGCGTCCGCGCGCCTTCTGCACAGACAACAGAACGGCCGGGAGTGGCGGACACGCTTCACGCCACTCATGTAGCAGTGCGCGCGTTCCATCAGCTCCTGCGAGGAAAATCTCTCTCTCTCTCTCTCTCTCTCTCTCTCTCCCTCTCTCTCCCTCTCACCTTCATCAATACCACTCCATCCGTGCCATAGTGTGACCGACACACATGCATCTCCCTCAGATGATGCGCAGTGAGATAGCCCAGCACCCAAGTCTCCTTCTCTCTGTTCCTCTCCACTCCTGAAAGCGTCTCTCTCTCTCTCTCTCTCTCTCTCTCTCTCTCTCTCTCTTTCTCTCTCTCTCTCACTCACCGAGATCGCTGAGCAGCTTTCTGATCTGAATGTTTTTGAATGGGTAGATTCGGATGAGCACCGGTTGCGCGCCGCACAGAATACAAGACTGCAAAAAGGACGTTCACCCAACACTCATCTACTGGAAATCCGAGATTCTGCGCGTCAGAGCACAACCTTTTCAAAGAAAGTTGTCGCCATACAGCGGACAGCGGTCTATTTTAATCTACAACACCGGCTAGCATACAATCAGGTATGCCTACTGTAATACTATATTAGCGGTCAGTCTCATCGAAACTCCCTTCGCAACTGACTTCGAAACGACCTCGAAACACGACCAAATAGCGTGTTTCGAAGGCATTTTGAGAGGGGCTGTTTCGAAGAGACTGACCAGGCCTTATACACTACAGTACTCCTACACCCACCCCCGTCGTGGGAACGAGCTGCTTCCCCAACTCGATCAGCTCCTCCTTCACACACAGCTCGCGAGGATCCACCTGCAATATACGATAGAGGAGAGAGAGAGGACCAGGTGAAAGAGTAAGGTGTGTCTCCTCTCTTCGAAACGGGTTGTTTTCTCGTGTTTCGAAAGAGTTTCGAAGAGACCGACAGCTACTTCTAGAATACCGCCTTCGTTCTCCCCACCCACCTCTTCCCGCTTCATCTTCTCCTCCGACAGAGTGCGCGGCTCGTCGGCTGGCGGCTCGCATTTCACCTCCCCTCCCTCACACAACTCCAACATCTTAACGAGGTGTACACAATCACCACATTTTCCTTCTCCTTCCGCTCTACGTTGACAACGCCATTTTCAACTTTCTCATTCTCACAATATTCAACGGTCTAAATACAAAAAAAACTACATACACACGCAACACAAAACAATCGTATCGCCACACGTTTCGTTTCCCAATCATCACTCAATTTCAAAAAGAGGAATTTCAAAATTTCGAATTCCTTTCATCATTGCGAATTATCACTTTGTTACATTGCGCGAGGCGAGCCATAGAGGCCAAAACAGCCTTATTTGTACTATCCGAGATATAAGACGGCACACATAACCGATTCACTACGATTCCATACAACACACCACTTCAAACCAGCATTTATTACATAACAACAAACAAATTACAATAGGCGCCTCTTTCTTTGAACATGTCGCACACAATCTACAATAGAGATCTACACAAATACATTTCATAAACCGATTGTAACATAACAAATTGGTGATAGTAGGGAACAACAAGGTGAAACAAGGTCCAAGGTGAGTGATACAAGAACAGACTTCCAAATCTGTGTGTGTGCGCGCGCGAAACCCGGTGAAACAGTACTGCAACTCGTCCGTGGCGGGAGCAACTCCTCTTCTCTCTTCTCACATCTCCACCCTCATACGCTCATTGATCTGACGAACGAGCTCCTGGAATCATGACGTCATTTGGTCAACTCTCTTCTCTCTCTTTCTCTCCCCCCCCCCTCTTCCTCTCTCTCTCTCACCAGGACAGAGTTGATGGTGGGTCCAGCGGGGTGCGCATCCGACTCCAGAATCGCCTTCAAACCGTAGCCAGAGTTGTCCACTAAAACCAAATTATAATTCACAAGAAATATGATTCACGAGAAATATGACTCACTCAATAAATCTTACTAACGAGTATCGAAGCACTGCGATTGGTTAATCAGTTTCATGCCACCTATTCAATTGTTACCTTCCTCACAATACGTTTCAGAGATTTGTTCGTTTCAGAGGAACCCACTCTTATTCTGCCAGTTTCCAAACGTCATATACTCACATTACTATTCAGACATCAATGTGAACATATTCGACTCACTCTTGTTCTGCCAGTTCCATATCCACTGTGTGATGGGAGCGTCTTTCTTCATGACAGCCGACTCCCAGAATGACATGCCGCACTCTGACTTGCCCCAGTCCTTCTCGAACGTCGATCCGATTCCCGGGCGGGGCTGCAACGTCAAGTTTCATGACAGACCGATCTCGATCTGCATGCTACAGTAACAATACGTTTCATACACACAAGTCAATATCTTAACAATTTAATACGATCAATTTCTGGTAATCAAGAGTACCTTTAAAGAATCCCAAAAACGAACACTACTCTGCCATCGCATCCGATTTGAATCCATACCAATAAGTCTTATTGCCCTCCTACCCATCTCCACTCACCGTCTTGGGCGCGGCGTAGCGCAGTCGGTTCGACGAGCTCCAGCACATCTGCCACGCGTCTGCAACACATAACATACACATCATACAATGCAACAAACATACATTCTTCTCACTCAAAGACACAGTTCCACAACGGGAAGGAGACATACATACGCCGCACCAGAGTGTGGTATACGACAGCAAAGAAGTAGAGCCAAATAGGACAACAGATAGACTCTCCATGCTCCACCTCAAGACACGTTTCCACTACGGGATGGAGAGAGATGGAGAGCTGGACAGCACAACCAAAACAAAGACTGCGACTCACCAGCGAGCACCTTGCATCCCCTGACGCCGCGGCAGGCGAACGTGCATCCGCCCTCGTCGAACAGCAACAGCTCGTCGCCCTGGTGCAGCGCCGAGCGGATAGAGGAACGGATCTGAAAGATCCAGGGGGTGGAAGGGTCTCGTACATTCAAAACACTCAATAATTTTACTAAATGGACATTGCAGAGCGAGCGGATACTAAAGCAGGGGGTGGGTGGAAAGGGGATGATGCTTGCAAAATGGACATAGCCGAGACCGAGAGGATCGAGGAACGGATCTGAAAGATCCAGGGGGATCTTTCAGAAACATTTAAAAATTCTAAGCTTTTAGATTATTATGAGTGATTTCGTTGTGTACATGATCATGACGAACGGATTTGCAACACAATGAATGAATGGTATATGCTCAATGTTGGAAGCAGTGTATATGTATATGTGTATGCGTGGATGGATACAAAGCACATCGATTGAACTCTCAATAAAACAATTGCAGTTTCAAAAAAGGTTGTAACACAAATCGCCCTGATTATACTATCTCGGAATAAAATTAGCTATGCAAATACGTCAATTTACCTAGCTCGTTACGACTACCGGCAATTAGTCATTCCCCGGCTGTAATTGACAGGCTAACAGCAACTTGACGATTTGCATGTCTGGAGAGGCGAATAAAAGGCGGTCGCGGCGGGCTGCCGGCATCCATTCGCCATGGCTCAGTCCGTCGCTCCCGGAGATATCAACACCCAGCCGGGTACCAAGATCGTCTTCAACGCCCCTTACGATGACAAGCACACCTACCACATCAAGGTGCGTGATTATCGATCGGATATCGTTCGATCATTGAATGATTGGTCTTTTTCAGATCACCAACACTGGAGGTCGCCGCATCGGATGGGCCATCAAGACCACCAACATGAAGCGCCTCGGCGTCGACCCGCCGTGCGGAGTGCTCGACCCTAAGGAGGCTGTGCTGATGGCCGTCTCTTGCGACGCGTTCAAGTTCGGTGAGGAGGACACCAACAACGACCGCATCACCATCGAGTGGACCAACACCCCCGACGGCGCCGCCAAGACCTTCCGCCGCGAGTGGTTCCAGGGCGACGGAATGGTGCGCCGCAAGAACCTCCCCATCGAGTACAACCCTTGAACTCGCTTACTGTCACTGCTTGCAATGAAAACGTTCTACCTTACTTGTTGTTGTGTGTGATATCAATCAATAACCAATCTATAATCAATCGATAACCAATCGATACTCACCTCTGCAAAATGGCGCACCTCGTACCTCTCGGCACAGACGAGCTTGACGGGCGCGACGCTTCTCTGCTGTCGGGGAGGACCAATCGTCACCTCGTTTACTACCTACAAACAACCGGTTACAAATACGCATCGCTTCCACATTTCCACTCTTCTCTCAACAGTTCTCTCAATTAATCCAGACACGTCGAAGGTTTCACATGACTCTCGATTCGCTAACAAGAGTGGTGGTCAATGAGCGCACCTCGCACACCCTCAGCCCTCAGCACACTCACCAGTGAGAGTGCTGAGCGCAAACGTTTTTCGACATTGCGCACCAATGCACTAACAAGAGTGGACAATTAGCACAGCACACATGCCGCATGACACTCACGTACCAGGGTGAGTGCCTGGACGAACTTGGCGGCTGCGGACATGCGCTCTGCGTACGGCAGCATCGACACGTTGTCGCCGTTCAGAACCTGCAATCAGTACGTGATGATGTTGATGATGTTTTATCTATATTTATTATCCATTGAATTAATGTAGCATGGTAGTAATTTCGTTTTTTGAGAGATTTGTGCATGAGAAACTGATTATATTAATCGTATAGTTTACCAATTGCAATTAATAACGTCGCGAGACGTATATGATATAGAATTCCCTCAATAGTCGTCCCCCTTCTCGGCAGATACAAGTTATCAACGACCTAGCAACGGTGCAAGGATACAAGTAGCTAGGAACTTGATGACGTCAGAGACGGCGGACAAAAGTGTGAAGGTGAGCGTTAGTTTGCACATGAACAACAGCATACTGGGTAGGGACAGGGCACCGTCCTCTCCCCTTGCACTCACTGCAGCGTCGATGAGTCGGATGACTCCCTCCGACACGCCCTTCTTCACCGTGCGACCCTCCTAAAAGACATCAAGTATGAAATGAATCCTATCACCCTGTGAAAATCAAGTTTCACCGATTGTACATACGTATGTGCCATCTTTTCGTGATAATCCTAGCATATTTCCGAGCATATTCCCTCAGTTCAATTCAAGGTCCAAGAATACCATTAATTCAATGCAAAAGTGCACGTTTCTTGAGATGTCCCCTCTCCCCCCCGCTGACCAGACTGTACTCGTTGGTGACCTCTACGAGGAGGACCGTCTTGTCGGGTATGCGCACAGTGCGCGCCGCCAGCAGCTCCCAGTGACCGCGCATCACAAACACTTGGTCCTGGAAAATACCGTAGATACGCTTCACTTATTATACCGAATCTGCAACTCTTGAACAATCGTTCGAGCTAGAAATGATGTCAACTCCGATAATAACAGCAGTGAACTTGAGATGAATTGTTTACTGTTAATTACTGTTTGAAACTATTGGACAACATAAAGTTTTGACGAGAAATGTTGAGCTGAGTGAAAACGGAATACAAAAGATTTAGAACAAATAAACAAAACAATATAAATGAAAAATAAAATGAACGCACGCCGGTGGATACGAGCAGGCGGGGCTGCTGGCGCTCGGCGAGACGCACGCACGCCCATTCCAGGTGCCTGAGAGGAGAGTCGCATACAAATCCTTTCAACTGTTCCACAAACTTCACAGCAACCTCTCACCTTTCACATTCACCGCTTACAATTTACTTCGTGCGGCACGAATCGTGCTCTACTATCCGACAGGGACACGTACTGATGTATTTTTTTCTATCATGCTCACGAGAGAGAGAGAGAGAGAGAAAACAATCAACCCACGAAAACAAGAATGTCAAGAATAGGAATGTCAAGAATAGGAATGTCAAGAAAAACCTTTCTGGCACACATACGCATCAGCCATACATCCACAGCACAATCATGGATGCAAGAGCTAATTCCAACAGTTCCTTTCGATTCACCATACCTCACCATACCATACCTAAATCTAAATCACCATACTATACCTCGCATATGTACCTATCCTTCCAACATACCTCATCATATCATTCGCCATACCATACCTCCGCAGAGCACATGCACCCCAACCCCTCCCATTCCCCGTACCTCAAGTGTTTCTCGTGTTTGGCGTCTGCCTGTAGGAGACACGCGTCAAAGGCCGGCACACGCAGCTGGAACTCCGCGTTCGACGGCATCTGCAACACGGCCGATTCTTCACAATCACACATTCATAGGAATTCGAAAATTTTCAAAATGAGCTACTTGAACACAATCGACACTGTTGCAAAACACAAAACTACCAAACACAATACGAAAACGAACTTCACTGCTTTCCCTCCCCTCCCTCCGAGCCGAACTGGCTCGTGTCATCGTCATGATCACATATTGTTTGTTTCCCACATGGTTCGTCTCCTGCTCCCCTCCCCCTCCCCTCCCCCCCGCACTCACCCTCCTCGAGTACCTGCCGAACATGTCGTGCGGACTGCCCTGCTCGCGCATCCTGTTGCCCAGACGAGGACGCGGCTTGTTCGGGATCTGCAACTCTCTCTCTCTCTCCCTCTCTCCTCTCCCCCCCCCCCCCCCACCCACCATCCAGAACTGCATGCACTCCTCTCGCAGCTTGCCCTGATCCCTGTCGATCTGACCGGCGTTCTTGGCGAACGAGAGGTACTTCTGCAGGTAGGTCGTCTGCCGCTGCGCCAGCCTGCAGCCATCAAGGGTCGAAACGGTCGTTTATACTTCACACACACACACACACACACACAACGCGTCAACCTGACGCACAGATTGATGCAAAGTTTACGCATCGCGTCAAAAGTTGACGCACTGTGTCAGAAGGTCAAGGGAAAAGTCTCTGACACACTGCGTCAAAATTCTAACGTTTTGACCGAGGTCAGCAGTATACAGTTATACAGTAAGGAGTGTGACATCAGATCAGGACATGGCGCGACAGTGCATATGGGAACGTCGACCGACAATATGTAGCAACCACGATTCACGATCAGAATAAGCAGATATCAGATTCCTAACCTTGTTAGAAAAAGTTGACATTATGAAACGAATTCAAAGGCGGAAACCCGGGAACTCGATTATGAATGTGATTTGTGATTTGTCAATTCGTGTTAAGACAACCACTGATGTGGTTTCAAAAAATGTAATAAAATAATAAATACGTTTCAGCAACAAAATTACTATCGACTACTATAAATTCAACTACTACTATAATTTCATAGTTCAAATATCCTCATCAGCATTCTCAAACTTTGCACTCACCACTCGTTGTTCTCGACCAGATAGCGGAAAAACGGCTCGTCATCGCGCATCACCTGAACACAAAGTATTTCTCCATCTGTCTGTCTGTCTCTCCCACTCCTCTCTCTCTCACTCCCTCTCTGCTCTCTCTCCCTCTCTCTCAGTCTCTCCCCTCCTCCCCTCCTACCTGTGCCGGCACCACTCCGCGCACATCGTCCTCCGACTTGGCCTTGGCCAGCACGTCGAGCTTCCTGGAAGACAACATTCGAAATAAGTCATTCATGTGACAATATTACTGTAATAATATCAATCCATTTCAATTTCTTCAATCGACACTCTTACCTCTCTCACACACATACCTGTTGACAGTCTTGAGGTAGTCGCGCACCTTGTCGCTGAACTCTTTGCGCAGTCCGTCGCAGATGATGTACCTGCAGCCATACAGGTCTCTCTCTCTCCTTTCTCTCTCTCCTTTCTATCTCCTCTCTCCCCCTCTCTCTCACCTCTCGCTGTTGGCGGGCCGACTGGTGTGAGGTTTGTGTAGACTGATTCGCTTGAAGGACAGCCGCATCAAGTGAACCTCAAACACTCATATTCACACTAGTTTGATACTCTTATCATAACATAACAGTTAATGTTAATTCCAAGAAAGCAGTCGTCATATGTACTAATATCGTACAAAGTACGCATCTGGTACAGATATAAGCAACCACGATTGAATATTCTCAAATAGTCCGGGCGAAACAGTGCCACACGAAATACGCAACGCCTCATACACATAATTAATCCAGTCACAGTGTCATCAATTACAGTCGAGCTAACTTTGTAATTACCCAACCATACTATAAATTCAGTCACAAATCCCGCCCTCCTCCCTCCCTCACCAGTCCGGCGGAGAAGGGGGTGAAGACGTCGAAGAGCTTGCAGAAGAAGGTGCCGCCCTCGCGGAGGATGCACAGAGAGACGAGCAGCTGGCACAGGTAGATGCGCTTCGACAGAATCTCCTGGGGAGACGATAGCGGTTACAACTGTCTCTCTCTCTCTCCCTCACTCACTCACTCACTCATTGACAAGATCACATAGGAATTGAGAGTGGGAGAGAGAGAGAGAGAGAGAGAGAGAGAGAGAGAGAGAGACGATGCGGCACCTGGATGTTCTCCTGTCCCTCGACACTGAACCCTCCGTCCGCCATCATCATATCCACTCCCCGTCCATCAGTGCCCTGCAGCACAAACCTGAAACGATCACATTGTCCAGATTCCCTTTGCCTCTGTGTTCTCTCTCTCTCCCTTCTCTTTTTATCAAATACTGCAAAAAATATGATACACAGTCACACAAGAGAAATCGACATCGACAATAGTGTCAATTCACTACACATCAAAACATGCTCATCTAAATGAACTAATGAACAGAAACGATGATAATCACAAACGGAAACATGTTACACTTCAATTCAAAATCAAAACAACAACAACAACTCCCACTCACTTCTCGAAGGCGTCAATGTTCTCTGGGACGGTGACGTCTCCGTCGTTGGTCACTCCGTAGTAGGGCTCGAAGTAGTGGGGAGAGCAGGCGGTGAACTTGCCCAGCTTGAAGTCATTCTCGCCTGAAACAAACCGCACTCTTCTCTCTGCTTTTGAATTTTACAACTATTCACTTTTCTCGCATTCTCACATTTGACGTTATGCTTTTTGAATCAGATACAAGGAACACATATGATTCATTAATCTACTCAATACAATCATCTTGTGAATCCAACAATTGATGATCTGACCATGGACTATCTCAATAAGAATCTAACTTCTAACAACTTGCTCGACGCACCCTTGAGCGTGAATCCAAATCCCTTGGCGTTGTAGAAGCCCTTGCGCCACAGCATGTACTCACTGCAAACGATGAACATCAACTATCTTCCCTCCCCATCCTCTCTCTCCGATAAACACTAACTGTAAGAAATACGAAGCAAGTCTGCTTGAGGTGAAGTCAGCAACAAATATACGACCAATACATGAAGCCCCGTAAGTCGATAATCAATAAAACCTACAGTACCTGAAGCCGCCCGGACCGGCGCACACGTCGGCAAAGTAGAAGAGACGCTCGCCCCGGTCCACGTTCGAACTCACGCCACGCTCCACGTCCATCGGGTTCTTCTTCTGAAGAGGGAAGGATCTCTCTCCCTCTTCTCTCTCTCTCTCCCTCCCTCCCACTCACCGTCAGCGACGTGGGCTTCTCCTGACTGAAGATCCAGTCGAACACCTTGTCCAGGTTGGCAGTCTTCATCGCGGCGCGGTTCTGAAAAAAACGAGTAGAACTATGTTTCACACAAAGGATTGCAGCTAGATGGCAATGTAATGTCAATCTGACGAAATGGCTACGAAACACACCATTAACCAACAGAAAAGACAAACAAAAAAGTTAGTGAAAAAACATAAGACCAATAATATAACCACAATCAAATGAAAATAATTGTAAGGTCATTGGGTTGTGGAAAACAACAGTGATCGTTTCTGACCTGGAAGAATGCGGCTCCGATGGTCTCGTAGGGGTTGGCCCTGGTCCTCGCCTCGCGCAGCTCGCGGTCAGACAGGTTGTCGAACACCTGCAACACCAACTCTCACTGCAAGCCTGGCAGGTTGCACGTCGTCTTCCATGTGCCAGAGACAGAACCAACCGCACTTGCGTGACAAAAGATGAGCACGTCTAACAATCTAATCACGCGACTTCGTCAAACACGACGCAGTTCAACGAATGTCAATGATTACAGGACAGGTGCGAATCTGTCAGACAGAGAAAGATAAGTAATACGTTACACGCTATCGTTAAACTTGAAAATGTGACATAATAGTCAATTCTAGTTGAATCCTCTAACGCGAAATGATACGCAATACGGTGTCTAAAACACGGTCATTCACAAAGGCAAGTCAATGGACAATCCTTCATGTCACCCAATCTCACCCACCTTGAAAATTCCACCCATAAACTTGAAAATTGTGACATTGGGGTGAATGAGCGCCCAGGTCAATAAGCATCCTAACCCGTCAATCCATCTCAAGGTCTGTTTATAGTCGCTCATTTTCAAGCTATATTGCAATATAGCGCAATATTGCTGGAAAATACGCGACTATAAACAGGCCTCCACTCACCTTCTTCGCCTCGAGCATCTCTGTGAGTATCTCCTGGCTGCAGTATTCCGCCTCATCATCGATCGTCATCTTCTTCTGAACATGGGAAACTCGAATTAATTACATACATTTGCATAACAATAACATAACAATAACAAATAAAAAAAGACCCATTGTGTCAACGAAAATATCATAATGAAGATATTGTATGGTAAGACGCAAACCCACCTTGCCCAACTCGATCCAATCCATGTCCAGCTGTGACATCATGTGCGCGCGGTCACCGTCGTCGATCTCCAGCCATCTGAAGGCAGCTGACGTCACCACGTCACTATCACTATTATCAGGAACGTTTTAGAAAGCAATTGTAAATACTTCCCCAACTCACTTGCGCGCATACTCACTTGCATACAAGAACCAACATTACCGTAAATGTTGGTAATCGATAAATCGATCAATACCACTTCAATTCCCGCTTTCCCGCACTCACTTGACGGTCTCGTTGACCGTCTTGTCCTCCTTGCTCTCGTCCCACACCGCCGACAGGTCGCGACCGATCACCTGACAATTGTATGTTTCACTGATAATATGTATTGGAACTACATTTTCATTACTAATAGTCTGTCCTATCCTGGTCAAATAATAAATGCTATAGTTGTTGTCATATACCTTGGTGGACTCGTGTCCGAGACCGACTCGGCCGCGCTGAGTCGACAGACCGACGGGCTCGACGCGACCTGATCAGGGGAGTGAACAACAACAAACTAACAAACAAATAAGAATTAGCAATTGTCTAAGCAAAACGTTGTAAAGAAGAGAGAAGAAACAGAATCCCTGTTACGGCGCATTATTCCCAGGCTATATGATGGACTGACTAGATGATAGCTAGTGAAGACAGATGGCCACTTACCCTGTCCGGCCCTTCCGAGTCCCTCGCCCTTGTTGTAGCCCATCTTGGCCATCATCGACTCGGCGATGTTCATCTTCTTCTTCGGCGGCGGCGGCGCGTCCCCTTCCGAGTCCGAGTCCGACAGCCGCGCCTCCGCCGCGCCACGCTTACGGTAGTGGTCGATCTAAACATGTTATTTATTTTGTTGTTGTTGTTGTTATTTATTTACGAACTCACCTCCTCGCTGAAGTTCTCGCGCATGTCGTCGGCGCGGATCTTGGCCAGGCTGGTCAGCCGGTCGTTGTTGCCCTGTTGCTGGTCATCGTCTGACTCCTGGAATTGATCATGGAAACGTTCTCGCCTCGCCTCAGAGCAAAAATGCAACAAAACGTGGCTAAACTCACTCCAGAAGACCCGCCAAACATGGTTTACCGCAGTAGAGCGCTTTTCGAGTTGCTGAAACAAAATATAAATAAAATAAATACACAGAATACAAAGAAAATCAATGAAAAGCGGTGGAATAAATCAAAACGGTTTCGCAATTGAGAAATAGTGTGACGTCACAGCCAAAAATTTCAAACTCGCGCGCATGTTACGCAGAGTGAGAGAGTGAAGAGTTTGAGAGGGTGAGGGCGGTTATCGTACTTCTAGGTTTCACAGCTGTTTTGTTTTCTTTTCTTTTCGTTGTTTATTTTCTGTTATGTATATTTTTGTTTGTGTAAAGATCAACCATATTTTGCAGAATAATGAATAGGCAGAATTTGAACCCAGCCGACCGCTCACAACGCTCCGTATTCGGTGAGTTTTCATTCCTTTCATTTTCACTGATTTGTTTTCATCTCATATTTTATGTTTATCCAATTTTTGCAGTCGGAAACATTAGCTACGAGGTGTCCGAGGATCAGCTCAAGTCGGTGTTCGGTCAGGTATGCTGATCGTTGTTTTACCCATATGTCCACTTATTCGCAATCGTAGTATCAATTAAACAAACAACCACAGTATCAATCGTTCGTGATCCGGACAATAAAAACCTGCTCAGGTGGGTCCGGTGGTGCACCTGCGGCTGGTGCACGACCGCGAGACGGGCAAGCCGAAGGGCTACGGGTTCTGCGAGTACGGAGACATACAGACCGCCGAGCTCGCCATAAGGAACCTCAACGGGTGCCTAACTTAACTATATCACTTACCATATATCACATAGTATTGATTAATTGATGTCTTTATAGGTTCGAGTTGAACGGTCGCCAGCTGCGCGTCGACTCTGCGGCTGGGAATGCCGGCCGAGAGATGGGCGCGTCGGCCGAGAACGCCGAGCCTGCAGTGAGTGCCGAGGGGGTTGTTTGTTTATGGTGTTGTTTACTTACTGCGCAGGCCGAATTGTTATTATTGTCGCTGACAATTCAATTCAATTCAATTCATCAGGAAAAGAGTTGATCGTGAAGCGTATTGTTCACTGTTCACAGTTGATGTTGACCAGTCCTTGCGTCCTTGCAGGTGCCGGTGGTGGAGGAGTCTCCGTACGGCGCCGAGCCCGAGCCCGGAAAGGCGCCGGAGGTGACTAGATGGTTTATCGAAATTACTACACGTCTCACATCATTATGAACTACTGAAACCTCTTCCCTCCACAGGCTATCCGAGTTATCCAACTCTTTTTCCTTGTAGAAAATCACTACTGTTACTAACTTATTCCTTCCACTGATCATCATCCACCACTATCATCGACTACTATTCTCTTCTGAACTGCTTGATTCCTTCTGCCTCTCTCCTCCCTCCCTCCACTCCCTCACCTCCCTCACCTCCCTCTCCCTCTTGCAGGCCATTTCCCGTAGCGTCGCCTCTCTGGCGCCCGAGAAGATGTTCGCACTCATGCAGCAGATGAAGGTACGTACGGGTTTAAAAAATCTGGTTGCAAATATGTTTCACGATCGTGATGCAGTTCAATGTCCACAAGTGACCATAATATGTCCAGTGATCCAGTCCTATAATCTCATTTTTATTTGTGTTAGTTTGTCACTATACGTTTCATTGTCAAAATATAGTGAATGAACTGGATTGTGAATCAATGGATCCTCTCTTCGTCGCAACTTTCACCGTCAAGATATATTCCAAATTCTAATGTAAAATATGGCCATACATGCAATCCTATGTCCGAGCATCTGATATTTTCATATGTGTTACTCAATGTGACTTCACTCTCTCAATATGTTTAAGTGTCAAAAAAATAGTCAATGAACTGAATTGTGACTCATGTCAATGGATCTTTGTTCAAAATATTGATATGTATATGTTTGCAGGAAGTGGTGCGTTCGAACTCTATGGAGGCGAAGAACATGCTCATGTCGAACCCTCAGCTTGCCTATGCGCTCCTTCAGGTCGGTGGTTACTGTAGTTACATTAAATCGCGATGTGCCGTATTACCGTCATGTTCCACTATGTTGTAATATCATGCGAACATGTATCACATTTGTTCTGGGGGAAAATGCATGTTCGCACGTTTCTTATTCGAGCTTCAGGTAATATATGGGGGCAAAATATGTGGCTGTAATAAGTGGTGCACTTCCCTCTCGCATTCCAGGCGCAAGTGGCGACCTTACCGTAATTTACATTACCATGAAACCATGTGCTACTTGATTCGAGACAAATATTCTGATTCTTATTCTGATTGCTTTGCAGGCTCAAGTGGTGATGCGCATCGTGGACCCGCAGGTGGCGATCGCCATGCTCCACCGGGAGACGCCCCACAACCACGCGCCCTTCCACCAGCAGGCAGGCATGGGTGGGTGGTCCTTCTGACCTTCTCACGCCTGATTCTGTTCTGAATGGAAGTTTGGAATGTTCTGATTCTGAATTAGCCTTATGGTGGTGTTTGTTGAAACCAGAGAACGAATTGTGCAACAAATGATCGTCCATGATTGACTGACCGGTGTTGCTTATTTTGCGTGGTGGTTGGTACAGTTCATTTTTTTCGTATTTTTTATGACTGAAAACTCAAATAAACTATAAACCGAATTACACATACAATAACTAATCAGGCTTTACTTTTCTTGATACATATTTCGATCGGATACAATCAACATTCAACAATCAACCGCGTCTGTGCTGGACACGGGTCTGGATGCTGGATCATTGTGCATGACTGTGTCAATGTGTCTCATGTGCGATTGCAGGCAACATGCTGCCTCCCGCGTCGTCGCTGCCCCCTCCCGTCTCGCACCAGCAGCCCCCGATCGCCGTTCCCGTGTCGGCCATGCAGCCCCCGCAGTTTGCACCCCCGCCAGCCATGCCCGGCATGAACATTGGTCAGTCGGATGTGGTAGCCTGGCAAACGATATCAGTTTCAGTAATTCAGTCAGTTTTGTTTGTTCTTTACAAACTTCTTCACGATATCACTCATGTCAGGCATGCCCATCGATCAGTCAGATTTGTTGGCATTTCACAAACTTCTGTCCTTCCCACCTTCTGTGTCACCTCTTTGATAATCCTGTCATTCTGATTTACAAACTTATCGATATGAAATCGATATCCGTCATGCCAGGCATGGCCATCGATCAGTGTGTTAGAAGTTAGCACTTTTCGGTAGTATATGATGTCATTATTGCACAAATAGTCATTAGTCGGTTAGTTGTTTATTAGTGGTTTCACAGTGGTAATCACGCAGTATTGCTTTGACAATTTCTTCTTGAAGATAGTGTGCAAGCGAAGCGTATAGTCACTGGTAATATTATTATTAGTTTTGCCTGTCCGCGTATCCAATGTGGGGGGAGGTGGGTTATCGCATGTGATGGTGTGATACTCGATTCCCTAGTATCTGCTTGTTGCGTCGCTAGAGCGCGCTAGATTCACGTGTATTCGAATTTCGAATTTCGATAGCGTGTGCGGAAGTCTTTTGAGTGTAAGAGAGTGGGGCGACACGATAAACGTCACACAATCTTCACTCTATCGAAAACAGGGGCGACGTGTGCACAATGAAATCTGCAACGAGGCGTATGACGATTTGACTGCTGTGATTCCTCTCATCTCATTAGTATCCCCGCACACACACACTCATTAACCAGTATATATTGTAAGATTTGGATAGAAGAGAGTAAACATGATGTGGTGCCATGAGCGGCAGCCTAAAATGATGAATCATAAGAGAAAAAGAGATTAGATGAGTGTGCATACACACGTCACGACACATGGCTTCTTCTGCTCTTGCAACACTCGTTTGTTGTTTTCATAACCCACGACGGCTTATCTTGGATGCATACGTAGCGGTTGACCGTGGACGCCTGAATCGCTGAAACAAGTTGCGTAAGAGGCTGAGAGACGCCGTGTCTCGGAGAGAGAGAGAGAGAGAGAGAGAGTGTGTCAACATCTGGAGACGCGTGGGTTAGTCACGTCCCTCGACATTCCTCGGCTTGCAGAGAGGATGTGCGGAATAGCCCCCATTATACTACTCACTGGGGGTCCTGGAAGTCGTCTTCCGCCAACTTGACTGGAGTGACTACGGCCTTCGAGTGGACGGAGAGAAGCTGAACCATCTGCGCTTCGCTGACGACATTGTGCTGATCACCGAGACCACGGCAGATGCTGAACGGATGCTGAACGAGCTGAACACGGAGAGCGATAAGGCCGGGCTGCGCATCAACATCGGCAAGACGCAGTTCATCCGAAACGAGCAGGCTGCCGCTGGGACTATCCACCTTTCCGGGCAGGCAATCGAAGAGGTGGAGGAGTACATCTACCTCGGACGGGCCATAAACGCAAAGAACAAGGAGAACGCAGGATGGGCGGCATTTGGCAATATCAAGGAGACACTGGGCACGCTGAACGACAAACACCTCAAAGCGAACCTCTTCAACACGTGCGTACTCCCCGCACTGTGTTACGGCTCGGAGACGTGGGCCTACATTACCACCACGCTCGGTCGCATCCAGACCGCACACCGCGCAATGGAGCGACAGATGCTGGGATACTCACTCTATCGGCAGCGAGACGAGGGACTGAGCAGCGAGGACATGCGGGCAAGATCCGCGTTTACCAACCCAACCTCCTACATGGCGCGCAGCAAACATAGATGGGCCGGACACATACAAAGGAGGACGGACGGGCGATGGACACGGGCGACTACCGATTGGAGGCCGCGCAACGTCACTCGAGAACCCGGACGGCCGCCAACCCGCTGGGCAGATTCTGTCCGCAATAATACGAAACTGTTCTATGGGCGCAGGAACGACTACAAGCAGTGGGCAACTGCAGCTCGAGACCGTTCACTGTGGCGAAAGATGGGCTCCGCGCTTGCAAGCTGAAGGAGCATTCGTATTCAAGTATTCAAGTATAGTATTCAAGTATTCAAGTACTACTCACGTCGACGCTCCCGTGCAGAAGATGCAACTATTTTTGATCATGCGCGTCAACGAATCGATAGTTGCGTTTTTCCTGAAAGTATACTGGGATCAGATGTGTATGAGTCATCGTAGGTTCCCCGTACTGATGACTTAGCTCGATGCCCCGAAACAAGGCTAACTAGAGGAAGTGTTCAGTGATGCTGTTCCAGTATTTCTTGACCGAAAAGTGTATGTAATTCAACGAAAGTTCTGATTGGTAGCGTGGACCGTAGCGTAATGAGGAGTAATGAGTAAGATGATTCATTGTGTTCTTGTGTTTCTGAAGTTAATCAGTTGTGCGTTTCTAATTTTATTAAATATGATGTGGGAAAGAGTGCATTATGTGTTTGAAAATAAAATGAAAACGTACCGGACTAAAATAAAAAAAAACACGAAATCGTAATTATATGTTAGCGTCACTCAAGCAATTAGAAAGTTATCGACATTTCAACGGAAGCGGCAATCCGTTAATGTACCTCTACAGTACTTGTGCAACTATAATTTTTCGAATTCTCGAATTTATCGCCGAAATTACTTTCTTTTTATTGAGAAATTGAATCCTTTATATCCATAGCAACTTCTAGGCTATTTTGTAGCAAATGATTGTTAGTGATGGACAGTTCTCATGCCTTATCGTAAAATTAACTCACGTGCCTACGAATAGTTATTTCTAATTCATAATGATAAACATAATAATTGTACATGAGTCTCCCTGTTTGTCATAAAAACACATACAGTTCTGTTTTCGCTATAAGTCGCACGTTTTGAGGTAGACTAGAGTAAGACGGGAGGTCAGCTTTCGCCAAAAGCAAAACGAGAAAGTTATCATCGTATTCGTATGCGAACTATAAGAGAGATTCATCAAAGTACTATCGCTCGGGAGTAGACTATAGTATCACGATTTCACCTCGAGCTCGAGCATATCAGAATTGTACGAATAAAAGTATCCGGAAGCGTGTAAACTTCTGTCTGACTATGTCGAATCACTTGAGCCATGTTGTGTGTTGCAGGCGGCCCGGTGCACCACCGTCCGCCCGTGTCTGGCTACGGCGCTCCCCCTGTCTCGTCCGGCTACCCCCACCACATGCCTCCGCCCGTTGTGTCCGCCGCCCCTGCCCCGGCTGCCGCCGCCGCCGCTCCCGCCGACCTATCGGCTGACGAAGCACAGAACGCGCAGCTACTCGTGCAGGTGAGACGGGGCGGGTGAGGATTGAGCACAGTGACGCACTACTTATTCGTCTTCAGGCGTATTGAATCCTGGGGAGAATGGTATCTGCGAATCGGATGTTTTTGCTGCTTATAGGACTTTACGTTGTTTCCAGTACATTACAATACAGTACAGTACATTTGTGCCTCTGGGCAGTTTTCTGCGTTGGAGTGGTTCTTGCATTAGTTAGGTTGGTGTATAGTCGGATTGGATCCTATATGCCATCCGTGACATTTCACATGTTGTGCAGTTTTGTGCAACACAACGTGTATGTCTTCAAATTTCCAAAACGCTTCCATGGGAAGGAATCGAACCCGTGGACAGTTCGCAGCGATTGTGCATTAACGGCGCGCACTACCACTGCGCCATAGAGGCAGTGGTTCGGAGATCGAAGAGAGAGCACTTGTAGCTCCACTGGCCTCTTCAGTGTACAATGATGAAAGATAACGAGCAAACATATCTTCGAAATTCAATGCCTCTCAGTATGAGCCTCAATGGCGCAGTGGTTGAGCGCGCCGCCAGCGTGCAATCGCTGCGAGCTTCCCGCGGGTTCGATCCTTCTAATGAAAGCGTTTTGGATCTTTGAAGACATACACGTTGTGTTGCACAAAACTGCACAACATGTGAAATGTCTCGGATGGCATATAGGATCCAATCCAACTATAAAGAGCGAATACTCTGTAGCATGACTGACTTGCATTTATGCGCTTATTCGATCAGTCACTGACGCCAAAGTATCATTTGATTTCCACCCCGCTTTCTGAAAATGTAGTGACTAGCTGACTGGAGTGAATGAGATTATACGGCTTTTGTCACTTGCATCACACACACACACACTACTTGAACTATGAACACGCTTCTTTTTCACCTTCACCTGCAATCGTCTGTAACAGAAATTCAGACATCAGTGTTTTGTGTGGGCTGTTTGTTGTTGCCATTTAGTTACAAATAGGAAAACTGAAGAGTGAATTACAAACTACAATTTCTATTTTTTAAAGTTATTTCCAGGTGCTGCAACTTCGCGAGGAGGAGATTGCGATGCTACCGCCGGGCGACCGAGAGAAGGTGATCGAGCTGCGCAACCAGCTGCGCAACACGGTCCAGTAAGCCCCGCCCAACCGCGCCACGCCCCCTCTATCCCTATGACCGATCCTCACTATGTTTGTTCTGTTCACGTTGTTATGTTATCTGGTGTCGAGAGTCGAGTAAATGTGTTCGTCAGTTTTTATTCATTCGAGAACGCTCAGTTCTAATTGGCCGCGTTAGACGGGGAAGCAAAGCAGGGAGAGAGAGGGAGGGCGAACTTGTTAGGTTTGCAGTAATCCGAGTTTCCGGAATGCGAGAAGGAATGATGGAATGATTAGCCTCGTCCCACGCACATTTGTGACTCTCCAGCAAATTACCCCAATCCCAAAAAGGTCACGCCAGACAACACCGTATTCTGTTTATTAAACTGAGTGTACGACGAGTGATACTGTATGATACAGTACGCCCAAGAGGAGAGAGAAAGGAGGGAGGGATGCTGCTGCTGCTGTGATGGTCGATGGGTACTGTACAGGTGGTGGAGGTGTGCCTAGGTGGAGAGAGAGGCCTGCAAGGGAGGGGAGGGTTAGAGAGAGAGAGAGGGAGAGAGAGAGAGAGAGAGAGGGAGAGAGAGGGAGCCTCACCCTTTGTTCACCGCCGTCCAACGTCTCCCAGCCTGTCGAGTGTGCCAAAGTTCTTGAGAATGTGATTGACGACTTCGGCGTTGTTTCGCTTCACCTGAAATGAATGTTAGAATTTTGTTAATATTCAACTTATACAGTTTATTTTGTTTTTTTGAATGTATTACATGATTATTGATAATGTGTCGTATCTCGTATTCGCGAAACCCTAACGTAGTCTTTGCGTCAGAGAGAAAGAGAGAGGGGCTGGTAATAAAGAGTTCTGTGATGCAGTTTGCTGCGCTCCCATGCAGATCTCCCTTCCTTCCTTTCTTCCTTTCTTACTTTTTTCCAACATGCCTACAATCGGGGTGTGTTAGCGTTGTTATTGTGTTAATTTTTCCAGATACAGCAATTACGCCGCTGACTTGTTATAATGGATTTTGAAAACTCACTTAGAGCGATTGCCTTTGCAAAAAGAGTCATTGCCAGTCAGGTCTGGAGATATATCTAATCTAAAGGTGAAAAGATACCAAAAAGCTCTCATTTCGGCGCTAGCCCCATTCATCAACTTCGTCGCGTTTGCCATACACACAGAAATGATGCGTAATTAAGACGAGTTGCCACGCGAGAGATGAAAAAACGCTCGAATTCGCTAACGACATGCAAACATGTGACTCGAGCTCATTAGACCATTTTGAGCGCCGGCCAAAACAATACGAAGAAACACGATTTCCACAGTATGCTCATCGATATTACTCTCTGGGGGTGAGACACTTACATTTGTGAAAAAGATAGTCGTGGCTATTTGAGTTCACATACATACAAACTGTGTTGCATACCTGCGAGTGGAAGGCTGATCGGAACTCTGGCATTCGGCTCATCAGGTGTCGGATGTACTGCGGGCTCATCTGCAACAAGTCAATGCTCGGGCACTCTCGACAAGTTTCGCACATTGAAATGTGAAATCTCTGACTGAGCGATCTTTTGAGCTAGTTCGAAAGCATCTCGAAAATCTCAGGGAAGCAGACAAACCTGTCGTTTGACTTGATCGTTCTGTTGAGCAGCCACGACGCACACAGCCAGCGCAGCGAGCAAGAACTGCACCACAACCCGAGAAAACTGCATTCCCTGAAACACATCACAGTACTTTTGAGTATATAGTAATCACAGAACATACACACACATACAAACTAAACGAGCAGCGGCTGAGGGACTCCCGGGGCTCTTTTATAGGCAGCAGATTGTGGGTGGGCGGGGTTAAATCACACAGAGAGAGGCGGAGGCGTCCCCTGACAAGAAGAAGAAGGAGAAGGAGAAGGAAGAGGAGGAGGAGGAGGAGGAGGAGGAGGAGACAGAACCATCGTCGACGTCGCGACTGAGTGTGCCACAAAAAAATTCGAGCAAAGCCACTCTGGGAGGTGCAGAATAATCCGGGTTCGACGAGATCTCTCCGGCTTTTTTCGGGCAGCCAGCAAAACATGGCTGTTAATGGCCGACTCAAGACGACCTCTTTCGGAGAAAGACGAGTGTGAGAGTTGGAGAGGAGAACCGTGTGATTGGCTTTGTTAGTTGTGTGAATTATGCGGCCAGTGCCACTGTTGCTTGCAGTGCCGTTCCTGCAACTTCTGGGGCAACTTTACTGTAACTCGGCTCAAAGTTGAGTTTTTTTTTTTTGACTAGTTTGAACGAGTGTGAAAGTTTTCTTAAATTTCTCAAAACGAGTGTGAAGTCGGAAAGTGTCATAGGATAGGATATGAAAAAAGGCTACGGTCAAGTGGGAAGACTTTACTCACACCACACAATTCACAGCGGTGTTGCCGACATTGGCAACAATGACAATTTCGAGTTTTCGAATCATTAGGAGTAGGCAGTGTGCCTGGCCGCAGTAATGAATTCGAAGAAAACATGAGCATTTGCTCCGTTGGGAATCTAATAATTAAAACATATTCAAAACATGACATCACACTATATTCAGTTTGACTGATTTTCGATTTGCCTGAGCTTAGAAAATGCCACCCTGCATCCGGCGAAAATTCACAACACGCAATTTTGATGCGAGATTTGATTGAGGAGGTCTGGTCAAACTGCCGGCAAAACATCAAATTAGATGAGGGACCGGGTCGCTGAGCAGTCTAGCAAAAATCAACTTGTCATAATATTTCAACCACCATGTTGATCTCAAACGCATCAGAATTGTAATTTCATCAATTACATTGTTTCAAAGTTTCTGTGTTTTGAGCGTTTTTCATGACTCAAAATTTGAAAAGCAGGAAACTGAGGAAACCGATAATTTTGGACAGCGATGCACTTTAAGGCATATTCTAAATACTTTGCACTACAATATCGGCATGCGGTGTTTTCGCATCGGCCAGCTTAGCAGGTGCATTTAAAATTCCCAGCTGTTATATGCTGCGTTCCCGAGTTGTTCATGTACTTCAAAGTAAATTATTCATGATATACAAAGTACAATACACGTGCGTGACAGATCTGAAACGTCGACTTTCTGTTGTCGGTTGAATAATAAATTAGTGTTATATGTTATGTTTGAACATCTAAAGTCGTTTCTCCGCCCACCGCGCGAAATATTCACGCGCATTGCATAATATGCAATGCCATATTATGGCATGCGGGTGTTTTCGAAAAGTACGTGCCAGAAAGAAGGTTTCAGAAACGTGTTCCAGAAACTGAAGATTGTTTTGTGAATACACAATAATGAAAATCCTAGTTTCGTTGACTGTCTTCCAAGCCTTTTTTTGAAGTTCACAAAACAAGTCTCAAGTCTGTGCTCGGAAAACTAATTTGTCTCGTTCTGAAAACAAGGAATCCGTACAACCTGCGTACACCTACGCGATAAAAGAAGCCATAGGAATGATACGCTCAAACACCATATCATCAGGAAGAGGGGGCTGGAGAGAGAGAGAGAGAGAGAGAGAGAGAGAGAGAGAGAGAGAGAGAGAGATGAGGAGAAAGATCACCAGACTCGAAACGAATCCCGGTACACCCACTGCGTTCCTAACCCATACAAACATCGCAGCACTGTTCATTGATATATATTATTATTTATTATATACACCTGCATCGCAAGTCCACCTGTATCCACCACGCAATTGACTCATTGGCATTGTAAACATTGTTATTGTTATGATACCAAGCTAATGATTTGAAACGTACAGCAGTTTACCACTTGTGTTGCTGGGATGGTATCTTCGAACGTACGATGATATACTAATCAACTAATCAAACGCCAGGTGTGAAAGTGTATGTACAATATTTCATGGGGGGCGGAAGTGAGTCAGAGCGCTGTTTTCCTATTTTAATCCGAACCCGTGCTGGGAATCACTCATTCCTTCCTCTTCCTACGTCTACGTCCAACTAGAACGTAGAACATTCGCGAACACGCGGGAATACCTAGAACACGCGTGCAACCTACAAGCTACAACATTCTCAATAGTTTCTTTCAAAACACTTGCCATGCCAACAATACACACCGTGACTCTATGAAATTTGAATGGAATTTTCAGAGTAAAAGTGATTCTTCAAACATATTCCCAGCTAGTTTAGCTATAGCTAGGTTGCTGTTGCAATATGCAAAATCGCCAAACGAGTATGCATTACTCATAGCATTGCATAACTATACAACAAGAAGACAATTTTCACAGTCGAACGCACATCAATTTCTTGATCAGCTATTATCACATTTTTTCTCCACAGTCTTCTCATTCCTCATTGATTTCGATACGCTTTCTCTGTACATCATTTTACTAACGCGTAACACGAGTGAAAATGGAGGGATATTTATATTACGTATTATCAATGATCACATTTCGAAGTCGAAAACTCAAAACCATCAACGACTGTTCTTTCGGCGAATAATCTTAACAACTTGGAAGTTACTATTATATTATCTTATCTACTCTTTTCGCTTTGTAGGAGTAGGAGACATGCAATTCGGTCGTTAGTCACCAGAATTCTATGCACCAAATGCTTCTAACTAACATGTGGCCCACTCATACTATCAATTATCAACGCCTATTTTCGATGCATACAATATGAAATGTTACATCTTGTTATAGGCCCCATTCCATCGCACGACATTTTCGCATGCCAAACAATGAGGGAGTGACGAGAAAGTTACGTGAAATCAACGAAATTTTTCTGTTTACGCCCTGTGTTTCTGTAGAGAACGCAATTTAACCTTTTATGTTTTCTGTGTATGTGCGGGGTTAGCCAGTTTTTCAGAATTGCAAAGTTTTGATTAGAATTCATGCGATTACAAGAGTTTTGTGTTGTTAGAATATATATTGTTTATATTGTTTGAAAAATACCCACGTAGCACTCTCTCGCAAATATTACGCTATTTAATCAAGTATATAAAATTCATTCAAGGTACACTATTGACTGACAAAGCTGCATTTATTTTTATTTATTTTTCGAATCTTTCAAGATTTAAAACACAATTTTCAAGTAATTGTAATCATAAGCAATTCATTCTTTTTTATCCGTTTCTATTTCTAACGCGCAGAATAGTGTTCGTGGAGTCACTCACTCACTCTCACTCCTCGGCCGATTCTCAGTAGATCATCTGGAGCGTTGTCGCCCCTTAGCCGGCGAGCATCGCGTGAACCAGTTCTGACCACTTGACGCGGTCTTGTGCCATGTCCATAACAGCGTCCATCCACTGCCCGTTGCGAGTGTTCCAAGCTCTGCGGAACGAAGTGTCTCTCGAGGTAACCTTGGCGCGCACGGCAGGCGTGGGCCCGACATCCTCCTTCAGCTTCTCGTCCCATGTGGCGCGTTTCCTTCCTGGGCCTCGTCTTCACTCCGGCGGCGGTAGTGTGAGCGCAGCTTGCTTCACAATCCGATGGTCTTCTCGTCGCAGCACGTGTCCTAAGAGACGAACGAGAGTTCGTCTCAGACGAACTCTCGTTGCCGCCACTTGCCGCGAGGAGGTGGGCAGCTTGGACTTTTTGCGCAGGAGACGGGAGTAGATGTTGTTTACATCCCGATACAACTGCGAGTTGTGGCGACGGTTTGGGTAGAAGTAGCCTAACATCCGGCGCAAGAATTTGCGTTCCGCCGTATCCAGCTTCTCCTCGAGCTTCTTATTGAGAGCCCAAGTACCGGATCTGTAGAGCATCGCAGGTCGGATGGCGGTGAGGTAGATCCGCAGCTTGACGTGATTGGCGACGCTCGATCTCCACAAAACCTTTTCCAGCGAATTGAACGCGGAGCAGGCTTGGGCGATTCGCGTCTCCACATCCTTAGTAAGGTCGGCGACGCTGCTAATCCACGAACCGAGGTAGCGGAAGTTGGTGGTCTGCGCGATCTTCTCTCCGTAGACATCAATAAGTGTAGGCGTAATAGTTCCTGGATTTTGAACGGGAGTCTACGGTAGAGTGGGATACGGTAACGGTAGCTTACTCAAATCAAAACACATGTAACCCGCTGAGTGAATGACTCGTTTTTGTGAATAAAAATACCGAGTGGATAGACGAGTTTAGGGAGACTGTTTCCGAAGACGACCCGAGTGCCCAGAAAGACCGATGGAAACGAATTGCTATGGACGCAGACCCGAGACAATGGATGAAGATTTCCTCTCGGTGCTATCACCTTGAAAGCTAAACACTTTATCATATGATGCGAGTCCGGATAAATGATTTGATTCGATTTGTAGTTAAACACACATTCATGAACACATTTATCAAAATAATTTCATGCGGCGTGAGTCACAATGAACATAATGTGTGATTGACGTTTGTTAGTACTGTATGCTAATTTGGCACTATCACAGCAATTGAGTCAATCATATAAAACAGAAACGGAATGGAATGTGCCTCTTCCAAAATCAAAGCAGAATCACAAGAGATTATGCGAAAACAACAAAATTCGTTCCTAATGGAGAAAAAGAAAATCGGTGAAACTCAAAATGTGGAAACCTGGGTGACAATAAAACTTCTTTCAGCGAGTGTTGAGCTGAGCCATCTCAGCTGTCATCTTCCCATGAGCCGTCTCCTCCAGAAAAGCAGCACTGTCCTGAAAATATAGCAATCACATCCTTCCTTCCTTCCTTCCTTCCTTCCTCCTTCCTTCCTTCCTTCCTTCCTTCCTTCCTTCCTTCCTTCCTTCCTTCCTTCCTTCCTTCCTTCCTTCCTTCCTTCCTTCCTTCCTTCCTTCCTTCCCTCTCTCCACCCACACTGAGCAGACTCCTGAGATCCGCATCGTTGAGATCTCCTCCCATTGAATGAGTGTGATACCGACGGGTCACCTGAAACCGCAAATAAAATGTTTCAGAGAGAAAACAAGAGATAGCATCCGTGCACATAACAATACGTTCTATTTGAAATAGATTAAAATAGATAGAACACATAAAATGCATAACATAGAATTTTCTCTCTCCTCCTCCTCCTCCCTCTCTCTCTCTCTTCCTCTCTCTCTCTCTCTCTCTCTCTCTCTCTCTCCCTCCCTCCCTCTCACCTTGGGTGCTACCAGCTCTTTTCCCGGCCGCACCACCATAAAGTTGATCACATCAGACAGGGAGATCACACCCTGAAAAATGAAAATTTCCTTTTTCAGAAAATCCTTCATTGTCAAAATACACTAAAAACAAAACAAATACATAACAAAAGTAACACATTTCAAACCGTACCTCTATGGCTCCCTTGTCGTTGATGGCACACAGTCGATGCACATTCCGCTCTACCAGAACCTCCACCTAAAAGGGTACGGTAATCATACAGTAATTATTCAGATAGTACAGTAATCCCTTCAAAGCACAGTGACCCACCGCCTTCCAGAAGGTGTCCGTGTCGTGCACCGAAACAACTCGCTGGTCTTCGCGCTGCAAACAAGGTCACATTCTCTCCAGTCCCGTGCAAAGTATGCTTCACTTCCAATATACCATATCTGATTTAGTAATTCTCTTTCGAAAAGTACACGAGTAAAGAGGAGTGGTTTGTTTTGATCTAATTCAACAAAAGCACATGCATAAAATCTCTTCGCAGCTGACTAAAATTTCAAAACAAACCTGCTCTTTCGAACGATGTTTTAAAACTCTAATTGTTTTCTTGTTAGCATGTTGAGTTCAGGTATTCAGGATACTGTTAATCCCAACAAGTAACTTGCAACAAAATGTATGACACGATTATAGTGCATACTATATTTTTCATCGATCAGAAAGAGCAGGTTTGTTTTGAAATTTTAGTCAGCTGCGAAGAGATTTTATGCATGTGCTTTTGTTGAATTAGATCAAAACAAACCACTCCTCTTTACTCGTGTACTTTTCGAAAGAGAATGGATGTCCTTTTCTCAAATTTCGAAGAAATTGTTTTTCAGGTTGATGTGCCGAACATGTTATGTATACATATTCGAAACTTTAGAAAACGTATCCTGAATATGGAAACGCACTGCTTTGTCGAATCGCTCGTGCGCCTGCCAATGCCAGTCTCTCATTGACACGCGCTATTTCGCGTCTCTCTCTCTTACCCACTCACTCCGCTCCGCACACTCCCCTCCCCCCACAGTTTTCGCGCCAAAACTGGGGCGGTGGCCTGGACGGCGAGCCGACACGAGAGTGGGTGAACGAAGGGCGGGGCATGCGCTCAGCCAATCAGAGTGCGCACGCAAGAGAGCCGAGCGACCAATGTGCGCAAAGTGCAGTGGGCGGAGCTTACGTGATGCACACCGTCGTCGCCGCCGCCGCCGCCGCCGCCGCCGTCGTAAACACGTTTAGTGGCAAAGCGGGAGAGAGCAAGAGAGGGCGGTTTTTGGATGCCGCAACCGATATTGGTTTCACGAATCATACTCATAGGTCTTACAAAGTGATATTCTAACAAATAACGCACACTAATTAAGTATATTGTATTAGAATAGAGAAATCGTGTGTGCCTTGGGAGTGGCGTGTTGCGCGCGTCACAGCTCAAAACAAACGGGCGCCGCTGCGCGCCGCCCCTAATTAATACAACAAATCAGCGAGTCACTGATTTTCTAGGCAAACTACGTTGCTCTCAAAAACCACTTGAGGATCGCAACCATAACGTATAATGCCCATTCACTTTTATCTCTCTCACGAAAAAAAGTTGTCAAAACAAAACTATACTCCACCCCACCCCCTCCTTCCATGCGAAGTACGTTCCTCTCTCAAACCACTTGACGATCGCAACTACAACTTCCAATAACTGTTGATATCCCTCACAACCACAACAAAAAGTTGTCAAAACAAAGCTATACTCCCGCGCCCCTCTCCCTCCTTGACGATCGCAACTACAACTCCCAATCACTGATGCCTTGAATGTCCCCCTCATACCTTGAAGGTGTTCTTGAATGCGAGTGCCTGTTCGACCGTCACATCGAGGCTGTTCTCCCGCTCCTCAAGGGCAATGCCCACCGCGTCGAAACGAGAGTACATGTCGATCACCTGGATGGACGAGAATGGAAACTCTCTCTCTCTCTCTCTCTCGCATTCACATCTGTCATTCATCAGTACTGCTGGTTTCAAACTGTCACACTGTCCGCTATTCTAATAATCCCATATGTCCAAGTACATACCCCTCGTGCACGATACGATAAATGCATCAGTACTGCTGGTTTGCGCACCACTCTCTGTCATACTACCAGACCGTCTCCCCCCTCCCCCTCCACATACCTTGTACGTGTCCCTCTCGACGACCGGCAGCCCGCTGACTCCCTTGTTCAGCAGGATGTCCAGGCAGTCGTGCAGCGGGGTGTCCGGGAACACCTGGCAAGAATCACAATGTGGATATGCACCTAGTACACCTAGCAATAATATGAGCTGATGTGATCAATTTGGTAGTTTGGTAATACCTACGAATGATCATGACAAAATTCAATTCTAGTGGTAAAGGTACCCGTCACATAATAGGTGTTCAACTGTGCCGCGTTGGACGATAACAGCTCGCACAATAATAGAACAACTGTGTCCCAAACAAAAGCCAGTCTCCAGTATTTATACGCAACAGACTTTCGGGTTAACAAGTCAATTCGTTATTTTGACCAATCCGATGTATAGGCATACAACAAACCCCAAAGGCATTCCTAAGTCAGAAAATACAAAGGAATGCTACCGTAGCCCCCTTCCACTCACCACCCTGATTCCACTCCACGTGCCCACTCCCAGCTGCTTGCCAGTCTTCACGTGGTACTCCGGAAGCGAATACTGCTTGCCCTGCAAAGATGGAATGCATGTACAGTGCGAAAAAAATGTAGCCTCATATTGACGGCTAGATATTTGAATTCTTGCGCAAACGACTGCGGCGAGAGAAGGGCGCGCGTGTCTCTCCACTTCCCATTGTCTCCCACAATAAAGTAGTCCGCGGCGCGGCCACTGTATAGTGGGTCCCCCGTTTTGGCGGTAGGCATGTTGCGAATACCTCTCGGAGAGCACAATTGTGATTTTGTTTTTGATACTACAGTAATTTCCAACCTTTTTATATAGCAATCCTGAGAATGAGGCGCATTTACATTATATTCTGCGTCATTTTTTCGGCCAGGGATAATTCGCCTACCGCGAAAACGGAGGACCCACTATAGCTACACATTTTTGAAAACAAGCAACTCGCATTTTTCACTCTATCAAATCATAAGTTTCAGCTATCAAATATGACACAGATGAAACATGGGGTGTCAATGTTCGAATTATTTGTCAGTGCAACGATACATACGTATCAACCCGTGATCATATTCAAAATACGCAACACACTATAATCACTCCTTAGAACAATCCACCCAAAAATGTTTCATCCTACCAATATAACATTAACAGGAACTACTAAACCAATAAAGAGAGTTTCCCCGTACACCGTACACAAAAGAAAGAAGAAAACAAACAACTCCCAAAGCAGATACCAGATGCACAGTAACTAGATAACCACCCCGAAGCCAACTCACGAAGCAGAACAGGAACTTGAGTAGTCGTTTGTGTGTGAGTATGAACAGGGGGCTGCCGCTGTCGGGGTCGAGGACGGGGAGGCGGTGAATGTGGTGGCGGGCCAGCAGCCGCGCGCAGTCCAGCAGGCTGCAACACTCTCACATCCACATGTCAATGCATCCTTCTCTCCTCCAAGGTGCGATCAGTCTCTTCAAACATATATCAGAAGTAATTCGAAGGCGTTGGAAGGCAAGCAATTCGAAATCGTTTGGACTGACCGCGCCTTACAGGTAGGTGTTGTCAGTCACTTCGAAACAGTCCCTTCAAAACGCCAACAAAAGTGAAGGGAGTTTCGAAGAGAGTGACCGCTGCTCATAGACACAATGTACTGGCAGACGATGTACAGACATCGACAGTTTATCCATGTGCTTTCTCAAACAGCATTTCGAATTTCGAGCTCCCGATTACAATACTGTAGGGCGCCTGGGCACAACTGACTCCTCTAGACCTGTGTAGAGTAACAGAGACAGGTGCACAGAATTCATGAGTGGCAATCACGTGTCAATGTCACATATCAGTTTGTAGAATTTCGCTCTCCTTTATTCCTTCATAGATACAATACCACCCACACAGTACAGTTGAGATGATTTTAAATTGAAAAGGTTTCAAACGTGACTCACCTGCAGTTTGCATTGATAGTGATCAAGTCCATGAGCTTTCCCTCAGACTGGATCAGATCTGAAAACCGACATTACCTATTCAGATAACGTTGAGACCAACAACATCTCAATCTCAACATGTGACATGTACTTCTAACAAAATGTGTTTCAATGTTTCAAATAAAAATAGACACCACAACTCATACATAATTACAGTACCCACCCCTATAGTCTCCGATCGTCATCTTGCCCAGGTCCTCCGTGTCCGAAGCGAACACCTTGTGGGAGATGGTAGAGTCGACAGAGGCACCCGATGCCTTGCGCTTCCTGAAGAGGACATCTCTTTCCTCTCTTTCCTCTCTCTCTCTCTCTCTCTCTCTCTATCTATTTCCCCTCTCTCTCTCCCTCTCTCTCTCCCTCCCTCCCTCCCTTCCTCCCTCTCCTCTCTCCCTCTTCCCCCCCACCTGTACAGCTGCAGCATGACCCTGATGAAGTCAGTGACGGAGAGCAGGCCGACGATCGCCCCTCCCTGCTCCGCGTCCGACAGCAACACGTGACGCGTGTCTGACAAATAGGGAAATACAAAACGATCAAATCAAATTATCATTCGGAATCGCAAATATGATTATGGCAAATCACTCATAAGAACAAAGTTATGAATTATGAAAATCAGACAACGAAAGAATTGTTTCGAGTTCTTTACCGAATATGTTTCACCCATCAAATAACTGTAATCTACATGTTACTATAAACAATTATCATCAGAGTGACGTAAGACAAGTATGAACTACTTCTAAGCACCCACTCTGGTAGATGAGTCCGTGGAAGGCCTTCTCGAGCAGCAGAGACGTGTCGAACACAACCTGAATGGAATCTTTCTCTTTCTCTTTCCCTCTCTCTCTCTCTCTCTCTCTCTCTCCCTCTCTCCTTTCTCTCTTTCCCCGTCTGTCTTTCATATTCCCTTTCCCCTCCCCCCTCTCTCTCCCTCCCTCTCTCTCTCCCTCTCCCCCTCTCTCTCCCTCTCCATTCCCCCCCACCATCTTGGAGCTAGTCGGCATAGCTTCGTAGCACTGATTGAGCACGAACAGCCGCGCGTAGCTGTCCGCCTCCATCTCACGAATCTGCAACATATAAAAGTACAGTAAGACAGTACAGTAAGTACAGTAGGACTCTCTCTCTCTCTCTCTCTCTCTCTCTCTTTCTCCTCCATCTCCCGGATCTGCAACCGACAACACACATTCACATTCAGTATCACCAAGAGTTTCATTGGATTTCATGATTTCAATCACGGATTTCATGAGGTGTGAACACGCTGTCAGTTTTACTGGATCCACACAAAAAAGAAGATAGATAGATAGATAGATAGATAGAGAGAGAGAGAGATTTAGAGCCCGTACCGTCTGTCCGGCGTGGTAGGTGTTGTTCTTGACGGGTGAGTGTGGTCCGTGGAGGGAGGAAGAGAGGTGCGAGAGGTGCGCACGCGCCCCGCCTGCAATTTCTCAATTCAACCTTTCAATGAAGCTAGCAATCTATCAATCTCTTGCCATCTATTTCTTGCTGACAACTGACTAATAAGACGGCGCTTTTCGAGGTCTATTTTCTGCTCAAATACTTTTTCTAGCAAACTCTTTCTTATATCGATAACAACTTTTTTTGAACGAATACAAGCAAGCATTACATACAATAATCATAGCTTACTCCTAAGACCACTATGAAACATATGTTCAAAAGAAACAAATATTGTATACTACAATGTTCTCAGTTGACTACATATAATAATGGAACGCATTTTGGAAAGTACGGTACAAACAACACTTACCAGTCATCCCTTGCTGCGATCTAGAGCCGTGCATTCACACTGGAAAAAAGGAAAGGTTGAAATGTCAAAGATCTCAGAAATGCAAATACGGCGAGTGAGCGAGTAAAGGGCGCAACCAGACTACCCAGCCTTCTGAGCCCACCCAAACTTCGGCAAACGATACAGGAAGGTAGAAAGACGACGCCATAAAATAGAGTCAATATCAAAAGCAAACATGTGCGAGTGAGAGAAAGAGAAAAAGAGAGAAAGAGAAAAAGAGAGTGAGAAAGAGAGAAAGAATAGTGAGCGCCAAAGTGCAACTATCCAACTATTAAACACACACTCAAACTATGGATCAAAGTCGTACTTTCACCGTAGCCAAGCCATAATCAATGGGTAGTGCCTACTGAACTAAGAAATCGGATACCACGTTAATGCCACTATACAAAAAACGTGCGGTACTACAAGCAGATGAATTATTGACAACCATCTCTCTCTCTCTCTCTCTCTCTCTCTCGCAGTTCGGTGAAGGGAAAGGTGCGACAACATCATTTACACACGAAAAGAGAGAGCGGAAACGCGGAGGAGAGAATCTAATATATCACACACACACATACACAACCAAGTTTCTCGATTCACTGGTACGTACGCGCACGCGTTAACTATGCATGGGTACTTTGAGCCGCCGAGTCTTCACGTTTTCACAATTCCAGCTACTCTCGAAACGCATTATCGCGGTGTAAATCAAGCGGGGCGGCTCCTCTCGGCGAGCCCTGTTATCTATTTGCACTATCAGGCGAAAATCGGCAGCTAAAACGCTAATAACACAGCGGTGTTCCGACGACAGAACCGCAAACAGAGAATACATCAGCGCAAGCCCCCTGTCCACAATCCTCCGCCACCGAAAACAGCCAATATCGAATGACGAAATGGCTGATGCTCAATGCTAAACAAACCGATAAAACCAAACTAGTTGGAAAGCGGTCAAAATCGCAAAGGGCTCCGCAAAGAGCGCTCACTGCTCACCTAAAAATACCGCACACACTCACGCAACAAAACACATCGGGCCAGGGGCAGGACAACATCACGAGGAGAGATTGATTGAGAGTTCCGGCCAGCGCACGGAAAGCCGGACAGAACATTCGGCAAAAATAGTGCGCGGTCAGAGACCAAACGTACCTCTCTCTCTCTCTCTCTCTCTCTCTCTCTCTCTCTCTCTCTTCCCCCCCCCTCTCTCTCTCTCCCACCTCTCTCTCTCTCTCACTCTCGTCCGTCTATCGCAGAAACGGGTTGCCGTCGCACCCAGTCAGTGTCAATTTCCAGCAAATAAGGTAGTTTCGCCGCAGCTGACTCTACTTTATTAGCCCCCATAGGCAATCACGCAAAGTAGCGATTACATGAATTACATCCCCGCGGCGATACTCAGTCAGTTAATATTCGAATCACAATAAAAGTAATCGAATTATCGCGCGAACGCGAGAAAAGAACGGAAAATTAATGAAGACAAGAATACAATCTCAAGGAACCAATCGCATAAAGACAGGAATAGTGCGCACAGAGAGCGAAAAGACTGGCAAAACGTCGATTCACGAAGAATGAGCGAGGAAAGAAGAGAGGAGATGGGAGATAGAGGGGGAGAGACAGAGGGAGAGAGAGAAGGGGGGGGGGGAGAAAGCGCGAGGCGGGTTCGCGTCCCGGAAACGAATGGACTCCAGACCATCTCCTTTTCCTTCCTCCCTCATTCCATTCTCCTCTCACCCTCTCAAAAACCTTTGCCCCGAAAATAGGCAATCGTCAAAGGACAGTCGAGAAGACCGCAAAACAAGTAATAGAAATGATTGTTATTCAGAATGAAGCGACCACAACACAAGCGACAGAACACAATTCGTGATTTCGGAGAGCGCGTGATGGAATAGTGACGTGAAAGGCACACGCGCTTTCGCCACTTTTTTGCTTCTTTCATATCTTCTCCCCTTCTCTTCGCAGTTTCTCACTGCTCCCAGGTGGTCTCTGCACTCTCTCCGGTTCCCACGCTCTCTCTCTCTCTCTCTTTCTCTCGCTCTCGCTCTCTCTGGGTGCAAAGTCGCGATGTAAAGTGCGTGCTATAAATTTGCGTGAGCGCTCCCAAGAGTCACAGAAACGAAGATATGAGAGATCGCTTCCTTATTTCAGAGTTTCAGTAACGGAAGAGAGAATTTGCAGAAACACAACTAACAAGGAGTGTCGTTTAGGTCACAGAAGCCGATGGTGACCAAACTGATATCAGAGATACCCTAGGAGGTCACTAGTCGAAAACCGTTTTCAAATCCACATGACCGGCCATACGTTTCAAGATATTTACGTTTCAAATTTGGGAGCTAAACCGTGTGGATTGCTTTTTGCGGTCTGTCACTCCATTCGCGCGAGCTGTGAAACAGCGGCGGTGGTCTAGTGGATAGAGCCGCTGTCTGTCAAGCAGCAGGCTATGGGTTCGCTCTCCGGATATGCTTTTCATTTTGTCGAATCTCTCCGGACTTGTACTTTTTGGTGACAATTGGGCAGTTAGTAGAAAACTTCTATTATCTTCTTTTTTTCCAAATCGAACGGTCACGGTCTTGTTAAGAGCTCATTACAAATTGTTTGCGTTCTTTAGAATTCATTTTCAAAAATTTCGAAAAATATTACCAACGCAGGTTTCCACATGATCCCCTCGCCATGCGTGACTCCAACCATTCGAACAAAAAAGTACAAGTCCGGAGAGAATCGGCAAAATGAAAAGCATATCCGGAGAGCGAACCCACAGCCTGCCGCTTGACAGACAGCCGCTCTATCCACTAGGCCACCGCCGCTGTTTCACAGCTCGCGCGAATGGAGTGACAGACCGCAAAAGCAATCCACACGGTTTAGCTCCCAAATTTGAAACTTAAATATCTCGAAACGTATGGCCGGTCATGTAAAAAAGTAAGAAAACACATAATCAAGATAATCACTGGCCCGACAACCAATCGAATGCACATACAAACGAGCAATTCAAAATAGTTTCTTTATACTCTTTCAACAACGCTAAAAATCTAAAATCAACAACAATTCGCGCAACAACAACAATCAAACTATTCTATGCTACACTACCTGAACCTAGCCTATTGAAATGGAACGAATAGAGAACGACGTGTCAGCTCTTTTCAAACTCTCCCTTCCCCTGTCTCGCTCACTGTAAATACCAGACCGCGAATAGCGAGGCCGGTCAATAATCTACATCCGATTACTCCTCTCGTCTCTCTACCTCCGCCTCCTCTCTCACACACACTCAACATTTGCATATGTGAAACTAATACACTCTCTCGGAAAACGACTAGTCAAAGTACTACTACTACGCTACGCACCCGCGTGACAATGAAGACTCAGTGATCTCATGGGAAGCATGGTCACTGGGTAGCCTCGGCAATGGTTTGGATGAGCTCCTTCCTCTCCCTGTCCTTCTGCTCCTTCACCTCGCGCGCGACCCGCGCCCGCTGCTCCCGCTCCGCGCGCTCATCCGCCGCAACCTCCAGGTGACACCTGCAACAACCACATATTCCATGTTCCCCTTCCCTTCACTCGTCACGCCACAGTTCTACATATTCAACCCACACATCAATATTTCCAGGTGACATTGACATCTGAAGCAACCACACCCCCTCGAGATGTTGCTACACCACAGATCAACATCTTGAATCAACACATCAATTCCATACAATATACAAACAAGAACACCGTCCTCTTATTACATAATTGGGTAGGTCTTTGGATGTATTACTTGTTTACTTCCTAATTAACATAACAACTTAACAACCAAAAGACCACCCACTTTGCAATGTTGTTGTGGAGCGCCGTGTGCCAGTCGCCGCCGCTCGTGTACACCTAGAACTCAAAATAATTTGAATTAATCGATTAATTGATTGTAAATAAAGAAAGACTCACCTCTCGCAGGATGCGCATCATGTTCGGCAGGGGCAGGTACTGCGGACCGGACACCCACCTGCAAGATACATCTCTCTCTCTCTCTCTCTCTCTCTCTCTCTCTCTCCATTCCTCTCCCCCTCCCTCTCTCTCTCTTCTCTTTCTCTCTCCCTTCCTCCCGCCCTCTCCTCCTCGTCCTCTCTCTCTCCATCCCTCTTTCTTCCTCTACCCCCCCCCCCCCCCCTCACCCACCGCACGTATCGGCTGAATGGGAGTCGCATGGGTCGGACCCGCTTGCCGGCCCGCCGCGCCGCGCCCATCGACTCACGGTTGTGGCCCTTCGACACGCACACCTCAAACGAGGGGAAATAAACTCAGCAGGAGATCGGAACAAACGTCAACACATACTCGGTCATATCATATAGTTTAGGTAACTATACCCTGCTTCTGTCAGTTTACATGTTTACAAAACACATAATAAATAACAACGCACCACATACGCGTCGGCGCTCAGCGGACCGTCGAGAACCTCGCGGGCGTGGCTGAAATCGTCGGTGTCTCACCCCTCTCTCTCTCTCCCTCCCTCCCTCTCTTATCCCTCTCCCCCCCTCTCTCTCCCTCCCTCCCTCTCACTCAAACCCACTTTGAGATGTAGACGATCTCCTCGCCCCTGTCGCACACGGTGCCGATTCCTCCTTGGTGGACGGGCGGCAGCATCAGCTGATTGCCGTACTCGGTCGAGTAGAAGCCAATCAACCTGCAATCAAACAATCAATACTTCTATCGTCTATCAAACGAGAGGCAGACATACATTAACTTATTAAGCCAATCAATAAAAATCAATCGATACCGCACTTGTTCATGACGAACTCTACGTCGGGGTTGTTGTCGGGGCGGGGCACGTTGATGAAATGCATGTCGAGGGGCAGGCGAGACGACAGGTGCTCCTCAACCACACACGATAAGGAATACTGGTATCTGTCATCTTCTCAAGATTTGTTTTACATTATCATACACGTTGGCGAATCTCTGGGATGCCGATGATACCGGCGCGCACTCGACGCGTCAAGGAACACCGAACACTGCTATCAACACGTTTCAACAACATATAGACGCGTCCATTCACAATAATTCGAACAATGAAGATACCGAATTGCGACACTGAATTTTTAAGGCACTTCATAGTTCACAAGCTGACCATATTCGCCCCCACGAATGAATACGTTGCAGAAACAGTACACATATGAACATGAACATTATTTGCAATGTACTCCAGATTGTATCGTAGTAAAAAAGACTCATCCATACTACTAATCCTTGCTTAATCCCTCCCTTTCCCACTCTCCCTTCACTACATCCAATAACATTGTAAAAAGAACAGGAACTTTACAACTGAGAGTACTCACACTGACGACCCACTGCGCCTGCTTGCCCATGTCGTGTCGCTCCGCCTTGCGCATACCATCGAACATGTACTGCATGTCAAGAAGAACCTGAAACATGCATATATTATCAAGCAATAAGTTTACTACAGCTGTTACTACAGTACTGCATGTCGAGCGACATCTGCGACAAATACAATATTGATACATGTGTAATCAATCCGTTCTAAACACTTCCATGAACATGTCATAGAGTTGCTACACGTACTGCATGTCTTTTCATACCGTATGCCATTTATTTTTTTTCATACCGTATGCCATTGCTCATTATGCTGTTTTGCACTGTTTCTTCAAATGTACACGGTAATAAACTTATTATTATTATATGTCCATGAACACCTGCACAGAGTATGGTATTGATACATGATCATATACTATACTGTACTGTACTGTATCATAGATACTGCACTTCAGTACAACAACACCTGTCACATACATAAATAATCAAGTAATTATTTTGAGTCTGAACAATTCCAAGAACATATGTCACAGTTACTACAGTGACACCTGAAACACATATATTCAATTTGATATATATGTAATAGCGTAATCAATCAATCTATCAATATCAACACAGTCGCTGCTCTCTCTCTCTCTCTCTCTCTCACCTTGGGCACTCCCATGCGCAGCGCGGCGAGCTGCCGGGAGCTCTGCACGTTGTTCACGTCTGCAACACAGAATATATAAACACGCAAACATTCAGAAAAGTTATAGTTTGGCATATAGATTAGTCATCGTAATCATCATCTGTTGTGGACATAGACGATAATAATACGTCCAATTGAAACTAATGGGACTGAGCGGAATACCTACTCCTACAATACAAATACAAAAGTGATTGCGAAAAGTAAGTATGACCAGTGTACTGACTCTTCTTGTAGCGCGTGAGGTTGTGGCACAGCTGATACATGTCCGGTCCGTAGCCCATACCGCCCGCGTTGTAGAGCGCGCGCTGGAATGGAAATGTGGAGGAATAGTGGATAAACTAAAACTATAGGCCATTCCCCCCTTTCATCGTACGGCAATTTCGCTGGCTGACAGACGAGAATTTTATGCAAATTTGCCCCGATTGTGTGTTTTTGTGCTCAAAGATGGTGAAAATGACGGAAATCGAAAAATCGAGCACTAGAGATCTCTGAGCATTCTATCTGGGCATCTCCTCCAGAAAACTGGGAGCTGTACGATAAGTTTGAAGAAAGTAATTAAGTTTCAGCTTTCCCATTGAAAATCGAGTCAAAACCAAGGTTTTTAGACTCATATTAGAAAATGGAAGCGAAAATCAAAAATCGAACACTAGAGATCGATGAGCACTACTGATACCCATCACATATCAACATTTTGTAAAGATTGCTTTACAAAATGTAATTAACTTTCGAAGATGGAGAACTCTGTTTCATTAGACTTGCAAATCACCCTCATTTCCCTAAAAAGAGACCGCCAAGCGCGCGAATTGCGCGGTCGAATGATCTCGCGCGGGCTAGTAACGGGCAATTGATGCCTCAAATGCTGTCTGGTAAACATTCGGCGAAATGACTGCCGTACGATGAACGGGGGCCCTATACAACCGGACAACCCGCGCTACAACAAGTAAGGCTTACCCAATCAAGTAAGGTAGTCAACTTATAGATATAGTATGGATCGTGAATCGTGGCAAGCTTCCACTTTGCCCTGTTAGTGAAGTGTCAAGTCGACATGGTCAACATATTTCCCCATCCGCACACAAAATGAACTGCATGACAAGTTTAAAAATCACCATACCTGTTCCTCCAGATGCGCGGTGTAGGCCTGCTCCTTCTGCTGCCGCACTGAGCTCACGCCGCCGGCCGCCTCCCTCTCCTCGCGTCTACAACAGCAACCATCTCTCTCTCTCTCTCCCTCTCTCTCTCTCACGCTCCCCCTCTCTCTCTCTCACGCTCCCCCCCTCTCTCTCTCCCTCTCTCTCCCTCTCCTCACAACTACCTTTGAAGAGACTGATCACAATATCTCGTAACGTATATGTTTCGAATTCACTTATAATGTGACGAATATCATGTTTAATACAATGAATCAATTCAGTCTGGTCTCCAAAACGACCCACCTCTTCTTAATGGCGAGGAACTCGAGTGTGGAGACGCGCTGCGATACATTCTGGTCCTCGAGCAGCCTGAGAGTATTGTAATTGGTAAAGGATTCAAGCGAGAGGAAGACGGTGACACGATAACAACAGCTCTTTTAACCGGTGGAACCATACAACTAACGCAAGAGAATGTTCCACTGATGTTCACTGTCAACGTGAATGAAGCTCTACTCTACACTAATCATTAAGAAACAAGTAACCCTAAATTGTAAGTACAGTACTCCACGTAAGTTTTGCAAGTACAGTAACCGACTGTTTCCAGTCGCGGTCGTCGAGGAACGCGGGCACCTTCCGAGCCATGTAGATGTAGATCTGAATATACAGTAGGTATTGAAATCTTGGAAAAAAACAAATACACTAAATTTATGTTTCACATTACTCATATCATCTATGATAACGAGTTGAAAACAATTTATTCGCAGTATAAGTTATCATAGTATTAATAATTTATACGGTTAATTAATAACACGTAAAAAAACAATAATGAACAGACAAGAACCAATACAATATAAGCGAGAAAAAAAAAACGGATTACAGCGAAACATCTCTCAAAAGGTGGAGCCGCCGTTTGAAAGCGGATGGGGATAATGCAGCAGACGGGGCCAATGTATTGAGACAACTACTAGGAAGCAAGTGAGAGAATTTGGTAACGCGCACGTTGAAGACGTGCTGCCGAGTGAGGAGCCGAAACCGAGGACGGATCACTTGTAGATCGTTCCCACGCAGCCTCGACGGTCGCAGTTCGAAGAGACCCTCCTTATCTACGTCAACGAAGCCCGCAAGAATCTTGTAGAACATCACGATGTCGTTGATATGCCGCCGGTGTTGAAGAGATTGGAGACCCATGATAGAGTTGCGCTGCGAGGAATCAAGATCTGTGAGAGAAGACCGAGCCGAAATGAGACGAGTGACATAGTTTTGAACCCTTTCCAGCAGCGCGATTGAAGCCTTGTCGTGCGGGTTGAAGACACATGTACCGTACTCCAGAAGAAGGCGGATGTATGTGGTATAGATGGCAAGGAGAAATTGCTGATCGGCCGAAACGATAGAACGATAGATGGTGAAAGCCCGATTGAAAGCTAACCCGAAGACCTTGTTGCAGTGTTTGCCGAAGTGGAGGTTAGATGTGGTGAAACCTAGATCGACCACCTCGTCAACCGATGTGATGTTGCTGCCTGAGACCGTGTAGACGTGAGAGGGATTCTTTCGGCCAATGTGTAAAGCAGAGATCTTGTGAGGAGCAAGTGGTAGCTGCCAAATGGAGGACCATTTATACACGATATTGATAGCCGCCTGTAGTGGGCTGCAGTCGTCGCCAGGGTGAAATGAATAGGAGACCTTGAGATCGTCTGCGTAGACTCGACATGTCGCGTGTGGCCTTATGAGAGGAACGAGATCTGCCGTGTAGATGTTGAACAGCACGGGACCAAGAACTGTTCCCTGTGGAACACCAGAGATGGTGTCACAGGGGTCGGAGAAAAATGTGCCAATGCGGACTTGGAAAGTACGACCAGTGATGTAGTTGCGAATCCACTCGACAATAGCTTGGTTGAACCCTAGAGACGATAGCTTCAGCAAAAGCTTAGGGTGAGATACCCTGTCGAATGCTTTGCTGAAGTCGAAGTAGATGACATCGACGACCTCCTTTCTGTCGACAGCGGCAGTCCAATTGTTGAGACATTCGAGTAGCTGAAGCTCGGCGGACTTTCGAGAAACGAAGCCAAACTGTTCGGAGGGAACAATGTCGCGGGCAGAGATGTGGCGGACCATGTACTCCTTGAGAATGCGCTCGAACACCCGACAAGGGAAAGAGGTGCTGGAGATCGGGCGGAACTTGAGAGGGTCGGTGGCTATTTTCTCCTTAGGAATCGGTGTGACAAAGGAGGACTTCCAAAGAGAAGGAACAACGCCAGTACAGATGCTGGTATTGAAGACCATGGCGAGTGGTTCCGCGACGGCAACGGCAACTCGCTTGAGGAACAACATGGGCAATCGATCCGGAGTGAACGCGTGTGAGAGAGACCAGTTCTCAATGAGACGGCAAATGTCGTGCGGGGCAAAGTACGGCATCGACGTAGACATTGACTGACGCGGAAAAGGAGGAGATGAACCGTCGTCTACAGTGAAAACCGACTGAAAGGCAGAGGCGAGGAGAGATGCTTTGGCAGAATCGTTGAAAACGGGGCGGCCGGCGGAGTCGCGTAGAATGGAGACTGGTGATGAAGAACTGAGACGGCTGTTGACATAGTTGTAGAAGCGATTCTTGTCATCACTCCTGGCGATGGCACGCTCCACCGATTTCTTATACTTTGCGAGCAACTTCTTGGTTTTCTGATCGCACTCCTCGTACTTGGTCTTACGGGTCGGAGTGGGGAGAGCAAGCCACTCTTGAAAAAGACGCTCGCGGTGTTCAGTGATGTTGACGAGGTAGGGAGGTACACGGATTCCATTCGGGGAGCATCGTTTCATCGGCACGTACTGGTCAATCGCTTGGTGGAGTAGCTCGGTGAACATGGTGTACATAGTGTCGGCAGTGGGCGAGGTGAGGAAGAAAGACGACCACGGGATGGCAGCAATGTGGAAGTTGATGCGATCATAGTCGGCGGCCTCGTAATCACGCCTCCATGTGGTTGGCAACGTGATGCGAGGGAAAGATGTGCGTAGTGCGATTCCAAAATGGTCCGATTTACCAAGAGGAGCAATAACGGACCACGAGTCTACACAGCGAGAGCTGTAGACGAGATCGAGGGTGCGGCCGTGGCGATGGGTCGGCTGGTCGATGTGCTGGATGAGGTCGAACTGAGAGAGCAGATCGACCCACGGCTGACTAGACGGCGAGGTGGAGGAAAGTGTAGGCCAGTCCAGATCGGCCAGATTGATGTCGCCGAGGACAAGAACGCTCGACTCGGCGGAGGTCAGCTGGTCAGACACGATAGATATGAGATCCGAACCATTGACAAGATTGCACGACGGAGTACGGTAGACGACTATGACCCGGATAGATGATCCACCTAGGAAAACGTCAACGGCGAGCAGTTCAAAGGCAGCAACGACGGAGCAGGAGAGGACAACCGTCGGAACGAGAGGGGACTTTGCAAGGAGTGCCACGCCCCCTCCTTTGCGACGCGGGCGATCACATCGGATGAGTGAGTAGGCGGGCAGATCGGCTGTGATGGCGGCGTCGGCGTGTTTCGACTTGAGCCAAGTCTCGGTGAGGACAATCGGCTGCTTGTCCGTGCTGGGAAACTAGTTTGTCTGCATCTCGCACTGGCTGGCGGGGCGGGTGTCCGACGGGAACTGTCGCGGAGTATCCCAGCGACGGTCGTCCCTCCCATGGGAGGACCGGCGGGTGTCTCGGCCGTCTCGTCCGTCAGTATCCCGGCTTATCCGCTGCGAGGAATCCATGGGGACGACCGCGCCGTCACGAATGACAACGCGCTCGCCCTGCTCCCTCCTGCGGTTGCGCTCCTGGCGCAGGAGGTAGCCCTGCTTGCGTTCCTCCTTGGTCTCCGAGGGGCGGAGGAACACCTTGTCACGGTAGTCACGCAGCAGGCGGGACCTCTGGATGGCCAGCCTGGCGGACTTGCTCTCCGGAAGAACGATCTTGACGAGGCGAATCTTGAAGCTGGTCGGGTCGTACTTTATTAACATTGCAAAAATGCGTTTCACACCTCATATGAAAACAACGTTGAGTTAGAGATCATAATTACATATCTGAATCCCAGCTATTCATCACATGTCAGCAATTACACAACCATTCTAAAATCCAAGTAAGACATTCGACCCCCTCCCCCCTCACCTCCAGCTCCTTCTTGATCTTCTCCACCCTCTGCTGCTGCTGGGGAGTGAGTGAGGCGAGGAAGGCGGGGCTCGGCTGACAGCGGGCCACGGTCGCCACGTAGTCCACGTGGAAAGAGTCCTGCACATTTTATCCTGAGCTTTATGTACACACATCAATCATCAACCGTTATTGTTTTCAATAAGGATAGAACGGTGGTTGTGCAGTGGAACGAGTACTGTAGCTTGTACCCTTGTACATTTACGAGTTACGAACGACAAATGATTTATAAACATTTCTCTACGTTTAACGAGTTATATGTTCATGCAACAATTATTTTAATTCCACCTTATATTATGTCTACTACAGTTTGTCAGGTATGCGTGTCCCGTGAAACATACTTTCAATGGAACACAAAATGATACCTTGTTTTCCTCGGTCGCTTCGACAGTGGTGGAGGGAGTGTTGCTGAACAATGCAAAGTGAAACCACACCTAAAATACCGTTACACACCTGGCAGTGGTGAGTGGTCGCACTGCTTGCTGTCGTGGCGGGGCGAGGAGCGGACGGGAGATGTGCAACCGGTGCAGCCCGGCCAGCGCGCACCCCACGGCACGACGCATTCTGACTGTCATAAGACTTCATTCGATGATTAGAAACAACGAGTTTGGTACCATCAACTATTTCAATAACACACAAACGAGGTGAGGTACACGGTACGGTATGAGAAATGAGACTCGTGAATGATGAATGCAGACGTAAATCAGGGTTAGAGTGAACGTTGAAGTACATGCCTTTCTGATAAAACTTCTTCGAAAATAATCAACAAAAACAACAAGAAAATAAACAAAACAGCTGATGTGATGTAACAGAAAACATCTCAAGCTCCGCCTACATTCTTTCGCACGAAAGTGCACAGCGCACAAGGAAACACTTACACGACGAAGTAGATTATGATAAAATCTTATGGTGTCCTGAAAAATTCATCACTTCATCACTTCATCACATGTGATGAAGTGATGAAGTGATGAAGTGATGAAGTCATGAAATGATGAAGTGATGAAGTTTCAATTTTCGTTTTTTTGTAACAAACTTTTTAATTTGTAAAAAGTAATTTGTAAACTGTTTTTGTAAACTTTCAATCGGTTTTTTTTACTAGTTTGAGCTTTTCTCTAAAGCGACATGACAGAAGCGGAAGATGTCAATTTACATAGAAGAGAAGAGGAAGAGGACGATGTTCCACATGCGAAGTTTCTTCCTCTTGCTCTTTCATGTTCCTCATCCTCGTCCGCGTTTAAGGGACGCACTGATACTGGCATTGTCGTATAGAGAGAACCTATTTGTTGGAATAATTACGCGCCGGGCACAAGCAAACCCTTATCCACCAACGTAACCTGACGTCGTCAATACGTCACCATCTTTCGTTGGTATGACAAGGGCTCAGTTGGTACAAAACGATCTTGTTGTAGCATTCTACAGTAACACATTATCATTGCAGTAGCACATCATCATTTGGATCCTACAAGTTTTCAAGTATGGAGCATCTTCATCTTGATCTTGTACATTATAATGTTGTTTATGAGTAAGCGGACAAACGAACATCTGTTGCCGTATCATGTTTCAACAAGTTGACAACATTTGACAAACCACTGAATACACCTTGAAAATACAAAAAATAAAAAAAGTTGATCACTTCATCACTTCATCACTTTGACTTCATCACTTCATCACTTCATCACTTCATCACTTCATCACATGTGATGAAACGATGAAGTCAAAGTGATGAAGTGATGAATTTTCCAGGATGCCAAATCTTATTTATCAGTGACAATATATATTCTGATTTTGTGTATACGTAGTTCAGCACTTGTTGCATGACTTGGCGCAGTACTGCTTCTTGACGGCGTCGGTGTAGAAGGAAGACACACAGAAGCCGTTGCGCACCCAGTTGACGCAGCTGAGATAGGACTCTCTCCCTCTCTTACACACACACTCTCTCTCTCTCTCTCTCTCTCTCTCTCTCCCTCTCTCCCTCACTTGACTCCTGCATCCACACAGTTCGCGTTGGGTGCGACGGTAGAAGAGCCGTTACCGTCGCAGTACCCACATGTCTTCTTGCACTTCTCCTTGACAAAGTCCTGCATGTCGATGTTGCTGCAAGCATCCAATAACCCACAGTGTCTCCTTCGTGGGTTGGCGACCACCATGTCAGCTCAGTGGCTAACCGCACTGTCATTAGATTCTCTTGCTGGTTTCATAGAGCCAAAACATGGCACTCTACTGCAGCCCCTCCATTTTCTTTGCTCACAGACACTTTCCTATGTGACGCATTCTTGCGGTGTATCACATCTCATTGTTCCCCCCCCCCCGTCCCCGCACCGGCAGATGGAGATGTCGTTGGCGCACTCGATGACCGCGTCCACACAGCCACCCTCCAGACACAGACCGCACGAGGCCGGGCAGTCCACGGCGATCACCTAGCACAAGCCGACACTCCCTTCCATCTCTCTCCATCATTCTGTCCTTCCTGTCCTCCAGACACCCCCCCCCCCCCTCTCTCTCTCTCTCTCTCTCCCTCTCTCTCCACCCACCTCCCTCCACTTTGCGTCCTTGCACTGTGCCGGCTTGATCGTGTCGCAATCGAGGCGCGGGACTGAAGTATGTACAGTAATCTTGCAGTAATCTAACAGTAATCTAATCTTACAGTAATTACAGTAATCTCATTATCGCATTAATCAATTACCGTATGATTTGATCACTACAATTCATGCATGACTCACACTCCTTGTTCCGGCAGGTGAACTCCTTTGTCTGGCAGCAGTAGCCGCACTTCTTGGGACAGGCGTCGATCGCCGCCTGTTTCTGATCCTCATCCGGAGCCGCCGCCACCTGAACGACCAAAACGTCCCAACGATGTCGCCATCCATTCAAAACAGCAACTCCGTATAGAAATCCGATGTGTGAAAGTATTCTTTCCTGACCAGTGTTTTCAAATTCTCATCACAGCAAAAGTCTGGGCCGAACCGGTGATCGAAACCGGGATCTCTCGCACTTTGATTGCTCTCGGAAACCATGTTAAACGAACTACTTTTTTGTATCCACGGATAAAAAGAAGTGCCCACAGCAGGGATCGATCCTGCGACCTTCTGTTTACAAGACAGACGCTCTGCCACTGAGCTATACGGGCAGCGGTTATACTCTCCCGATAAATATTGATGTTTTCGAATGTTAATAATATCATCCCAGCAAAAAATCTGGGCCGAACCGGTGATCGAAACCGGGACCTCTCGCACCCAAAGCGAGAATCATACCACTAGACCATTCGGCCGCCGTTTGATTGCTCTCGGAAACCATGTTAAACGAACTACTTTTTTTGTATCCACGGATAAAAAGAAGTGCCCACAGCAGGGATCGATCCTGCGACCTTCTGTTTACAAGACAGACGCTCTGCCACTGAGCTATACGGGCAGCGGTTATACTCTCCCGATAAATATTGATGTTTTCGAATGTTAATAATATCATCCCATCAAAAATCTGGGCCGAACCGGTGATCGAAACCGGGACCTCTCGCACCCAAAGCGAGAATCATACCACTAGACCATTCGGCCGCCGTTTGAATTGCTCTCGGAAACCATGTCAAACGAACTACTTGTTTGTATCAACTGTTTAAAAGAAATGCCCACAGCAGGGATCGATCCTGCGTCCTTCTGTTTACAAGACAGACGCTCTGCCACTGAGCTATACGGGCGGCGGTTTGCTTTATCAAACAGGCAGTGTCGTTCGTGTATTTGCGCTTGAGCGCCAATGATGAGCCCATAATCCATGTGAAATCGGCTTTGCATGCATGGCGTTGACTATTATCGTTGCACTGTCGACATGTTTTGTTCATGCACACACCTGGAAGCAGTTGGCGTTCCTCTCAGTGGTTCCTCCAACGGCGAGATCAGTAGCGAACAAGACATCGCACGCCGAGTCCGCGATCTTGTTGTCGCAGTTGAACGCCTTCTCCGTGTACTGGAACCGACATCTCTCTCTCCCTCTCTCTCTCCCTCTCTCTCTCTCTCTCTCTCTCTCTCTCTCTCTCTTACCTCAGGGGCGGTTCCGCCAGTGGTACAGTTGAGATCGACGATCGCGCCGGTTGCAGCGGCGGCGGCAACGAGGCCAAGGGAGACCAGGATTCGAAGCATGCTGCCGACTTCACACCCATATCCACACTGCCCTTTTATAGTTCATTTGCCCTCCCAAATAACGCAAGTGCAAACAGTGCATTGTGGCGGGATCATATGCGATAAACCGGGATGAATACGTTTCGAGCTCCAATGTGCGGAAACGCAAACGATGGCTTTTCAAATGAGTCCACGCGATTGACTGAACCGCAAACAAAGTGGATTGGTGGATATAATATAGTTCAAACACTATACACACGTGATGAAGCATTTATTATGTGAATGGCATTAGTTATAGGATAAAAAGTTACAAATATGCACGGAACGGTTCGAGTATAGCATCTCTCTGGTCAGCAAGGAACTCTGCTTTCTGAATACTCTCGTGGTCGCCTTCTAGAATCGTCACATCGATATCGTCGCAATACGCATCGAATCCATTGTACGCCATGCCTCGAACCATCGCGTCTGTCAGATCGTCCCTACAACCACTAGTTGGCCATCTTCCTGTCAGACATCCCCACCGAATAGCTCCTCGAATAGCCGACTCTCCCAGTCTGCTCGCTTTGAAGAGGTGCAGGGCCAGAGGGGAGTGGCGCAGCTCGTGGTCCTTCAACATGCGCGCCAATCGAAGAGATCTCGCAACCAAGGCATTCCGATGGGGCAGCGACGCGAACACCGACTGAAACATGGCTAGTACCGGACCTTTCATGCCACTGATCACCTTGAGGAACTCTTCGACCACCTCCAGCTTGATGGTGCGCGTGCCGCTCGCCCACGAGTCGAACATACACACGAACGGGACCTGGGTGGACATGAGTTCTTGCATGTTAGAATAGACTACCTGGTATCTCCTCATCTCCACGTAGGCTGCCATCTCTCGGGCCAGTAGTCCTCCCAGTGAGTGACCGGCCAGCAGAGGGCGCACGCAGCCCGCGTGTGCGCATACCTAATCATGTCAATTGTATTCATTCTTCTCACCCAATATCTTTTCCAATGTTATTGGTCAGTTCCAGTTGTGGACTGACCATTGCCGCATATGTGGCCGCGAGTTCCACTATCGACTTGGCTCCCATATCTTCTTGATACTCGATCGCGTAGATTCCGACAGTGGAAGGGAAGACTGCAGTTGCTAGTGATTGACTTCTATGAATGTCTCTACCTGACATGTAGGCATAGTATGGATACACGGTACCGCCTATTGCGTGGATCATGTAGATATTGAATGCGGGATCTGTAACTGCTCGAATCGTAGTGATCTTGTGCTTTGGAGTCGGCTCAGCCACAACACGAGATGTGATTAACTGAAATTGTTGAGATCTGCAACAAAGTCAACTTCTTTTTGAATTATTTTTAGCATCTATGATATAATGAGTGATACCTTCGCCTGTTTCCTGACAGTGTCATGAGTGAATAGTTCATGTGGTTCCACAGTCACTGCGAGTCTTTTTGCTATCTCCGACCGCAGTCGAATGACCAACAGCGAGTGACCGCCGAGAGAGAAGAAAGAAGAGTCGAGGGTGGGTTCATGCGAGACTAGGGATCTCCAGATGGAAGCAATGGAGGCCTACAACATTTCAGACAATGCAAGCATGTTTTTTTACTCACCTCTGATAAATTCATTTTCTCATTTGAAGGCGAGCGTGTGCGTAATTCAAATATTTTTTTGAGTTGTGCCGTGTCGACTTTTCCAGAGGTGGTGAGTGGGATCAACCTGTTTCGTTTTCGATACATGGACAAATTACGGTATGAAACTCACTTGACAAACATGATGTCATTGGGCTGCATATAGGATGGGAGTGTTGCCGCAAGATTCTTTTCAATATCCTCGACAGACACATTTTCTAATACAAAAAACGCCGTCAGATGATCGGGAGACATCTGAAACTTTTTGTGAACCAATGACTTCATTGTTACTCCACCTGCATCACTTTCACCGCTGTGATCCCGTCGATCAGTAGTATCGCATTCTCAACGTCTCCCAATTCTATGCGATGCCCTCTGATTTTGCACTGTTGATCCTTTCTGCCAATGTACTGCACACCATTTTTAGAGTTCACAACCAAGTCGCCAGTCTCGTACACGGTTCCGTTCCTTTGAACCATCCTGTCTTCTCTCGACACATGCGTGTTTTCATTGAAGGCGTTTCCCACTCCATTCCAGTATCCTCTGGCCACACCGTCTCCCGTCAGCAACAACTCTCCCGGTTGACCGTCCATGCCTTCGTTTATCACGAAGCTTTCACCATCGTTCGGTTTCCCGATGACATTTCCTTGCGGCACTCCGAGATGACATCGATTTGTCAGCGACCAAATCGTAGCTTCAGTGGGACCGTAAATTTGCGTTACTGATATTGACATGTTCAATGCAGCTTGCAGTGGTCGTTTTTGAATCGTCTCTCCTCCCACAAACAACTTCTCCAGGTTACCAAGCTTTTTGAGGTCTACATCTCCCAGTGAATTGAAATGTGCAGACGTGAGGAACGCAAATGAGCAACCTGAAATAATGATTCGATTTCGATTTGAATGTTTCGTTTACCTATACTATATATTTCATTCGCAGCATCAGATATATCCCTGTGTTTGCACAGCGTTGATCCATTCAGCAAGGCGCAGAAAATATTCATGGCCGACACATCGAAAACTGTGTTGACCGAGTGGTAGATCTAAATATGTTACAGTATGTTGGAGTATAAAAGTAACACACCTTTGAATCCTGATTGATTTCAGTCTGCTTAGTGGCAGTAGTGGTGAATGACACGAGACTGTTCTGTCCCACTGCCACCCCCTTCGGTTCCCCCGTCGATCCACTTGTATGAATCACATAGGCTAGATCGAAAGACGTGCATCGATTGAACAATGACTTTTCACAATCGACTGTAATTGCGATGGTTTCTCCTGATTTCGTTATGATTGTTTCATTCTCTATCCACAAGTGCGTCCCGAGGTTCTTCAGAATTCTTTCCCGCCTAGCCGCTGGCCATGATGGGTCAATGGGCGAGTAGGCGCCGCCTGAACACTATGTAGTCACTTCGAAGAGAGTACAAACCTGTCATCATGACAGCGACAATGAGTTGCAGCATGTGATTCGATGTGGTGCATATGGGGACGACGCAGTCAGGGCCCAGCAGCAGTCCGCACTCTCGCAAGTGACACTCTTCCAGCTGGGCTGCGATGCGCGACGCTCGATCGGATAAGGTCGCATAGCACACACGCTGTTCATTGAAGTGATCCAGAAACGCCGCCGACATTCCGGTCAGGTGAACCTGGCAGTATAGCATAGTTTAGCACTTAACTTTCACAAACCTGTTTCTCGAAGATCTGTCCAACTGAAGATCTTGGTTTGTCGGCATTCGGTCCATTGACTGGTTCAACTGGTTTTGCGCCAACATTTGATAGAGAATGTATGTAGTCGTTCATGACATTTTCCATCAAATCTATCGAAAAACAGTTTGAGTCATATTCGAATACGATGCGCAGTCCAGACGGAGTTTCATCAACTAAAATCGGTATACATTTGTTTAATCTATCGACGTACCTGTGGAAGAGAACTCAAAAATTGAATTCATAGACAGCTGAGTAACTGTGGATTCACAGCCATTGATCTGGACGACGGGAAAATCGAGGTTATGCCTAAAATTGCATTAATCATATGAGACTATTTTCGTTAAGTAAACCTGTAATTGAAGTAAATATCAAATATTGGATGCTGTCCAGTGCGGTCTCGGTTCAAAGCAGCGACAAGTTTGTGGAAAGGAACTTGCTCGTACTTTCGAGCATGAATAATCTAAGTGAACACAGTTCATCATCTGGTTTGTTTCTACTAACCTTCTCTTTCACCAGTTCTATGACACTTTCGAAGATATCATTGACACCGACATTCGCTTGCACCACCATGTTGTTGAGAAAATAGCCGATCAACGAGTTGACTTCTTCGATGTACCTACAATATGTATGTAGCAATCATGTTTGAAAAAAATACTTGTACACTTACCTCCCAGACACAGGACATCCCACCACCACTTCGTCTTGACTGGCATCGGCAGACCAACGCCGGACAGTGAGAAGGAATGAGGCCAGCATAATCACGTACTCAGTGGTCTGATGCATCTTGGCGAGTTGTCGAATAGTTTCAACTGTCTGCGTTGGAACATGTCGAGACATCGACTTCATACATCTAGCCGTATCGATAATTCGCCGATCTCTTATAATTCTTGTCGGCTCTGACTCTTTCATTTGTTCAGCTAGTTCCGAAACTGATTCCTGAAAAGCATTAAAGTTATAAGTTATGAAATGTTGGTTACCTGTATTTCTTGATTATTTGAGACACTTCTTTGCCAAGAGGCGAAGTCGGCGATTGCAAATGCGCCCTTGTTTGGTCTTACAACATCGTTTCTAGCATACTGGTTGTACAACTCGCTGAGTTCTCTTGCTAACACTGTCATCGACCATCCGTCAGTAACAATGTGATGCTGACAGACCAACACTGTGGGAGACCCATCTGCTATGAACGTCAATATTCTGAACGGAATTTCCCGCAGATCATAAACAAATGCCATTTCATCATCAATGACACTCTTCAATTGCAAATCAGTCACACATTGCCAGTCGATGTTTTGATAGCTTTCAGTCAAAGACATTGTTGTTTGTTTCATTTCCGGAACATTGTTGAACGTCGTTCTCAATGAAGTTTGTTTCGCAATAATACTTAACAGAGCGTTCTTCATACAATCGCAGTTCATGTTACCGTTGAACGTGATTGAGAAGAGAATGTTGTATTGTGTTCCTTTCGGATCCAGTTGATTCAACAGGTACATGTTTTCTTGAGCATACGATAACGGCAAAAGTTCTGTTTTGTCGATATGTACAATCTTATTTTTTTTTATTGTGTCCATTGATTGTTCAACAGCTTCGATGAAATCATGCATTATTGGATGATCAAATAAAACGTTGACCGGAATAGTTTTGTTCAGTTCCGCATTGATTTTCCATACCACTTGCAAAGCATTGAGCGAATTGCCTCCGTAATCGAAGAAATTAGCGTTGTCTTCAAACGATTTCACCGACAAAACACTCTTCCAAGATTCGACAACGATATTCTTGATTGATCGGTCGTGTTCTTTTTTGAGATGCATTGATCTGAGAGAATCGTTAGGTTTTTGTAACTCGTTCAAAGAGTGTTTCAGCTTGGAAGGATTCAGAGATGATACTGCCACAATTCCCGAATGTTTCAGTGATTGTCGAAACAATAATCTTCCTTGGCGTGTGGTTATTGCGCCTTTGTCCAGAAATGCGTCGAGCTCACTTGCACTTTGAAAGTCCTTCATTATACCTACGTTCTTCCACGCAGGCCACTGAACTGATAACATTCTTTTCACTTGACGGTGTCTTCTGATTGACAGTGCATCCAAGTAATTGTTGGCCGCAGCGTAGTCTTCCGTACCTTGAATACCCAAGAATGACGACAAAGATGATGTGAATATCAGATTTTCCACAACAATGTCTAGTTCTTCTAGGGATTTTAGGATGTTCACGGTCCCAAAAACCTTTGGTTTCAGTACATTCGTGATGTCGCCTTTCGATTTCTGAAGTGTAGGGGAAGTGGGCACCCCTGCACCTTGGATTATTGTCGTGATCTGTCCGTGCCTGTCGACGATAGTCTCAAATGCTTGTCTCACTTCACTGATATTGGAAATGTCCACGCTCATCCCAGAAATCTCGTTATTTGTCTTTTCAATTGTGTGCACAAGATTTTCAGGAAGACCGGCTTTTCTACTAAAAACTATGAAACTAGTTTGTGTTGCTTTAGATGCGATTTCTTCAATAACAGCTTGTCCGACACCTCCAGATCCACCAATTACAACAATGACATTGCCGAGGTTCATCATTTCGAATTCTGGCATGGATTCTGTATACGTCGCCTCCATCATCTTCTTTCCAGTACTCATCACATGACACGAAGGAACTGTTGCCGTGTTGATCTTGCAAACCACTTTAGAAATGTCGCCACTACAGGTTTCCACGTAGTAGATATGCTGACTTTGCATCGCATGTTCACGAATAGGTCCAAGCATAGTCGCTCTCATTGGGTGGTCGTCTAGGGCAATGAAGTATGCAAGCACATCTATCACTGACAGTATGTGTTTGCGGATCCAATGTGCACTATAGAAAGTTGTCAGAAGCATGTCCTCCGTATCCGAGTACACTTTGCTGCAAGCGTGAACGATCACGTCCACTCGTTTCTTCGATAGTTGTTTCGCCAGATTGATGTAGCATTCTTCGTCGCTGTTCTGAGATACGTTGCAGACAATACATGAATCATGTTCTTTTAGGAAAGCATCAATACGGTCATCTTGCTCTGTTCTAAACAACAATATTGTTCTATTTCTGAGAAAGTCTCGATTCTCTTGCACTTTCATCTCAATCCAGGATGGAGTGTAGAACTTTTGTTCATTAGGCGGAAGAGAGTTCAATGTCTCTGATCGCCAACACGAAGTCTTCTCAAAAGCATATCCCGGTATAAACGGATCGCCGGAAACGATGTGAAAGAATTTTCTGCAATAGGTTGTGCACATATAACTTAATCTAAATCATGTTATACATACCTGAAATCAACGGGATAACCGTGAGCCCACAGATCTGCGACTGCTTGATACAATTGCGACCTATCGTTGCCGTGTTGTTTCACTTGTCGTTTTGTTTGCACAGTGTGGATAACCGATATATCAGATTCCTTCTCGTGTAGTAGATTCTCAATTATCCCGGATGGACCGATTTCAACAACGACTCGTATATCTTTGTTTTGAATGAGACTGTCCACGCATCTGTCCATTCTCACGGCGCGTCGCATGTGGTTCAAACAATAGTCTCGTGAAAATTTCGCTGGTTGCCCATCAATGTTTGATATGATATGTTTTGTGGGTGTTTGAAAAACGCATGTTTTCAACAGCTCATCAAACGCAGGAAGAACGGTATCCATCATAGAAGAGTGAAATCCTGTATGAATTGTATACAAAAAGTGAAAAAAAAACGTGATTACCATGGGATGTATCCAGTTCTTTGTGTTCAATTCCGCCCTCATTCAAATCGTTTTTCCACTTCTCGATTTCATACGGCGGTCCAACAACGCATTTCAACGTATCAGAGAGCTCAGCGGATATTTCCAAGTTTGAAGGTATCGTGTAAGTCGAAGAATGACCTTTCACTGCCAACATACGAGCCTAGAAAACTATGAATGAAACATTGTTTAGTCAAGTATACCTTTGCTGTCTTTGCTACAAGTTTGCCTCGTTGACAAAGCAGCTGCATCGCATCGTTATCTTCCATAACACCAGCATAGACTGCAGCAGCATATTCGCCGACACTAAAAGAGGAAGGGTAATTTTAGGAATTAGGAGGCACGATTTAGTAGCACACCTGTGTCCAATGAGTACATCGCTCTCCACTCCCCACTCGTTCAGCTGCGCGCGGATGCTGTCACACAGTGTGAACATCACGCACTGTGCCACCTCCGCGTCGTAGACACGGTCACTGCTCATCACAATTCTGGAAACGGACTTGAACCGTGTTTTCATCAACTCACTCACCGAAAATCTTGATTCGTCATTTTAGTGGCGTGTTCAATATGTCGATTCATGGTTTCCGTGAATGTCTTTGCTTTTTCGAAAGACGCATGTTCCATGTTAGGATACTGAACTCCTTGAGGCGCAAAGAAGAAGGCGATGTTTTTGTTAGTCAGGGGTTTGTGTTCATAGCAGTCAGTGACTGCTTGGAGACAAGACCTGGCGTCTGCTGCGGACGATGCGGCAACGCCTACTCGGTACTTGAATTGTTCCTTCTTCATTAGAGACGCTGCCACCGCATGTAGATCTTTGTCGTCAGTGAGATAGCTGGCAAGCGTGCGGCAATATGTTATGCAAGCTTCTTTTGACTTTGCAGATATTGGAAGAATCACATATTCCTTCTTGGTGAAGTTGATCGGTTTGGCATCACCAGATCCCAAAATTAGGTGAGCATTCGTACCGCCAACTCCAAATGCACTCACAGCTACCAAGCGTCCGTCATCGTTCAGCATTTCCGTTTTTGTAGTCACTTTAAAATAGATGTCTCCGAATTTCGGATTCAGTTGTGAGAAATTAGCTTGTGGCGGAATGATTCCTGTCTCAAGCATCTTGATAGCTTTGATCAGTCCGGACATCCCAGCTCCGGCAAAACCGTGTCCGATGTTTGCTTTCGTACTTCCAATGTAGGGATTGTTAGTGTACACTTGCTTCATGGCCCTGAGTTCAATTTCATCGCCTACAGCCGTTCCCGTACCGTGGCACTCCACGTAACGTATCATATCCTTCATGGAATCATCCAGTTGATCCAGTGCTTTCCTCATGCACATTGCCTGACCAGTAGTGTTCGGTGCCAAGAAGCTCGCCTTATTCTGACCGTCGTTGCTTGTTCCGATTGATTTGATCACAGCTAACACGTGATCTCCATTCTGTCTCGCTTTCGATAGTAGTTTCAGTACGACACAGCCGACTGCTGATCCACGAACTGTTCCATTTGCTTGTTCATCGAAAGGACGACAGTGTCCGTCTGGAGACATCACCATGCCTGGCTGGTACTCATATCCCATGTTATCCGGTAGAACGAGTGAAGACGCTCCTGCAAGGGCCATGTCGATCTTTTTTAGTTTTAGCGCAGACACGGCTTGTTCAATTGCCACCAATGAAGTTGAACATGCTGAGTAGACATTGATAGCTGGTCCGTTGAGGTTGAGGCAGTGAGCAGTCCATGTGGAGAGGTGATCCTTCTGATTCATCGCGAACAGTCTAGCCATGGAACCCACGGGGTGTTTTGAGGAATCGCCATATTCTGATGGCTCCGCTCCAGCGTATACTCCTATGTTCAAATCTGATCGGTATTTCACGTAGCCGGACATTTCGAGGCTGTGATATGCATGAACTAGAAAATTCCGAATTTGAGGATCCAAATCATCTGCGTCTTCTTTAGTCATACGGAAAAATCGGTGATCGAAATGTTCAATGTCGGGTATGATTCCAGCAGCTGGTACAAACGTATCGTCTTCGTTTTCCGTTCTCTCCCGTCGCGTTATGCAGTCCTTCCCATCGACGATATTCTTCCAAAACTCTTCGACACTTGCAGAACCGGAAAACGCTCCAGAGTAACCGATAATAGCCACGTCATCATTTTCTTGTACATTCTCAAAACTTGTTTTATTTGTTTCCATATTATCTTTCGGTGGCAATACGTTCTCTATAAACTTTGATAGCGTTTCTGTCGTACTGTTATCATAAATCTCTGCCGTCGATAGTGTTATGTTGAAAGTTCGTTCACACTTTTCTCGTATCTCCTCGATCATCAATGAATCGATGCCAAGAGTCATGAAGCCCACGTCTTCTTCAAAACATTGTAAACCAGAAACGGATGAAATTATTTCAAGAAGTTGTTTCTTCACGGCAACATCTGTCCGATGTTGTTTGATATCAACGTCTTCAATTGAATCATGTTTCACAACATTGGACAATAGTGGTTTAAGATGAGGCTGTCTTTTGACTATTGTTTGCCAGTCTCCATTGAACATTAGCGCATCCTCGAAGTTCATACTCACTGCTCGCACAGCGTCTACAGGATTCATAAAGTTCCATCCATTCAATTTTATTTGCTGACGAATGTGATTCAAGTCATTTCCAGAGAGCATTCCAATATCGGCCCACGGTCCATAGTGAATAGTGGAACACTCCAAACCACTTGACTCTCCCATCGTTGTCATGAGTCCATTGGCGAACGCATAGTTGCATTGACCAACTGATCCAAATACAGCCGCAGCCGACGAAATCAGAATCAGCTTCTTCACGTTGTGATTCTTCGTTGCTTGGAGTATTGCCTGCAGTCCTTGTACCTTCGATTTCAGTACGTGATCAATTTTCGTCAATGTAATATTGTTCATCAATGCATTATCCACAACGCCTGCGCAGTGAACGATTGTATCGATGTTCAATATATCGCGGAGAGCAGATTTCACTTGCGCAGAATCCGAACAGTCGCACGGACAGTGAACACAGTTTTCCGGTAGCTGATCAGTTGGTGTTGACCGCGATAATATCACCACACTCTTCGGGTTCATGTGTTTAAGAATCGCTCTTCCGATTCCTCCAAGACCACCAGTGATCAATAGAGTGTTGGCCGTGTAGTTGTTTGAGGAACATTCAAATGCTTCAATGCGCTCTACATAACGAACATTTTCTTTGTAGAATACAGCTTCGTTCCATTCTTTCGCTTTCAACTCCGCTTCAATATCGTCTAATGTTTCAAATGATATAAACTTGTAGTCCATCGGTTTCTCAGATGCCAGCGAGCGTATCAATCCAGTCAGTTCCGTGTGACGAGTTCCATTTCGCTTCACAGCGATCACGAACCGTCCAGATTGACGATATAATTTCATCCAGATGTTGATTATCTCAATCATGAACTGTGTTTGTTGTGTGTCCGTGGGTGACATTCCCGGATAAATAAACACACAAGTGCGATCAGTCAATTTTTCTGATAGTTCCGAAACACGAACAAGTTTGAATGGCAGATCTATATGTTCTTGTGAAATACTAATGATTTCTTCTTGGTTGAAATTGGTTGTACATTTTCTTTTGACGAGCTTACGTTGGAACATATATGTTTGAGTTGTACAGTTTACTTCACGTGGTTCTTCCGAGTCTTTCTTGAACGGCCATAATATACGTTCGTTCATAGGAGGAATTGGAATTTGCAGTCCCGTGCGAACATTTGTTGACACGCTCATTTGATTCCAGTTTATATGCACACCGCAAATGTATTGTTGCGCTATAAGTGAAGCGAAGGTCGTCGGGTCCGTAAGTTCAGATATATTTACCACATTTTCGTTGTTCACATTAGTGGTAATGTCTGGTATGTTTATGAGCATCATCTGTTTCATTTCTTGTGTAATTTCTTTAGTCAGTAAAGGCGAAGTGCAAACATATTCACAATCCAATCCAATATCCTTTGTCGTCTTCATTGTTCTGCACAATTCAACTATGTTCGTAGAAGTTTTTCTCACGTCGAACAATACTGTGTTCAGCTGTATGCAACTGGAAGATTCATAGTCATCCAAGTTGATCACAACTTTCTTGTTTGATGTGTTGGTAAATGAGTATTCGGCCATCAAATGTCCTTTCCAGTCATACACGAAAGCGTGTCGGTAGCGGTAGTGCTTCCGATGGAGCTGCAGTATCTGACAGACTTCTTGAAGTGGTATGTCGGTATGTTCGATAAATTGTTTCCATTCACTGATAAGCATGTTCAGAGAAGTCTTCGACTTGGAGGACAGGACAGCAATGGATGGAAACGTTGTTGTCGAACGATCGATCTTGTGGGAGATTTCTTTATTAATTACAACATAGGTGTTTGTTCCGCTGAAACCGAAGCTGTTGATTCCAACACTATTCCACTCATGTTCTGATCCAATAGGATTTATCTGCAACTTTGCATAATCTATTTTTAGATTCGGACACGAAAAGTGATATGACGGCAAATTATACTGATACTTCATTTGTTGCAGTATTGATATTAGGCTGGCAAATCCTGCTGCCGCTTCGCAGTGACCCAGTTGAGACTTGATACTAGACACAGTGACCATTGAGGTCGTCGCGTTGGCAACACTCTGTGCCTCAATGGGATCACCGAGCGGTGTACCCGTTCCATGGCACTCTATCCTTGAGAGTTCACATTCAACACTGCTAGACACTTTATGACACTGCTTCATCAGCGCCAGTTGTGAACTGCCATTCGGCACGGTGAGTGCCGAAGAAACACCGTTGTGACATACGCTCCACGATTTCAATCGGAGATGCTGAGCATCGGAACGTTAACAGTTTTGTGACAAAATGGAACTTACTGCATCATCGGCTAGATCACATCGTGCTAGGATGACCACAGCGAATCCTTCTCCTCGCTGGTAGCCATCTGCAGCGGCGTCGAACACGCGACACGCCCGAGTGGGCGATAACATCTTTGCATTCAAGAGAACCTAGACCAATCACTTGTGTATTTATGTCTGCAACCTACTTGCAGTACGTACCTGCGTGTTGTGTTCATTCAATATGAGATTGCACGCGCCCACTATCGCGTAATCGCAGGAACCCTGAACATACATACTATGATAAATTGAATGTCATCCCATACCTTATCAATAGAATCAGCCGCGGCACACAGTGCGGTCATAGCACTGGAGCACGCAGTGTCCACTGTTATTGCTGGACCACTCAGCTGCAGCCAGTGAGCTATGCGGCCAGCCAGACAGGATGCGTTCGTACCCACTGCAAGGTATCCCGCACGCTCCACCGACGAATCGGATGCAACCTGAACACTTAATCAATTAATGATTGTTGTTAATGACACCTTTTGAGCGAAATCGCTGCTGCTGACTCCAACAAAGACTCCTGTATGTGATGGGAACTGGACGATGTTTGCATCTAGCATCGCGTTGTGAACAGATTTCAGAAGAAACCTGAAAACAGGTTCTTCCATTGCTTATTGAATAATATACCTCACCTCTGCTGTGGATCTATATATGGGGCTTCTTTGGGACTGATTCCAAAAAGTTCTGGATCAAATAAACGTATGTCTTCGTCGATCAGATTTGCATGATCGGTGACATCCGTGCGGTTGTAGTAGCAATCGCGAAAAACGACTCCCATCTGAAACTGTACTCTTCAATAGAGTTTTTGAAGAGAACTCACCTTGAGTTGCTGCCACAGTGTAGCGTTGTCGTTTGCATCAAAACAAAAGTTGCCGTGATGCCCGACTATAGCAACACCTTTCGCCGAATGATCATATTTGACAGTGGTTGGGGCTTCCAGCGTTTCAATGCTCGTTTGAAGTTTTCTCTTATGTATTGGTTTATTGTCGTCATGTTTTCGTTTCACGAGTATGCCTTTGATCTTGCACAGATCAGCAAAGTGTATTCCGTCAGCAAACATTGAGACATCTCCAATAATATACTGGTCGTTGTTATAATCCACTCGGCCGACAGTTGTTATTCTTTTATCACGCAGGTCGATGGCCTGGTTGATGTACACTTCCCCAACCTCGACCGGAATCGCATAGTGATTGGGCTTCTTGAGGGCAACTAGTAGACTGATCGATTGCATACCAGCGTCCAATATTACGGTACAGCACATAGTTTTGTCATTCATTGTTGTGGATTGTACAACTGTTCTGGACATTGTAAAATCTTCATTAATCATAACATTTTGCAGTCGCCGAAACTCTCCTTTGTATGAAATTCCATTATCTGTTGCAGTTGAATAAAATTCATCAGTACAAGCAACACTGTTGCAATCCGTTTCATTATCTGTTGATTCAAAAACTGATGTATATGGTTTCGTTTTCTGATGCAAGTCAATAATAGACATTTGTTGTCCTTCACATGTCAGGATCAAATTGTTTGTATGTGAGCGTCGTATTTCGAACAGACATTGTTCTGTGATCCATTTTTGTCGGAATGTCATGTTTTGTAGAGTGTAGTAGTCTGTTGCTGTTGAATATTGGTTCACAATATCGTAGACGGTTGTTATTTGATACGCTGCCGGCACCACGTCGGATCCCTCCACTTGGTGATCGTTGAACGCGTCTTGTTCGTAGAGTGAGAGGAAACGAATCGATTCTTCAATGCAGAATGGATTGAGAACTGATCGTGCCGCGATGTTATCACTCAAACATGTCCAATCAATATTGATTCCAAGCTTTTCGATTTCCAACGCTGATTGCATGAATGTAGTCACATCGTCACCCTTGACATTGGCAGTTGGCAGAAGTAGTTGTCCATTGTCAACTCCACCAATTGTAGCCTTGATGAATGCTTGTAAAGTTGTTGAGGGACCAGCTTCTATCCAGACATTTACTCCGTGGTACGCGAGATACTCCACAGACGCGCTGAACTGTACAGTTGACGTTGTGTGCTTCAGAAGGTATTCTGTAGTAAACGTGTACATTGGTTGACCAGTAACATTGCTGATAACCGGCGTTGTTGTTCTTTTAAAATCGATATTGTCTAAAACTGCCTTGAAGTCAAGCAGATCTTCATAGTGAATGAGACTTGAATGAAACGGGTAGGAGTCACTGATGAATATTGCCGATTTGTGAACTGATTTCAAGTACTCGTAGATTGACTGCAGCGTTTTCTTGTCGGAAGCAATTACAGATTGACGAGATGAGTTTTCAGACGCAACCGATACGTTGTTGATTTTGTCCATGATGGTAGGAAGTTGTTCAGAATGAACAGCGAGAAGAGCACCTCTGTTGCGTATCTTGTCCATAGCCCTTCCTCTCTCCACGACTATCCGACAGCCGTCTTCCAGCGATAGTATTCCAGCAAATACTCCAGCCACAACTTCTCCGACACTGTGTCCTACGAACGTATCCGCCTCGATTCCCAGTGACTTCCACAATTCTCCCGAGGCATAGCCGAATGCAAATATGATCGGTTGAGCAATTGAAGTTGTTTGTAGTAATTTATATTCACACGTTGAAAATGCAATGTCTCGGAGTGGAAGCTGCAACTGCATCAGTAAATCCATGATTTCGAGACATTCGTCGAACTTCTGTCGGAATATATCAACCGTATGGTAGAGTTGTCGACCCATCAAAGGGTACTGCGAGCCTTGCCCGCTGAACAGCATGGTAATCTTTCCACGCGGTACGCGGATCGAAGTATTCCAATCCAGATTTAATATGGTGTCTTGAAGTGTTGTTGACGTTGCGACGATTGATGAAATGTGGTCGCCAACTTGCCAGGCTGCGTAATCCATCAATTCGCTGACACTCCCAGTTCTTGCATAACTTATCAACTGTGATTTTGACTGATTGAAGTGGTCTTCGTCTTTCGAGCGTAGATTTATAGCAAAATAGTTCGGCGTGTCGAGTTGTCGTATAATATTGCTTTCATCGTTTTGTTTATTTATAGTTGATTTCATTGACGATGTGGTTTGCACTATATCCTTTGGTATGTCCAGACGAAACCGTAGTACTTGGTTCCAATCGATGTTAGCGGCTACGACTTGAACAGGCTTGTGAGTAAGTGCATACGCAAAACATCGTAGAGCGTCTTGGTTGGTGAGTCCAGTGAATCCGATTCTCTTCAAGTCTTCAGTATACGATACGGCCATTCCGACTTCACTCCAGTTGCCCCAGTTGATAGAAGTTCCAGGTAGTCCAGCATTTTGGCGGCATTGCATTCGATAATCGAGGTAAGCATTGGCAGTCGCATAGTTAGCTTGTCCAGCATTGCCAAGTACCGATGAAATTGACGACATGACAACGAAGTGTTGCAACGGCTGCGTGGAGAGGAGTTCTTCCAATACAACCAACCCCTTACATTTCGCTTTCCAGACACGATCGAAAAGAGTTATGTTCTGTCTATTCAGGAGAGCGTCGTGAATGACTCCTGCACTGTGAACAATTCCGTGGAGAGGCACATCTATTGAGTTCATCACAGACATCATTTCGTCTCTATTCGAGACGTCTGCTGAGAAAACACTTATGCGGACGTTTGCTTGAAGTTGTTTCAGTTGGTAATGCGTATGCTTGTCTGGTGTTCTTCTTCCGATAAGTATGATAGTTTTGACAATAGTTGTTGAAGCGAGATGTTTAGCGATTTCCAATCCTATTCCAGAGAGTCCTCCGGTAATCATCCAGTTCTGGCCAATGTCTAGCATTATGGTTAATGATGGTTTTACTTTCACCAGACGTTCACTCCAGTAACAGTCGATTTGTGGATACAGCTCTGCAGCAAGAGTCCTGAAGAAGCTTTTGGCCACGCTGTTACCAACGGACATGTTGGAAGCAACTGCGAATTTCCACGTGTGCTTGATCAGAGTGGCAGCTTTTCCAAACAATATCAGTGCTTCACACAAGTCGCGTGTTTTGGCAATATGTGAGAGGTTGACCAAAATTCGAGTAGTGCCGTTTTCACCTCTTGTTGATATCAGATCGTTGTAGTCGTATGTTTTGCGTGTATTTTCATCAGAAAAAGCAAGACACTGCTCATTGATGTTCCACGTCATTAGAAAATCATGTTGAAATTCGTTGTCGATAGTCTCCACAAGATACAGTTGAGACACATCTTCATTAGAAATTTCCGTCACCATCATTTTATCATCTTGAGTTGCCATAAAATCAGCCAGAGCTTCAACATTTGGATGTGAAAACACGTCGTTAGTGGTTACTTTTTGATTTGGAAAGTATTTCGTGTTGAGTCGGTTGACGAGATCGACAATAGCTAGTGAGTCTAAGCCAAGCTCCATGAACCCTGCTCGAAGTTCACTGTCGTGGAGAGATTCCCCAGACGTGTTGATATCGTCCACGGCTTGACGTACTTTTGAAGTGATTTCTGCTAGAACAGCAGACTTTGACTTCAAAATACCATTTGATGTTCGAGCTACTTTGTAATGTTCCTTCGCACGGATGCCGTTCACTTGACTGACTGCGTAACGAAATATACCACATAGAGTAGAATCATCGTTGAAAACATGAATGGTAGTATTATTCACAAATTCCACATGAATGTTTGTGGTTGGTGTGCTCGATAATTCGAACACGGCATCCATTATCGAGAATTGGTTGCTTTTCATCGATTCGAGAAGTACAAACAGGGATTTGTAAACTGACGGTTCAAGAGTTGAAATATCGAAAATATTGCAATCATTGTCTGTTCTTATGACCGTTCTCTTGAGTGAATTTAGTTTGATTTGTTTATCACAATTGGTTCCAATCAAATGAACATCAGGAAATGACTTCAAAACAATGAAGTTGCAAGTTGCAATTTCTGCATCCATGTTCGATATGCACACTTGGCCTTTCGATGCATCAATTGTTGTCGTTATCCACATCCCATCCGTTAATCGATGATTGTTGATTCGGAGACCTTTCAATGTATTGTGGTCGGCTTTGTATCGTAGCGCTGCGTGAAGCATTTCCACGATTGTTCCGAGTGAAAGTTGTGTGGTTAAGAATAGTTCCGCATGGCGATGTTGAGAGAGACATCCTTTGAATCGCACTTCATCGGTAGATTCATGTTCGACATTTCCAATCAGATAGTGATCAAAAAACGAAAAAGGCCGTTCTTTCAACCAGCAGACTGTATGATTGAACTGGTAGTTTGGCAAGTGTACTCTTGCCATAGGAGTCTGGTATACTTGGGTCCAATCAATCTCGTATCCCTTGTTGAATATTCCACCGATTGTCGAATGGAACGAGGTTATGTCTTTACCTACGTTGACTTGCAATCCTTCTTTTTTCTTCATTGTTTTCTCAATCATGTGTGATATTTCTCGAACTTTGCTTTCTTGATCACCTTCCATAGATTTCAGGATTTGAATAAACTTTATAGTGTTAATTTTCTCTTCAATCAGCAACACGATTACGGCTCCTGTGGTATTCATCGCTTGCAGTTGTACTGATGCAGTGAGGGATGAAATTGTTTTCATCAATGCCACTTTGAGTGCAGTTGTACGCATTGTTGTGCCAAAACTGTTCATAAGTTGATCGAAGTTGTGTTTGATTGTGTGATTTTCCAATAAATTGAAGTTCATTTCCTCTGTTCCGTCCACATGTACAATGATCGAGCCTTGTTCTGTTGTCGATGCTCGGATAAAGTTGAGTTCATTGTTGTTGCTAACAACAGCATAGCCTCTCTTGACAAAGTGTCGTTTCAGAGCGGCAGTTGCGCAGAATTCATACCGCCCAGCACATGTATTCATTATTGCGTGTTTGTAGGCATCAATCATTTTCTTCAAGGAGTTTGTGTTTTTGGCGGAGACGGGTAGAATGTACGACGACTTGATCGTGCTAGTTGCAGGAACTGCATGAGCTGCGGATGCGATGACGGCTGCATTGGTCCCTGCCACTCCGAATGAACTAGCTCCACAGGTCGTTCCACTCCAGTACTCTCCGATTACCGGGAACGAGAGTTTGTTGTCGTTCTGGATATCCGGGTTGATCACGTGGAAGTGTAGATGAAAAGGTATGTAGCGGTGTTGCATCATCAGGCACAACTTGAGTAGTCCGGACAGTCCGGCAGCTGCTTCTCCATGTCCCAAAGACGCCTTCACAGAGGATACCGTGATGTTATCAAACAGAGTTGCAAGATTGTTGGCTTCGATCGGGTCTCCCAGTGACGTTCCTGTTCCGTGTGCTTCCCAGTAGGTTATTTTCTCGTCAGTCTTTTCGACAAGTTTCTGAATGAGCTCCTTCTGTGCAAGTCCATTGGGCGCAGTTAGAGATACGCTGGTACCACTGTGGTTGACGTTGATGTTTTTGATTAATCCGAGATATTGTTCTCCGGCCCGTTCTGGTTCCAGAAGCATCGCTACGCATCCATCAGCTCTGCCGTAGCCGCACGCTGACGCATCGAAGGTAGCACATATTCCATGCTTGGATAGCATCTTCCCATTGGCGCGTTGTCCCAATCCTTTCTTCGACAGAATGAGATTCACTCCAGCCACTAGAGCCCGCTTGCACTTTCCGGACGCAATAGCAGATCGGGCGAGGTCTACTGCGACGAGAGATGAGCTGCAAGCTGTGTCGATAGTGATCGACGGAGCGTGACTTCCGAAAAAGTAGTTGATTCGGCCGGAAATAACAGATGCAGCTGATCCAAGCATCGACATCATGTCGCGTTGGTCGAATAGATCTGGATACTCCGTGCCCATTAGGCCAATGAACACTCCTGTATCGTCAAGGGAAGGCAGGCCGGATTGGTCGATGCACTCTTGGACACACTCCAAAAGTAGTCGGTGTTGAGGATCCATCGCTTCCGCCTCCGACTTGGAGATTTTGAAAAACGTGTGATCGAAGAGAGCAGGATCAGTTGAGATGAATGAACCGCCTTCGATCGGATTGGTGTATTTGTCTCCGCTGATGAGGTCGTTTCTTGACGGGATACGGGAAGCAGGAATCCGCATGGACGATACTCTTCCGGTCTTGAGCTGATCCCATAGTTCACTTGGATCAAAGACCGTAGCAGGTAGTCGACACGCTGCCGCTAGTACTCCTATTATCGATGACAGTCGAACGGGATCTGTGTTTGGAGCTGGGGACGATTGCCCGACGGTTCTTGGCGATTTTGTTACATTCTCGAGGGAATCCAAGTAGCGGGATAGCGCCGTGACGTTGGGATGACTGAAAACACACGTCGCTTCTGCCGAAGGGAAGAACTGCCGAAGATGGTTCCTGAGCCGAGTGGCGTGGAGAGAAGTGAGTCCGAGATCGAAGAATCCCATGTTCACATCCACCTCCGTCCATCCGAAAGAGTCACGCAGCCAGTTGATGATGATGTGGGTTGCCTGGATATTCTTCGGTTCTGTTCTGTCCTCAGCTTTATCAGTACTCTTCTGTCCGGGAGACTTGAACATCACTTCTTCCATTATTACATGAACAATGTTGTTTACAATCAGTTGAACAGTTCCGGTAACAAAATCGTCACGCATTGTGTATTTGTACACAGCTTTCACGTTTTCTGCTCGAGTTGCAGGTTTATCTATTCGAATATGCTCGATGTGAAACAGGTAATAGGTTCTTTTGTCTTGAGGATTTTCTAGAAGGTATCCTGCTAGTATTGATTGAATTGCAGCATCTATCAGAACGTCAATGTTCTGGGAGTTCTGTATTGATGAACTGCCAGCTGAGCTTTGCGTTGTTATGCTCAAAATTGATTGGAACTCGTTGCTATAGTTGATTCCGATTTTCGTGAATCGTTCATAGATTTCCTTGCTGTTATAACTCCTTTGAGTTGCTTCCGTACATAAATTGATTTGTGGTGTGTATGTTGTATGTTGCGCGTGTTCTATAGATGCTGATAGAACTTCAAGTCCATTACAGCTCAATTTTTGGTAACGATTCTCTTCGCGTATTGTAAAGTTCAATACATTTTTGTTTACAGATTGAGCGTGAAGGAAATCTACGTTTGATAACTCGAGTGGTCGGTTTCCATTCATTTGGAAGAGTATCCGAAGAAATGCTGCCCCAGGCACAACCACTTCATTGCGATAGCAATGACCAGTCAAGTAAGACCAGGCCGGGTCAGCCAATGAAATCAAACACTCCGACTCACAAGACATGTCGGCTGTAGGTGTTATCCAGAAAGTTTGTTTCTCGAATGGGTATTCCGGAAGTGAAATTGGACGACTGTTGGTAGCTGTGAATTGACTCCAGTTGATCGTATTACCCTAAAATCATTCGTTAGAATAATAAACATCATGAAATATATGACTGACCTGTTCGAACTGCATGCAACAATCTTGTAAACGCCGGTATACTGGATCATTGTCATCGACGATCTTCGAAGCTGGCTTCCATGATCGCAATTTTCTGATTGCGTCATAGTGATGCTTCGCAACAACAGCAACGCGGACCTAGGCCAAGAGCTTGTCATCGAAACTTGATTGAAAACGAACCTTATAGTGTGTAGCAACTTTCATCAGTACACAAGAGATGTCCGATAGTGGTTTGTCCGTGTACTCCAACATTTCGGCAAGGTCGTCGATTCTTCTCTTCAGGGCGTCCATAGATCTCGCCGATGTTGGAATGATGAAGTACGGTCCTTGTTGATGAGTATTTTTTGATGGCGGTTTTCTCACAGTCATCACAGCCGACATTCCACTCAATCCGAACGAAACCACTCCTGCCTTCTCAAGCGCGCGTTCTTCATTGATGAACGGAAGGGTGACGTGATCTCGCATGGCGGAAACAGCAAGCGACAGGTGACATTGTGCCGGTACAATTTGAGTAGATGAATTCATAAGACAAATTATCTTAAAAATAATTAAATCGACTGATATTGTTCATCATATTTTACCTTGGCGAGCTGAATCAATCCAGAAGCGGCTTCAGGATGACCGAACTGCGACTTAACAGTCCCAACAAGCGCTTCACTAGGCAAAATATCGAATGATCGTGCTTCCACCGTATCTCCAACCTAAAAGCGGAGGTTGTAATGTGTTTCGAAATGTTTTTCACCTCTGTTCCTGTTCCGTGACCCTCAATGTAATCTACAATGCCAATTCCGCGAAGAAGTGTCTTCAAATTGTCAACACTTGGTGTGATGGGAGTGCCTTGTTTAGTCTCTACGGTGTCGATGATCAATGAAGGCGTGTCATCATCCGTGATCCTCTTCAGAATGATGCACCCCACTGCCTCCGATCGAACGTAGCTCGTGTGAGTGCAGGAATACGACGCGGTAACCGTGGATGACGTAAGTGACTGAACAACGTTTCAGTGTTAGCGTCACAAATGCTCTCTCACCTCAAGCGACCGCATAAAATCTTCGGAGATAATAAGCTGCGCGGTTGCGATGACCGCATATTCACAGGTTCCCGATTCCAGCTCGCGCATAGCGCTTAACAATGCGATTCATAACATTACAATAGGATCACCAACATTGCGATGGCACTGGCGACAGAGGTGCAAGTTGTGTCCACCACACTGGCTCGTCCCCCGACCCCCAGCTGTTGAGCTAGGCGCGCAGCCAGGATCGAGTGAGTAGTCCCCAGCCATAGCTCGGAGGGGTGCGACTCTATAACGTTGCCCATATCAGACATCCTGACGACGTAACTCACTTTCTGTGACCGCCCGATACTCGGAGTGGGCAGAGATGGCCAGATAGAGATGCGCCTTCTCCATTCCTGGTCGTCCCGCCTTGTCCCATGCGGACTGTGCGCACTGCATGAGCAGACGGTGTTGAGGGTCGATCAGCGACGCGTCTTCGCGGGTCAGAGTGAAGAAGCTGAAAGTGCGTTGGGTATCTATATACACACTCCACTTACTCACCAATTGTCAAACGCTGTGATGTCGCATCCCAACTCGCCAATGATATGGTCTCTCTCAGTTCCAATGAGACGCTTCCGTTCATCACTCATCGGACCGGTGACATGCCTGCCTGTGAGAAGACAGTCTCTAAAAGAATTTGACATCTACAAAGGCTCACGTTCGTCGAATTGCATCTTGTGGTGAATTTTATAATTGTAAAGTAATTGAAACGTACAGTCATACCCACCGCAGCGTTTCGATCGAGTCCACTCCTCCGGGCAGGAGAAAAGAGGTCGCAACAATGCCGATCGTGCCTTCTGAATCCGCTTTTTCAATGATTCCATGAGAACACAAGGATCATGTTGTGTGTACAATCGTATCCGACTGAGATATGGCACGTGAAATTACATACCATGTGAATTCGTATGCACAGCGCCGCCGGAAGTCGTGTTTGATCTCATTGTGGCTAGTTGGACAGTGTATTTGACCAGCTCGTCTAGTCTGCAACAGACGTGAAAGAAATTCACGTATAATTGGCTTGCAGTCAGCTCAGGGATTCACAGTATACTGGGCAGAATGCATTGCTTTTTTCATAATAGAATGTATTCTCATACATTATCTCTACTTCGCTGACTCTCTAACACCTCGCGTACTCTCATGCTTTGTCAGAATGAAAACACTACCCCCGTAATTACATCTAACCACCCTAATGTCTCTCGTGAAAAATGTGAAACTCATTTGCGAGCTTCCTATATTGCACGGACTCACGTATTGCATTCATTCCAAGCATCTGCAGATACCGGAAATACTTTGCGAATCTCCTCGAATAGTTCGATTCGTGTGAGAGAATCCAGGCAGAGACTATCGAACGGGGTGTTGGAACGTATGTTTTCACCAGTGTGTTTCTTGAGAAAATCGAATAGCTTTGAGCGGACCTGCAAGATATGGTAATTAGACAATAACTTTTTCATTGGAAATTCTCACATCTTCTTCCGGAACGCTTTGAATGATTTTATTTTGTGTCAGTAGAGTATCCGGCCAGAATCTGACACAATTCGCGAATTAAAATATCATGTACATGTCGAATACCTTTTCAGTTCGAAGGGATACTCGGGTAGATCCACAAGTTTTCCGTTTCCTTCTAAATCAATCTCCTCGCCTGCACAATACAAGGTGCCGATAATATGTGACAATGCTCCGATCTGAATGCTATTCTGTAAATGATGTTTTGTGTAGTTGCGTATTACCTCATTGTTTCCCATAGAATTGCATTTTTCTCCATTGTAAACTGATATAAATTTGTTTGTGAGGCTTCTTTCATCGCTCAAACTATTAATGAATTCCGTCAAATTGTGAATGGGCTTGTTTGCACAACTGCGCAGAATTGTATTATTTTTAAAACGGCAATCGTCTAAAACATGTTTTCTCTGTTTGTCGTCGACTGCCGAAATGAGTTGAACAGCAACCTAAAAAAATCTATCAATAAAAAAACGATGAGCAAAGCTAACCTCAATGTCAATAGCCCCGGTGCAAGCAGCAGCATACACCAATCCCTTTCCACTGCCAGTGACAATGTCTGGTTGAATGGAAAACGAGATGAGCATGCGATAATATGCCATTGTCACTGCGAGTTGAGCGAGTACATTTGCACTCCGTTCGGAAGACGTATTTTTCATGATAGATTCGACATCAATTTTTATAAGGTCTCCCACTTTCTTCAAATTTGATGCAAATGCGTTGATTGTGAGCAGTGGAAAGTACTAAAATAGGGAGTTTTCATAAAATGTGTGGTTTGATGTGTACCTTCATGAGATTTTCGTCCTCTCCGAAAACAAATCTTATTTCTTCCCGTTTACTCGCTCTGATGACGTCGTTGTGCAACAGTTTTTGGACAATCTGAAAAACATCAGAAGTTAAGTTTCAAAAAGAGGCAATCACCACTCACCTCATTTCTCGATCTGCCACACACTGCGATCCGCATATCGTAGTGAGTGCGACGGCAGTTGGAGGTGTAGAGAATATCGGAGAACTGAAAAAAGGAGCTGGTGCACCTCGAAAAAAGAACTCACCTGTTCGCTGCTGTTCTCAATAAACTGTGCCATCTGGAGTCGCCGTCTCTCCAGCGCGCTCTCACTCCGCGCGGAGAGAAGCAGGAGAGGGAGAGAGGGCGGTGAGATAGAGATAGGGTTCTCCACGGGAGGCTTCTCAACGATCAAACACGCGTTCGACCCGCCGAACCCAAACGCCGACAGCGCAACGTGGTCGATGTCCTGTTTTTCGTTGATGAACGGGAGTGTCTTGTTCTACAAAGTGTTATAAAAATAGAAATAAAATACAATGAACCTCTCCAATCTCCTCTCGCGGAATCTGCAGATGGAGTTGTGCCGGCAGGTACGACGCGTCACACATGTGTGTGGCGTGTATGAGTGAGACTAGGCCGGCGGTGGACTCGGAGTGTCCGAATGTCGCCTTGACACCTGTGACGTGGGCGTCTCCCGGCCAGCTCTCCCCGATTGCTGACAGCTCGGTCGAGTCGCCGAGACGCGTACCAGTGCCGTGCGCAAGGATTACCTCAAGGATTTTGTAGGTAGTAAATTAGCAAGTTCATTAATTTCAGAACTGCAGAATGGTACAATTTAGAATAGTTACCTCCACTCTTTCTATGCCGCTCTTTTGCATGGCTTTCCTGTGGCAGTGTGTCTGCGCGTCGGCAGATGGGGCGAGGAGGGTGGAGGTGCGGCCGTCACTGTTCAGGGCAGAGGACAGGAGGCGGAGACGGATGGGGAGGGAGTGCGTCTGGAAGGAACAGAAAGCAATTGATCAGCAGTTGGTCGACAGTGGAGCAATTCATTAAAAAGCTAGTAATCGAAGAAAAATCGGAAGGCAAGGCAACTTGGGAGTAGTTTGAAGAGACTGTGCCGATCACCCACCCTGGCATAGTCCTCCCGCACGAGCACCACCGCAGCATACGCCTCCGCCCGCACGTAGCCATCGGCCGAGCGGTCGAAGGCAGCGAGGCGAGACGAGGGAGACAGCATGCGGGAGGCGTGCACGGACAGGGTCGAGCTGAAAGGTATTCGTGTTTCCGTTAATGATAACATCAAAGTGACAATTTCACTGGTAACGTGGGACAGCGGACACTGAGTGTGACCGTTTTCCATCTCTGCACGTGCACTCTGCGTGCTCCTAATGTTTAATGTAAAGTAACAAAAAAAAATTTCTGCTCACAGACTTAAACTGTGAGCTGTGAGTGTGAGTAGTACGTTGCTACATGTTTACAAAAGTGTCGACTGTCGAATGGATTGGTTTGATAACTGATCACATGATTTTGATGTGAAACGTAAGCAGTCAAGATATGAGCATGAATAGTGAAACATATGCTGAACAGCGTCCAACAAAGTGTGAATGTGTGCGATTGAAATGTTTGGAAAGCACCATGTCACAAGCTCCAATTGATTTGATAACTATCTCATAATTTTAACTTTCACTTGAAACGTATGACCAGAAGTGAACGTGAATAGTGAAACATTTACTAAACACTGTGAATGTGTGCGATTGGAAGTGTTTCATTGAAATGTTTTGATCGTGTCACAAGCTCCAATTGATTTAATAACTGATCTCACGATTTAGACTTCTACGTGAAACGTATGAGAAATGATCTCATGAAACAGTGAATCTAGTGAAACATACGTCTTCTCCACGGAAACGTCTTCTCCAACTCACAGTGGTCCGAGCATGTTTGCTCCTGCCACAATGGCCATGTCCTGTCCCTCCTCCAGCAGGCGGATGGCAGTGTGGATGGCTGAGAGTGAGGAGGAGCAGGCAGAGTCCACATGGAGGGAAGGACCACGGGAGGAGAGCAGGTGGGAGAGACTGCAGAGACGATATTAAATTTAGACCACAGGGATGCTTCACACATGAGCATAAAATGTCTGTGAACAATGAGAATGTGGCATGTTCTGATGAGAGATTGCCTGACTCGTTTTCTTGTTCTAGTGATAGTGAGTTGTAAAAATTTGGGTAGCTGTTTGATGTGTACATACCGTCCGCACATGGTGGCAGCCGAGTTTCCAGTGGCGCGGTACTGCTCGGGCGGAAGCAGGTTCTGGAGGAGGAAGAGACATTGTCAGAGAAGGTTTGTATGATGTCATACTCATACCTTGTACTCAAACTCCCACGCGGTTGTCACTACTGCCGGATTGATGAAAGGAATGGAGGAGAGTGGGATGCCTGTGGAAATACATTACGTTTCATGAGTCCTATTTCAAAACTGCGCTCGGAGAATGGGTAATTCGTCCATCTGTTGCTTTTCCGATATAGTTTCCACTCGAGAATATACTTACCGACAGGATTCAACCGGATTCGCCACAAAAAAATCAATAAAGCACACCTGCGTCTTCCAGTGCCAACACCACTCCCTCCATCAGCTGTCGCTGTTGCGGGTCCGTGAACAGAGACTCGCGATCCGACATCTGAAGTGTCACGTCTTTCCCAGTTCCGGTGCACGGACTCACCCCGAAGAACTCGTTGTCGAAGCTGTCCGTCCTGTCCACCACACCCATCCGGAGATGGTGGGTCAGGATGGGAGTGAGGTCGTCGCGAGATGGTGGCAGAGGGGAGATGCAGTCCTGACATGAATCTTTCTCATACATCTGTTTGCTCATAAATTTGCTCATAAATTTTGTGTGAGGCGGTAATTTTTGACCAATCATTACGTATTTCATCTCAAGAACTACGTTTGCACTGAGAAGAGAAAGACGAGACAAACTACGTAAAAAGTACATAAAAAATACAGGGAAGGAAATGCCGCAAGATGCGTTTTTATACTACAGATATTTCTTTTTCACTCACCCGATTGACTCTGGCCGCCTCGCGCACCTCCCACTTGTCTGCGCAGCCTGCAGTGCGGATCCACAGCCCGGAGACCACGATGGGGGTAGCTGATGAACGAGGTCAAATAAAAACAATATGGACAGTTTACCTTTGTCAGTCATGATGAATAGAATATAATATCGCTGTGATGATATTGTTTCGAATACGCGAAGAGGGGTGAGGAGTGCGCGATTGTTCCACCTTGTGATCGCAGCCAATTTGGTATGGTCTTTGCGCTGCGCTGATCTTCATTCCTTATCAGTTTGTGTAGGTGTTTATACGATATTACGTTTTAACAATAGATTGACGTTATTCCATCAAAATTTGACGGGCACGGGTTTGCAGATACAATATAAAACTCTGTCACCTGGCGGACATATGTTTAAAAACAGAAGGATAACTTAATTTTGAATTAGTTATGGCAGGGCAACAATTTGATCTTGTTGTATTGTAAAAATAAATTTCACAGTAAAGACAGGTACTGTAACAAAAAGTTAACTTTGCGATTAAAACAGTCCGCAATAATCCAATTGTCGTCACTCTTATTTTTAGAGCGTCGCCTCGCCCAATCAGCTGTTTGTTATTTTGAAGTGGTTTTGATTATTTTTGTATTGTAATTTGAAATCTACATGTTTATATATTCAGGTTAATTCAGCTGAAAGTACAGTGGAACTAATGTGACATCGCCATGTCTACGCTCGCCACAAACCCATCGCGCAGGAAGAAGGTGAGCGATTTGCTTCACATACATTACACTATTCAATTATTTAATGTTCTGTTCTGTAATGTTATGTATATATTGTATTATAGGTGGTGGGTGAGTACCCGCCGTACGGCAGCCGCACGCTCGATTTCAACTACGCGCTGCTGTTCGAGCGGCACGACAAGCCCACTGTCAACGAAGTGCGTTCTTTGTATTTTTTGTTTGTGACTTTTTATTTGTATTTATATATCTTTAGATATTCGACGCGCTCAAGAGCGGCTACGAGCTGCACGACGAGGCGCTGATCGTGAGTTAATGTCTGTTTGTTTATTTCATTTGTTCGTTCTCCATCAAATGTCTTGTCAGGTTGTGGATGAGTTTCGCAGCAAGCTCTCGGCCGAGGAAATTCCACCTGCACTCTTGCAGGTATGTACTCTTTTCTTTCTTGTTGGTCCACATCGCTCTCTTCAGGTTCCGTCTTTCAATCAGAACCTCACTATCGCCAAGGGTCTACAGCGATGCAGCGATCTCAGTCCAAATCGTGAGACATTTCTTTTTACAGTTTGGATATCGGTATATTCAGTTCCGCGCTATGTCTATTACGACCCGTCGAACAACCGCGGGCAGCTCTTCTACAAGAAGTACGCGCCGCATCTCAAGGTGAGTCCTCTTACTCTACAAATTTCTAATAAACAACTCTCGCAGCGCCTCGACACCCGACACACGTTTATCAGCGACATTGACGTGTCGAAGGCGCGGGCGGTGGAGAAGACTATCCAGCAGAGGCGTCCCCTAGCGCCCGCCCTCTTCGTCCCCGAGGTAGTCTCCGAGGAGGTGGCCAGGGAACGCGCCCGCGCCGCCGCACAGAAAGCACTCGAGGTATGTGTCTTTTTCCATTTTAATATTGTTTCACTTTCCGGCTCAACTCGCCGCGTTGTCCGCGCGCAAAGAGCCTTCGACGGAGCGCGCCCAGCCGGTGAGTCGCCGTTTTATTTTCGAAATACAGTGGCTATAGCGATTCCCGATGACTATCTGACTCCTTTGCACCTTTGCAGCTCTCCATCTTGGTTGCCGAGCCGGAGCGTGAGTCGCGGGAGAAGACACTCACCCCGGTGGGCAGCAGCCGGAGGAGGGGAAACAGTGCTAGGAGGTGGGACAAACTTAGTCTCGTATTTACATGTTCCCATTCATTCATTTCTTTATCCCGATCGGCCACCGCTTATCTTGAAACATCGGATGAATCAGAAATTTTCCCAGGAGTGGATAAATGACACTTTATTCGATATTAGAAACATATCAGAGCAAGATAAATATGATGATCAATGATGTCATGAATTGCAGGTCGATCACGCAACAGCTCATGTCCGACATACCCTTCTCGGCCATCATCGGCCAGGGATCGCGCTCGCACTCGCTCGGTACGGGTTGTTTGTGTTTACTTGTTTACCTGATTGTTTACTCGTTTACATAACTGTTTACTTCAGAGAACACCCCGTCCCCGTCGCCCCGGGAGCAGCCGGTAAAGAGAGAGTTGGATGATTTGGTGAGTATTTAAATGTTTCGTAATTTAATGTCAACGAGACAAAATTACCGTATTCCTCCTTAATTTTCGTAATTGCTATTGTGTGCTACTTGATTCGTCATAAATATTCCGAATTCAATGTATTTCAATTCACGCGGTTTCCCTTTGCAGTACGCGGACTCCCCCACGACATCACTGACAGTGTCGTGTAGTGCAGCGATCGCCGCGCCTTCGCCCCGCGCCGATGCCACCATCTACTGCCCCGAACTCGTCAGGGAGACCACTGCGATCTCACGTGAGTCTCTACATCATACGCATTGCATTATCGATACAGTGACATTTGGCGAGTATACCACTCCTTGCAGTTTTGGCGAGTGTGGCGTGCGCGAGAGAACAACTTCCTCACACGGAGCAGCCCCACTTTGACCTCGCCATGGAGGCGAGTACGGCGGGAGGGGAGGAGGAGCAGGAGCTGGAGATGGACTACGACAGTGGCGACTACTCTCCGGCCGCGCCGAGTGTGGAATCCACGGACAACGTAGACGATCTGGCACAGTTCCTGTCGCGGTTCATGCGGCATGGGGACGCCGGCACGCCCAGGAGGGAGAGTGGGATGGAGGAGGGGTCGGATCTGGAGGAGGAGGAGCAGAGGGAGGAGGAGGAGGTGACGCTGCACCACTCGGCGACCCGGCCCGGGCAGAGGGAGGAGACGAGTGGGGTGGTGGAGGATGTGCAACGGGCGGAGGAGCTTCTGGTCAAGGTCAAGGAGGTGGGTGGTTTTGATTTAGAAATGGTGCCGTCGACCAATTGTGCAAAACTGTTTGGACCGTTTGTATGAATATGGTGAAACGTATTCCGATTAAGGCGTCTTACTCATTAAGCAAAACTGTCTGGACCGCTTGTAAGAGTGTGGTGAAACGTATTCTGATTGAGTTTTCTGACTTAAGCAAAACTGTTTGAACCGCTTGTAAGATTATAGTGAAACAATTTGATTTGGAAGTGTTACAGTCTCCTTATTGAGCAAAACTGTCTGGACCGCTTATATGATTATGGTGAAACGTATTCGGGTTGAAGCTTCTTACTGATTAAGCAAAACTGTCTGGACCGCTTGTAAGAGTGTGGTGAAACGTATTCTGTTTACGTCTTCGCTCTGATTACACGATACTGTCTGGACCGCTTGTAAGATTATGGTGAAACGTATTCTGACTGATTAAGCAAAACTGTCTGGACCGCTTGTAAGACTATGGTGAAACGTATGTCTCTCAGCCCACGCTCGCCGCCGTATCGATGGAGGTGGCCTTCTCCCGTCCGTCCGAGTGTTCCTCGGTCGACTCGACTCTCTTTGCGGCTGCCAGGGACGAGGAGCAGCTGCGCGTAGAGAGACAGAAGGAGCTGGAGGAGATCAGGAAGGGTGAGTTGACTTTGTCATTCCTTCTATTGAATAAGTTGTTTATTACTATTTACAACGGGGATTTATGTGTTATTCAGTCACTACGTACACTCCGATGCGCCGCCGGCCGGTGAAGTACGAGTCGGCGAGTGATTCGAGCGACGATGAGGAGATGGAGAAGGAGGAGAAGGAGAGGGAGATGGAGGAGGCGAATGAGGTCAGTCTACATTCTTACCGCTACTGTATTCTTACCTCTCGTATACTGTTCTTACTGTCTTCTTACTTACTTGCTTACTTGTTGGGTGTTTGCTGTTCCTTTGTCGTCACTGTCGAACACACGTCGTTTCAGAAGATGGAGTTTGCGGTGGCGCTCTTGTCCCTGTCGCGTCTTGATCAGCATGCATCGGCGACTGTTGTGATCCCGCTCGAGACGAGGTGGGGTTGTTTGTTTGTTTGTGTGTTTGATATAGTCAGCAACCAGCAGGGATTTTGTTACATCGTTCCTTGTTGCTCAATGATCTTTTACTCAATGTATTTACAGACTGGTGCTGGATCCGGTGCGGCTTCGCGAGCGTTCGGAGGCGCGTGTCTCTCGCACTTTCGACTACAAGAGAGTGCCCAGCGGAGCGCACTGCCAGAGCACCATTGTGTAAGTAGTCTTTTTGGCACTATTGTACTGTTCTTTTAAAGTTGTTGGACTATATTATATATAGCATGGGTTGTGTGAAAGTGGAAATTATATACCATTTGAAAATGCGCAATGGAAGAAGCAACTGGAGCGTGAGGTGGAGAAAATTGAAAATATACATTTGTGCTTCCAGGTTCTCTGATCGTGTTCGTGTGTCGGCGGATCTGCACATCTCCGAGACGACTGTCTGCGTGGAGCTCGTCGGAAGGACGGGCGACTTGGAGAAGGTGCTGGCGATTCTGCCCGTGAAGAATGTGGAGCAGGCGGAGGCGACTGTGCCAGCTGCTGCGGCTGTCACTATTCCGGAAGAGAAGACGGCAACTGAGACGACAGCAGCTGCTGCCCTAGTGACCGAGCCGTCTGCTATTGTGGAGGATCTGACGAATATGGAGATCAGTGCAGAGATGGAGACGAGCGACGACCTGGAGGAGGGCGAGCTGCCGGCGCGCTCTCCTTCCGTCGACTCTCTCGGATCCGGCAAGCTCGTCATAGACACGGGAGACGAGGACGATGACGAAGCGGTATCGATCAGTTTCTGGAGTATTGATTGTTTCATTCATTACAGATGCCCCACGTGGACGATGCGGACGTGTCTATTGATGTGGTGAACGTTAGCGGCGAGGCGGAGAAGAGGAAGGATGACGGTGGGTATACGGTACGTTGTATTTGCACTACAGTACTTTTCAGAAGACGCGTGGTCCCGTCGCAGTGAGAGCCTGGCGGACGTGAGTGAGGGAGGCGACATTGAGAAAGTGGGTATTGCTTTTTATCGATTGATTATTGATGGATCTAGGCTCTGGCGGCTCATCTTGCGGGCAGCGACGAGGAAGAGGAGGGCGAGGACATCACGGACCAGCTCAAGCGAGTCGTCGACAGGGAAAAGGTCCGCTGAGCGCTCTTTCATAACACTTCGCTTAAATGAAATTAATTCAATCAGCTATCGCATTATGTGGATCGTAACTCGAACATGAATTATTCACAGAGTAGCGCCGGGAAGTAAAAGTACTTAAATGTAATGGAGTGATTATCTAGACAGTTGTTGACAGTTGACTGTCGACATGATTGTCACATTGTGATAACGCGCTTCAGATTGGCTCGTCTCCTCCATCCGTCAGTACTAGGAAGACACTTCGCGTGGATGTCTCCGCCCCCTCCACTTCGCGCGTCTCTGTCAGCCCCGTGATGACTCTGCGCAGCACCACTCACTCGGCCCAACCCAGTCCAGTAAGCCACGCCCCCCGAGGCCCCGCCCACTCGCCCGCCATGTTCCCTGTGAAGACGATGCCTGTCCACGTGCTGCACACCCCGAAAGTCAAGCTGGTCAGGAATGACAAAGGTAGGTTTTTGTTGTTGTTTACAATAAGTTATTTAGAATATTACAATTACAATTATCCTGGTTATCAGTGGATGTATGAGATGCGGAGAGGTTAGATAGTTGTAGTTTTGCTCACAAAATGATTTCAGGTGATTTGGTGGATCCGAGTAAGCTGCACTGGAAGACGGTTGAGCGGCTGCGGCGTATGGAGAAGAAGCTGGAGCAGGAGGAGAAGGAGCGGCGAGAGAAGGAGGAGCGGGAGGAGAAGCGGCTGCGCATGGAGGAGGAGAAAAGACGGGAACAGGAGGAGAGGGAGAGGCAGCTGCGCTCCCCGACGAGACTGCGAGTCGACCAGAAAATGCAGGACTCGCCCGTTGGAAAGAGTAAGTTTCAAGGGAATGGCATTATTACGAGTTGGTTTGTGGTTACAATATGACACTGAATGCCACTCACACAAAAATGAATACACTACTGACCCCAATATATCAATTTTACATTTACTATAAATTTTCTTATAGGAACTCGCCGCACCGAGAAGCTGTTAGAAGCGGGCGCGTCGCGCGAGCAGGTGGAGAAGAATCGAGCCGCCCCGAGGAGTGAGTATCGATTGATTGATTGATTATATCGATTTGAATGGTATTTAAGTAGCAGTCAGTCTCTTCAAACGACTTCGTTGCCTTCAAACTACACCCGATATGCCTTGCGATAGCCTTCCAACGCCTTCGGATTACTTCTGATAAAGTTGGCAAAAAAAGAAAAGACCCACTATCTCCTCCATGGGGGAACAGACCACGAACGGGTGGTACGGTAACTAAGAGCACTGCCAAATTTGAAAGAAAGTAAAACAGGAGCGGTAGCAGGACTCGAACCTGCGACAGAGCGCACTCCGCAGATTGCTAGGTTAACAGCTAACCGACTGCGCCATTGAGGACGTGGCATGATCCTTTCATTGAGCGATGATCTACTGCGCGCTTGTGGTTTTTGTGAAGAAAAGTAGACAATAATGAGACAAGCATGAGAGACGATTTGATTGTTTTCGAAAGCATACGTTTCAGCTGAAAATGAATGGTTTTCCTTCGCACAGTCCGTCTTTGATTGATCGCAAATCAACTAGGTGTCTCAATACTAGCAAATTGCACACATCGCCTCTATGGCGCAACCGGTAAGAGATTCGCCTAGCAATCTGTTCGGCTGGTTCATGTCGCGGGTTCGCATCCACTCTACGACAGGTGTTTTGCTGAAGCCTTGCTACCGTAGCAATCTGCATGCGAATCATAACTTGTGTAAGATTCAGTCAATCCTTTGGGATTTTTGTCCACTTTATGTGTTTGAAGAGACTGACCGCGCGTTTAAGCCCCGCAGTGGAAGAAGCAGCTGGAGCGTGAGGTGGAGAAGGAGGCGCGGCGGGAGAGTGCGGTGCTGGCAGACACTGCGGAGAAGCTGCCCTCGCAGGCGGCACGACTGCAGAGATTCAACCAGTTCTTCAAGGAGCGAACGCCCTCTGCCACCCCGCCTGCGAGTAGACAGCCCAGTGTCAGCAGGTGAGAGGGGGAGAGAGGGAGGGAGAGGAAGGGAGGGAGGGAGGCAGAGAGAGAGAGGAGGAAGAGAGAGAGGGAGAGAGAGAGAGGGGGAGACAACGAAAGATAGAAAGAAAGAGGGGGAGAGAGAAAATGGGAGGAGGCAGCGAGAGAGAGATTGAGAGAGAGAGAGAGAGAGAGAGAGATTGTGCTGTCAGGGCTCCGAGTGTGTCTCGTCCCGAGTCGCGCGTATCGAGCCGCGCTCTGTCCATTGACGGCGCGTCAACGTCCACTGCTCCCGAGCAGCCTGGCATAAGTGTCAGTCGATTTGGTTCTTTATTTTCGTTGTTTGTGTTTTTTTAATGTTCAAGTCAAGTCAAGTCAAGTGTTTATCCGGAATCGTTATAGCTGAATATGACAATCACAATCACAATGATAGGATAGGAAGCATACAGTGGGCCAAGATCTTATGGGCTAACGCCGGGGAAAGACAGTTGGGCAGACGAGGTTAGTGGCGGAAGACGATTCTTGATCGATAATTCTCCGATACTTGATCGATATTCTTTCCATAGACCATTAGAGTACCATTGTTGATGTGACAGCGCCGGAGACTCTTTTGCTTTGCACATCTCCTCGTATCTCCTCGCGCCTGAACTGCTTTCACATGAGCTACTTCCCGCCGGCTCAATGGATGTCTTGGGAAGGATTCTTGTCGATGCGCCCGATCATCCGGCAGCGGCGGGGCAAAATGAAGACCCGACCGCACGCCGCGGGGAAAAGAAGAAGAATCTTCTTCTTTTTTAATGTTATGTCTGTTTTCAGGCGGAGATGCAGAAGCGCATCACGGAGCAGCTCAAGTGGATGCAGGCACTGGATCAGGAGAAGAGGGAGCGGGAGAGGATCGCGAGGGAGAAGGAGTGGAAGGAGCAGGATAGGAGGAAGGAGGAGAGGAGGCAGAAGAAGATGAAGGAGGAGAGACTGGCCAGGGAGAAGCTGGAGAAGGAGCAGAGGGAGAAGGAGAAGCAGACGAGGCGGGAGGAGGAGCGGATGGCCAAGGAGAAGAGGGAGCAGGAGAAGGCGGAGAGGGACAGACTGGTCAGGGAGAAGGAGCAGGAGAGTAGACGAGAGGCAGAGAGATTGGAAAAGGAGGCGATGGAGAAGGAGCTGCAGGAGAAGAGAAAGCGAGAGGAGGAGGAGAGGATGGAGGCTGCGAGGAAGGAGCAGGAGAAGTTTGAGAAGGAGGCTAGGAAGTCTCAGCGATTCAAGAGAGAAGAGCGCAAATCTGTATCTGGTCGATCGACAGAGAAGTCCGATGCTGTGCATCAAGATTCGAAGCCTGACATGGTCGCGTCTGTGAAGAAGGTTCATGAGAAGGAGAAGGAGCAGATGCCTGTTCGATCGATGGTGAAGGAGGAGGCAGACCAGCCATCCACATCCAGAGACACGAAGAAGCGAAAGGTGGGTATCGATTGGATCCTAACGGTATTGTGACAAGGTGCGATGATTCATTTGCAGCGCGTGGCTGTGGAGACCACGCCGACTCAATCGCCCCAGACCCCCCGCTCACCCACCAAGAGTCCCCGACGGAAGCGCACCTTCACGGTAGGTTGACGGGGGTACTGTAGAGTGGAGGAATACTGTAGCGGCTGTTTTATTGTGAATTTCAGGAGGTTATCATGGAGTCGCGCAGTGCCGAAGACGACTTTCTCGATTTCGGCATAAAGCATGCCAAGCCGGGAAAGTCGCCGGTGAAGTGGGAGAGGTGAGTTGGGGGGAGAGAGAAAGGGAGAGAGAAAGAGGGAGGGAGGGAGGGGGAGAGAGAGAGGTGCGATTCCAGCTCTTCCCTTGTCCGTTCTTCGAGGCGGATCGCCACTGCGCCGGAAGTGGAGATTCTCGACATCTCTGACGACGACGAGGAGCCCAGTGATGATGTGAGTGCATTTTTTTTCTGAAATCGCAATTTTGAACCGGTAATCACGTTTGTATTTGCTGTGTACTCGATTTCCTTTCAGGAGATTGAGATCATTGCGGAGAAGACGCGCCGTGGCGCCGATGTCGAACTGTGAGTTGGTGATCGATTGATTATTGTTTTTTTTTATTTGTTTGTATTGATTGTCACATGTGATGTAGTGGACAGTCTGCCTGGCACTAGCGGAAATGTGATTGCAAAATTTCTCCGCAGAAACGAAAGTGCCCTGAGATCATACTTTGTTTCGCGCAAAAACAATGTAGCAGGCATCGCACGATGGTTGATGATTGCCTCTTTCAGTGACATGGAGCGTATCCGGTTCAAGCGGGAGCGGCCGTCGAATCCGGCCACCATACGGTACCGGAAGTACGAGACGATGAGCACGTCGTGCAAGAAGAGTGAGTGGCTGATCTTTCTCTCTCTCCCTCTCTCTCTCTCTCTCTCTCTCTCTCTTTCTCTCTCTCTCTCTCTCTCTCTCTCTCTCTCTCTCTCGTTCTCCCCTCTCTCTCTATGTGGTACAGTATATGCCACCCTGTCTTGGTCGACTGATCTCACCTATGAGTCATGTCCTCTCCCCTTGCAGCCCTGTATGCGCCTCCTTACGTGAAGAGTGGCTCGGAGCGGGTGATGGACGATCTGTTGGAGGAGCTGCGCTGCGAGCTGCCCAGTCAGTTCACTCTTTTCTTCATGTGCATTTTCTCAATTTTCGATATATTCGGTAATCGGTTATGTATGTTTCATCAGCGTATGACATTGAAGTGGGGTAGGAACATGTAATGTGAGTAGTTGGTTAGTAAAAAAATGTTTTGTTAAATAATTCGTGTTCCACCGGCGCATGATATCGTAGTGGAGGGATTTATCATCGAGGGTAAATGAAGTTTTTGATGAAAAAAGAGAGGGAGTGAAGTACAGTATTTGTAGTTCATACGAATACGAAAATTGATTGTCCAAATTGCTAATATTAAACTTATTTCTTGCAGCCGATCGCTTCGTGGACATGGTGTCGTTCTGCCAGCTGCTGATGCTCGAGCAGCCGTGGAACGCCAAGCAGGCACTCTGCGGTGAGCATTGTGCTTTGTGTTTTGTGTTTTGATCGATGGATGTGTTTTGTGTTCTGATCATGGCTGATATCTTTTCAGTGCCGATCGTCGAGGGTTCGGTGCACAATGGCTCGATGGATCCGAAGGTATGGGTGGTGTGTTGGCAACTGTGTGTTTCACGAGACAGTCAACACTGGCGGGGTGGTTGTTTGAGCAGTAGTTTATTGAAACAACCGATTCGCTTGTGAAGTACATACTATTACGAAGTAGAATGTTGACATGATTCTTTTTTCTCAGCTACCCGACATTTTCACGCGTCCGGCAGCGGAGGAGCTGCGGTACGCGAGGCAGCTGGGAAGTGGGTGGACAGTCTCTCTCTCCCTCTCTCTCCTCTCCCCTCTCTCCTCTCTCTCTCCTCTTTCCCTCTCTCCTCTCTTTCTATCTCTCTCTATTCTCTCTCTTCTCTCTCTTCTCCTTCTCTCTTTCTCTCTCTCCTCTCTCTCTCTCTCGCTCTTTCTCTCTCTCTCTCTCTCTCTCTCTCTCTCTCTCTCTCGCTCTCTCTCCCCTCTCCCCTCTCTACTGTCTATTGCAGTGCCAGACGACGACTTCCTCTCGATGACCCTCTCTCAGTGTGGCATGAAGACGCAGCGTGCGCTGTTGATGAACGGGCCCGATGGAACCAGGAAGCCGGTCACTGCTGCACGGATCAAGAGCTTCTTCCATGGTAAATGTTGCTCAGTTCTTTTTACCTTTATCTCTTATAACAACCTTATTTTATCTGGGCCTATCTTTCTGGCACATTTCGTTGTAAACACGTCTTTCAGAACTCACATGTGTGACGGTCGGCTCTCTGCACTCGCTCGTCTACCCGATGCGGGACAAGCTCACCCCGGATCAATTGCAGGATGAACTGGTGCGTCACGGGTCTCTCTCCCTCTCTCCCTCCCTCCCTCCCTCCCTCCCTCTCTCCCTCCCTATATCCATTCTTCCAGATGCTGCACTCGGAGACAGTGCTGGCGGTTCGCGCTCGCTTCGTGGAGAGTGTCTCTGCGGTCGCTGGTCTGGAGAATGAGAGCAACGTCCACATCACATACCTCAACCAGCTATTCGTGAGTCGTGTTTCTTTGATCTTTGATCCTACCAGTTATTCTCTCTCTTCCTTTGTTCCAACCAGTCATGCTTCAACCTTGAGTCGTGTTTAATTTCTACGTCTCCGAACAATCTCAAAACATCTGTTGTATTAGCCATGACATGAGTCATGAATTATTCCACTACCACTTGCATTTTCAATCGAAGAAACTTGTTTTGGAAACGGGAGAGAATATGTTCTAGATCTTGCTTCTCTCGGGATGGCGGGAGCTGTTGCGCCAGGGCGTGCAGTACAGGTGTGGTATGATTATTGATTAGTAATCTCGGTTAGCGGGTGACAATTTTCCGCCATGTCTGAAGCAGCATCCTTCGTATCTGTATGTTTGTGTAGATGATAGCCCATGGTGGAGCGATTATAGCCATGCTGAGAGTGTAGGTGCTGAAATAAAAAGAGAACAAATAAAATGATGTTACCTGCTGTCTTCAAAGCTTCAAACATATGCGAAAACTCATCCCCAGACTCACATGTAATGAATGACGACGTTGCGTTCGCTCATGAGCCGAACGTAGCTGACGATGGAGGTGTTAGAGGTTTTCCGCTCAGATTTACAATCTGAATACACCATTCGAAAGCTGTTGATCTACTTAACAACATATAAAAATTCAGCTGCCCTCGTATCCATTAAAGTACCGTAATCTTTGTTTGAAGTTTACTGTATTGAGAGACAAGATTACTGTATTTTGTGAGAAACATGTTGCACTATTTTCATCGGAGTGTCTCCGAATAGTTATAGAAGACTTTAGCTTTCATAAAAACTTTGAAATATGATATTTCATCGATTTAGAGCAGAGTTATGGTCAGAAACGTCGATGACTGCCTCCAGCGAGCGTCTGGCGTCTGGAAAATGTAAAAAAGAATCAGCTGTCCTCGTTTCCGTTTAGGCATATTTTCTATGTAAAGTATGCCTTAACGGAAACGATGGCAGCTGATTTGTTGATATGTTAAAGGAACAGTGGCGACTTATTTTTGCCACAACCTGCCACAACTCCTCATTTTCACACGAGCAAAACATTTGGCGGTGACCGGAATCGAACCCGCAATGCTCGGGGGCCACAACGTTGCGCACATGCACTGAACCATGAAGCAAGTGAGGGCAAAAGCGTCGTTCATTTACGTTTATGTCTCTCGATCCCAACGTGCAGTATATTTGTCGGGTAATTCAAATTTTCGTCTGCATCCTTGGCAGTGGCAGATTCGCAGATTCGTCGTTCTATCGCAAAAGTTGCAAATGTGTTAGTTTAATATATTTTTTAATAATACTCCGAGTCAAAAATAAGTCGCCAACGTTCTTTTAAACAGTATAATGAGGGCTTTCAATTTCTACCTCATAAAGTAAATCCTATAACACCTCTCTCGTAAGAACTGTGCGATAGGGGTGGTGTATGTATTCCTTGCAGATTTTGCTATAGAATAGTCGCAACTATTAGAAAATGGACAAACTGTTTGAATGAAAAAAATAAGTTCTGTGGGAATCGCTGGCTCAGTCGTGGTTTGCATCTTTCGACAGAAAAGAAACGTGTCTGGATAACGTGTCTGGATTGATCAAGATCAAAGGTTTATTCGGAATCGCAAACATGATTATGGCACGTACAAAAACGAAATCACTCATAAGAACCTAAGATGGTCGAGGTTTTTGCGCCGAACAGACGATGCAGGTTCACTAATCGGACTCTTGCATTCCTATCCATTGAGGGCATTCGTCTTGTGGACCATACCATTGAACCAATATTGACGTAGATGTTGATAATCGATCGATATTCATCGATAATCCAAATGCGCGGCAACTCCAGTATCCATCTCGGTTCAGAAATGCGGGATGCAACTAACCGCAAGGAACGATATCCACTCCACATAGTGCCAATAGTGATCCAATCCTCGAACTAGCGTTGCTGACTTCCATTTGGGCTACTCCGCGCGGGCCCAGCGTTTCTCACGGAGGATTCCAGTTCCAGAACTAGCGGCGACGACGGCCGGCGGAGCAAGAAATGCCCGACCGGCCGTCGTGGCGAAAATGAATGGAATTCTATTCCATTCCATTTCTTTTCGTCACGGCGGTCGGTCGGGTGCATTTCTCGCTCCACCGACCGTCGCCGCCTCAAGTTTGGATTCCTTTGTGAGCACGACTGGGCCCGCACAGAGAAGCCCGATGGAGCAACAGGACGTCATCAACATTGCCGTCCTCAATGCCCGCTCTCTCCGGACAGAGAGGAGACTATTGGAGATCGAAGAAGCCGTGCAGAAGGTGAAAGTGGACGTTCTCGGGCTATGCGAAGTCAAGCGCGACGCACCCGGGCAACGTCTGCTGAACCGGAGCCGGTACGAGTTTTACCACAGTGGAGGAGGGAAGAAGCATGGCGTGGGTTTACTAATTAGCCTCGCCTACGCTGCCCGAGTCATTGAATTCACCGCCGTCTCGGCCCGACTCTGCTACGTCGATCTGGACATGGACAACTACACACTGCGCGTGGTCTGCGTGTACATGCCGACCACTGCGTACACGGACGAGGAGTATGAAAGGACGCTGGAAGCCTTGGGTGATTGCACCCGCCCCGGTGTCAGGCAGGAGAGCCTCCGGGGTGGTGGATCGGTAAGCGTTCGTCGGTCCGAATCCGGGGTTCGCTGCCGTTTCCGCGCAGTCATCCTCGGCGACATGAACGCATCACTGGGGAACCGGATCGTGGACTCTGAACGCTGCGCCGGACTCTATGGATACGACGGTACAAGGAACGGACGAGGATACATGCTAGCTGAGTGGCTCGGGAGCAACGGGCCGCCGGAAACACCTACTTCCGGGACCGGACGGGACGACTCTGGACTTGGAGATCGGCTCGTGAACCAATTCGACTTCCGGTCTGACCACCGGATGGTCCGTATGGAGCTGCGAGTACACTTGCCGAAGAAGAAGCCGAAGACGAAGGGAAGATGGAAGACGAACTGGAGAGAGTATTGAAAGGAGATGGAAGAGCTGCTGTCGAGAACGCCGCTGCCGCGCTCGTCGGATGCTACGGTACACTACCGTACCCTGTGCGCCACGGTCAAGGCTGCGGAATGGACTACGTCTACGATGATGCCGCGCGACCCACGACTGTCAGCCACCACTCTGGATCTGTTCAGACAACGGAAGCTGATGCAAAGGAAGAACGACGTCAACTCCAGGATCTCTCTCACACTTCTGAACAAGGCAATTCGAGCTGCCATCGAGAAGGACCTGGAGGAACGACACATGGCACTCTATAAGAAAGGAATAGCGTCACGGAAGGCTCTGCGAGGAGAGGAGGTTTCGAGGACACTGATGGGAAGCCTGCGAGCTGTCGACAACAGGATCGCCACTCGCCCCTCTGATGTGTGCAACGTCATCTGCCTCTTCTACAACACGCTTTTCGACACTGGCTGGCTACCGTTTCCGCCATTTGACGTGGAAGGCCCGCTGCCGGAGGAGTTCACTGCCGAGGAGATTCGTCGTGTGCTGGTGCTGATGAAGAGGAATGTCGCCCGCGGACCCGACCGGATATCGACGGAGACCCTGCTGTACGCGCCGCCGATTCTGCTGGAGTACGTTGCCGCGCTGTTTAACACCTGTCTCACTGGAGGGAGGATCGCTGACGACATGGCCGACCCCTTGGTGTCGCTTCTGTACAAGAAGGGCGACCCACTCGACATCGGCAACTACAGGCCGATCTCTGTGTCTTCGACGCTGCTGAAGCTGCTGATGCGGACTGTACTCGCTCGACAACAACCGTCATTGGAGGCGCAGCAGCCGCGGGAGCAGGCCGACTTTCGGAGAGGTTCAGCTGCAACGACCACATTCTGGTGACGCGCGAAGTGATCTACAAGCTCTATCGCCACGGCTACCACGGCTACCTTGTTTTCGTGGACTTTGCCAAGGCCTACGACTCGATCGAGCACAACGACACGTGGCTCGCGCTGAAGAGGTGCGGAGTGCACCTCGCCTACATCCGACTGCTGCAGAGCATCTACAACGACGGCAAGACGAAGGTGAATGTTCGAGGGACACCGGCTGAAATTGAAGTGAAGAAAGGAGTGCGCCAAGGCTGCCCGCTATCTCCGCATTTGTTCAACTGCGTGCTCGCTGAAATCTGTGCCAAACTGGACTTCGATTTTGTTGGAGCCGGACTGGATATTGGAGGACAGAAGCTGACTCATCTGTGCTATGCTGATGACATCATCCTCTTTGCACGCTCACCTTCGGCTGCAGAAAGGATGCTGGAGGAACTGGCGGAGAAGAGCAGCGACTACGGACTGTACGTGAACAGGAAGAAGACAGTGGTGATAAGCAACGGGCCGAAGAAGAGCATCCGACTGGACGGAGGAGAAGTGGACTACGTGGACAAATTTTTCTACCTGGGCCGTTCTTTCAGCTTCATGACCGACGATCGAGTGGAAGTGACGAGGAGAGTACAGGCTGGCTGGGGCGCTTTCTTCCGCCATGGCCAGTTCCTGATGCTGAAGAGCGCACCGATGCGACTGCGGAGGAAAGTGTTTCGGATAGCAGTTCTACCCGTGCTCACCTACGCTGCCGAGACTTGGAGTCTTCGAAGAGAAGATTTACAGAAGCTGAGGACTGTTCAAAGGAGAATGGAAAGAAAGATGCTCGGACTGACTTTACTGGACAAAGTGCAAGGAGATACGACGGCAGACGGGACTACGAGACGTGCTGTGCGAAGCAAGGACAAAGAAGTGGAGGTTCGCCCGCCGTCTAATGACTTGCGACGACGACCGCTGGACGAGACGTGTGATCGATTGGAAGCCGCCAAATATGGGCAAACCTGGTCGCCCTCACCTACAATGGAGTGATGAGTTCAAGAAGACGATCCCATCCAATAGAAGAACCCTCGAGGAAGAATGGAAGAACGTAGCCGCGGACACCGACGCGACAAGATGGAATACTTCTGCTTCCCGGCGCTACTCTGTGAATAATTGATGTTTGAGTTATGATCACATAATGCGATACCGGATAAATGTTGAATTGAATTGAATTGAATTGAGTCACAACTATTAGAAAATGGACAAACTGTTTGAATGAAAAAAATAAGTTCTGTGGGAATCGCTGGCTCAGTCGTGGTTTGCATCTTTCGACCGAAAAAAACGTGTCTGGATAACGACAGCTCGTTCAAGACGTATGTATTTATACAATCACATCCAAGTGGTTGGCAGATTATGAATGACACGCGAGCACACACAGCTATACATTTTCTAACGGCAAAGACAATATTCAATGACAATGTGAGTGCATCTAATTTATGAGTTACATATATATGTTTGGAATATGAAATTAACTATATTTAAAAAAATATATATATGAAAAAAGGAATATGAAAAAACTCAGTCTAGTGATGATCACTACTCAACTAAAAATACCAGTAGCTTATTCATACAATATTTTAATTTTGATCTATATTGATAACATCTTTGAAGCTAGCTGGGCTGTTATCACGAAACTCTTGAGAGTGAGACTCGTGAGAATATGCTGGTATTGACAAAGATCTGTTTGTTGTGGCCCTGTGCCGGAGCTACTGGTTCCCTTCGACAAGCACTGGTCAACTTCTCGAGCAGCTTCCACGCCGACTAAAAACATTAATATAGTGTCTAAGTGGAGCTCGTACGTACCCTTCGCACGTGTACGTTTGTGTAGAGAATCGTCCACGGTTGCGCTATGATGGCGAATCCCAGAACATAGGTGCTGAAATGGTGATGGAATGGAATGCGCTTGAATGTGTCATACATGTATTCGATGACAGTTGTTCGCATCTCCCACATTTCCACGAATCCAAAATACAGCTGACCAAATGAACGGAGACCTATAATATTGTGTTAGGCAACGGGCTTCAGGTTACCTTCTAATATTAGTGGAATGAACATTGTTATAGACGTGAGAAGCATGTTTTTTTCGAAATCGAAGCTCACCGTATCTCGAATTTTCTATAACTGTCTTGTAATAATTGTGCAGGAACACTTTAACATTACCCTTTTGTATGATATCACTGCTATTGTATATAAAATCACACATATAAATGCAGTTGACGTTGATATGATAATGCTTTGCAACATTCCCATCTATAGCGTACACGCATAAGAATCTTTAAGTATACTTAACTTACATCTGAAATGCCCTCTGTTCCTTTGAGAGGCATGATCAATTCTCTTTTCGCATTGATAGTAAGTGTAATATTAAATGGAATCATAATGAATGCGATACCATTCCCAACAAATGGTAATATCCATATAACTGTTATGAACAGAACAATAACGAATGGCGACCATTTCTAATTGAAACATAATCAAATTTATAAAGGTAAAAGCTACTTTTGCAATTGTCCATAGTGGAAATACGAAAATTATGCATATGTGAACTGCGAAAGGCAAGTAACTAAGAAAATGTATTGTGCGAAGGTTGGCGGATAGAATCCAGTATGCAATAGTCGAAATATCGTTCGTACCTTCCTGCAAATGAACATTGGACTTGCTATAGTTTTTCTTTGCAACTACCGTGAAAATTGCGAGAACTCGATATTTCCGCAATGAATACCAAATCATCATTAGAAGAAATAAACATAAGTTCGCAAAGAACTGTGTGATTCATTTTTTCTACGTTCCATAATGAAATTCTTACCTGATTGATTATACAATTATAAAATGGTGGATTGAACCGATTTTTGCGATGTTTAAAAATAAGACATACTATAAGTAGATGGAGAATTAGTGAGATTATTTGGAGTGGTAGAAGTATGATGAATCTTAGTGGGTATTCCGGTCTTGGAATAACAGTCGAGTCGTTCATTTCACCGCTCCTCAAATCAAAATTGAAGTAGATGATATAATTCTAAATCCTCCGTCACATCTGCCTATCTATATTATTTCTACTCACCTATGTATAGCAGGTGAAATTCGATGAGGTTTTGGGAAACGATTAGTGAGGGTCTTGTGAGTCCGCACACCTGATGCATTTAATTTCGCATTAAAATTACAGAGAAATGTGCAGATTAGGGTTTTTCGATGCAAAATTGCATGCATTCCTAAACGAGACTGTTTCGCTCAATAACACAATACGATTAATCAGAAAATTAATCTCTAATCAATTAGCACATTAGTTGAATTGAATTGATTAAATGTTGGACAGATAATCATCTAGAAAGTCGTATACATCAAAAATCAAAACCATCACGGCGTTTGCGCATCAAAAATAAAAACCGGCGTCTGCTACTATGACTCATTGAAAATTGATGTTGTTGGATTCCACTGTACCGGTCAGTCAATCAGTCAATCAATCGTTTACTGTACCGTTTCCTTTCAAGGGCCTACCACGCGATGTGTCTGCGTGGCGGCGGCTACTCGGGCGTGTGTCGCAAGGAGGCCGGAGAGGCCGTCAGCGATCTATGTGAGTCCATACGTCTGTTCCTTTTTTTGGCCACCGACACAGTCTCCTGACACTTCATGTATATGTGCCATTTCCTAACCGGCGAAATGCGAAACCCGATCTCCTACCTTCCCTCACCCACCACATTCCTCCAGGCTTCCGTCTCCGCTTCCTGCGCGCCGTGCAGGACTTCAATCGCGAGAAGCTCGTGCAGTACTATGTGGGGGTGAGTGGCGTCGATGTTGTCTCTCGCTTATTGGAAGGACATGACGTGCAGAAGGGGAAGAGAAGTATGCTCGCAACCGTTTGTTCACCAAGGGCGTGGACTTTATTTCCATGGGGAAGTGATATGTGAGAGGGTGGTATCAATGCTTGTCTTGCAGGACGCCAAGTGCGAGTCTGAGTGGCAGGTGTGTCTGGCGCGCACCCGGTCCGCCACCGACGCCGAGAAGCTGATGAGGGAGTGCGGACGGTGGGTGGATGATGACGTGTGTGTGTGTGTGTGTGTTGACTGAGCCACGTGGCCACAGTGACACGGCGTTGCCGCGCCCGCGCGCCTTACACGCCGGTTTTGTGCGGCTCTGGCGCGCCTCTCAGCCGCCCCGTGTGAGAGATGCGCGAGAGCGGCGCAGTGAGCGCTCGTAAGGCGCGCGAGAGAGGCACATGCGAGAGAGTACTTGATGGAGCAAATAATAACCCACTAGATTTCCCTTGTGCTCTTTTTTGTTGCATATGGCGAACATCATAACAAAACTTTTATTTGTTTGACATATCAAAACATTGTTGAGAAAGATGGGAACAATTGACTCACAGTAAAGCAGCTGATATAATCACAGTATTACACAGATGAAGCTATTTGAGATTTATATTCACAGTGACCACAGCAAGACAACACGTACAAACAAAAACTGAGCAAATAGCAATTTACTCAAATGGAGGAAGGAGGCGAGGGGGAGGGCGAGGAGTTGCCATTCGGAATCAAGCGTCCATTCCTTGGCTCCTGCGGTCCTCCTGCGGCGTCGAAGCCCACACACGACCAAAATGAAGTGAGTGACAGCGAGAACACTCCGAGAGACGCCACAGACAGGACCTACAACGAAGAAGGTGGCAATGAGAGTTGATTGCCGCTTCCACTCACCCTGTACTCATCATGAGCCAGACTGTTGAGCATGGCAGCGATGCGCGCGCGCCTCTCGCACTTCGCATCCCTCCACGGAACAGCCACGAGAGCGCGCTGACTGGCAAACACAGCCTCCGTCTGCAAAACACATTGCAATCACAACAGTCAACCGAATACAGAATTCATACCTCGTTAACCTCCAACGTGTGCATGAAGCGATGGATGGTATTGAGAATGGACACGAGTCGAATAGCGGCTGCGAGGGGAGACGGCGCGCTCCTCCTCCTCCTCTTCTCCGCCTCTTCCTCGTCCTCATTCACCTCCTCCATCGCCATATCCTCCTCCACCACTGGGTTGAGCAGCGACACGAAGCTCTCGCACTGCTGCTTGTTCTCGAACGGCTCGGCCATGCGGGCGGCATCGTAGCGCACGAGGAAGGTGTCATGAGTGGCCGCACTCCAGCACACGCGCATCTCGGCGCACACAGCGCAGACGGGCTGAACACCACATCCATCACATCTATATCATCGACAGCTCACTCACATCTCGACTGCGTGCTCGCTCCTCTGCATGTCTGTCCATGCAAGGTAGAAGGCAGGCGGTCCGACGCGGCTCTCCAAACGCTTTTTCGCCGCCACTGTGAACAACACAGCACACAGCGACCAGCCAACCAGAACAGACTCCGAGATGGAGGAGACTGAAGAAATCGTGCTGACGAGGAGTGTCGTTAGAGCCACACTCTCGGATCCGAACCAAATTGGTAAGATACCTTAGTTAGGACCCCAGACATTGATTTCTGGTGTTACTTTTTCCTACGCGCCGTATACGTTTCCAGTACGAAAACGTACAGGGCTGGTTTTTTGGCTACCTAATCCCACCTCTTGCGGTCAAAGGCCGAGCCGTTGTGGCCTAGTGGTTAGCGCATCAGTCTGTCAGACCAGAGACTGGGGTTCGAGTCCGCGCCTACGATTTTTGTTTTGCCAGCACTTTCTGGACTTGGACTTTTTAGGGAAGTGATTCGACTTGTTTGTAACTACAATAACGTTCTTCTTCCTAAAAAAACATTTTTGTTATTGGCTTCCAATATCGTTCAACTATACTGTGTTTCTTTACACTTGACTGACTTGACATATTGTTTTAGCTGAAACGTTCAGTTTAAAAACAGTTATAACAAAACGTGAACATTTATAATTTGTGTTTTCTCCATCAACAAGAAACGCAAAGTCCAGAAAGTGCTGGCAAAACAAAAGTCGTGTACGCGGACTCGAACCCCAGTCTCTGGTCTGACAGACTGATGCGCTAACCACTAGGCCACAACGGCTCGGCCTTTGACCGCAAGAGGTGGGATTAGGTAGCCAAAAAACCAGCCCTGTACGTTTTCGTACTGGAAACGTATATGGCGCGTAGGAAAAAGTAACACCAGAAATCAATGTCTGGGGTCCTAACTAAGGTTTTCTATCAATTTGGTTCGGATCCGAGAGTGTGGCTCTAACGACACTCCTCGTGAGATCATTCGAACCATTGCAATACTTACCTCCCAGCTGCTTCTTCTCTTCCTGCACGGAAGCTAGCAGCGCGTCGACGAGACCGCCGACGAGGCGCAGCCCGCGGAAGCCCACCTCGCACGCAGAAATCTCGAACTTGGACAGCATCCTGCTCAGCACGTCCGCACTGTGCGCCTCCGCAGCCCTTCCACTAATCTCCGATCCAGCCCATTCCAGAAGGATAGCACGGCAGATGCTGGAAATGTAAGTCATGAGGAACGAATATGATCTTCTTTGCTCACCTCTTGACCTTGTCCGCATCAGCGCTCCTCACACGCAGTCCGTGCATCCTGGCATCGAGAGGGTGGTGCGAGTGAGTGAGCCACTGCGCCAGTCTGCCGTCCACCCTGGCCGCGCCCTCTCCTCCCCACGCAGTCCAATCCTGCCCGCCCACCACGCGGCCACTCCCCGCCAACGCAGCCCACGCGACCGCCACTTGGGACGCCTTCTCAGGGGACGAGCACGAGTCGCACGCAGCCTCCAGCCAGCTGGCCAGCTGCCACTGCACAGCCCCCTCCGCCATCTGCTGGCAGGGGGAGCAAGGATAGCCAGGGCAGAGTCCTCCCCTCCCTCCTCTTCGTCCTCGTCCCACTGCTCCACCTCCACTCCCAGAGTACGCGCCGCCGACTCGCTGTCCAACTCGTTCAGCAGAACACACCACTGCACGCACTTCTCCGCAGTCGTCCTGAACAAGTATGGCCAAGTGTGCGGCGGCAAGCATTGCAACTCACTTGGTCATGGCGCGCAGCACTCTGTCTGCGATCGACGCGGCCTTGTCGGTGCTGGCAGCGGCGGCGGCCGCGCGCGAACGTCGAACACACTCGTCCTCCACCTCTCCTCCTCATCCACCCACAACTCCACGCTCCTGTTACGCATCGCACAAGAAATCTCCCCAATCTTCGCGTCCATTGACATGAACACGCTGTAATAGAAATCAGTCGGTAAATCAATACGTGATCTTAACTCACCGGAAGTCGGGATGTGGGGTGAGGGGCTCGGGCTCGAATGACGAGGCGCGTTCGGACACCACCAGCCGACCGTCCGTCTCCAGACAACTGTTCAGACGATCCATAACAGCGGCCGGCAGGCTGCAACCGTCAGCTCATCTTACACTCAATCGATTTAGTTCAAAACATGCGGTCTCTCTCTCTGAAACAACGTCTTAAGGACTGTTTATACTACACAACGCGTCAACTTGACGCGCTGCGTCAAGCGTCAAAGTTGACGCCCCGCGTCAAAATTTGATGCGCTGAGTCAAAGTGACATCACTTTTCCTTTGTTTTTTGACGCCTCGCGTCAAATTTTGACGCGGGGCGTCAAAGTTCTTGACGCGGGGCGTCAAAATTCTTGACGCGAGGCGTTAACTTTGACGCTTGACGCAGCGCGTCAAGTTGACGCGTTGTGTAGTATAAACGGTCCTTAACCGAAACAACGTAAACGTACGTCTAACCGAACAACAACACGTATAAATAAGCTCGCACAACCACGCCATGTAATACATATTATAAATATATATTATGAAACACAAACCAAGTATATTCAGTTTAAAAAAAATATGATTCGAAATAAACATCGAAAAAACGCGCATGCGTGCGTGCGTCAATATGAGGTGGGCACAGTTAGCGAGAGTCGGACAACGAGAGACATGCAGACGGGCAGAGTGAGAGAATAGGAGTTACCAACTTGACCTTTGCCAAACTGCGAACAAGAATATATGATAAAAAAAATAATACCACAATGTAATACTCTTATTTCATCTCACTACTAACGATGACTTTTTCATGTATACCAAAAATTGGAAAAAAAGATCTGTTCACAGAAGCATGATAATTGATATGCGAAAGTATATCTCATGCATAAACGAATCAATAAAAATGATAAATAAATATTTTTTTATTTGAATACAAACTCCTTTTATATCTGAGACAACGTATCCACTGAGCGCCGCTCTCGCGCGTCTCTCGAGCGCCTGCGTGAGAGATGCGCGAGAGCCGCGCACCCCTTTCTCTCTACCAGCCATCGGGCAGCCGCGCGCGAGAAGTGCGCGAGAGCCGCGCCCAAGCTGCTCCAGAGCGGCAAATGCCTCTAAACCGCGCGAGAGACGCGCGGGCGCGGCAACGCCGTGTCTGTGCACGTGGAAATGGTTACGAGTGTTATGCGATCCGGATGGCGAAGTGAGCGTGAGCTGAGCATGTGTATGTTCAGATTCGGTTAAAGCTGTATTAAAAAATACTGTGTTTCATCGATTAGCACTGAACTACGTGAAAATAGTTACGAGTCTTTTGCGATACATAGGATACACGGAAGTGAACGTGAGCTATGAGTAAGAGTATGTTGAGATGCGGTGCGAGTATATTGATTGGACGTCTATCGTGTTCTCATTCACATTTTCATATTAGCACTGCACCAAGTTGTTGTTGTTTTGTTGTTGTTGTTTTTTGCTATACATAGGATACACGGCAGTGAGCGTGAGTGTGTTCAGATGCGCGGTGCGACGTGTAGAGTGTTTTGCGATGGCTAGGAATCACTGTGACTATGACCTTGATGAGAGTGTGTTGAGATGCGGTGAGAGTATATTGTACATGTTGAGATGCGGTGCTACGTGTGCGGACGAGGAGGCGGCGTGCGCGCACCACAAGGTCTTCCATCTCAAGATGCAGCGATGCGCCGAGGGAGAGGTGAAGGGGGGGGGGGGTGACTGTGGGAAGTCAAATCAAATCAAGTACTTTATCCGGAATCGCATTTCATGAACATATACAATAGTGTTAGTGTATACATGGGCCCTCGGGTGTTATAATGAGAAGCGCCGGTAAGTAGACTATGTTATACGGAATACGGTGTAACGTTTGTTTTTAGTGACCAAGAATACTTGGGTTCGCACATGCCTGGAAAGCTAATACTTTTGATTGCTAAGTTACCTTGCAGACTATGCAGGTGACACGTTTGCCTTCACGTGTCTGCGAAACATTTGTGTTGCCAATTGGATGTGTTGTATTGCTGTGTTTTTCAGTGCGCTCACTCTCCGTGTGCCTTCTACCTGAAGGAGTCTCTGTGGGAGCACAAGAGAACCGCCCACCCGCCTATCTCTCACTTCTACAATCCATTCGAAGGCGAGGGGGTACTGTAGGCTGAGACTACTCAAGAATACTGTGTATGTGTATTGACTTACCTCGCATGTTTATAATTACCATTTTCACAGGGCTGAATTGTTTCTTTTGTGCATGTTTGTTGAAGATGTCTTTGAGACTCGCGTTGTTATGAAGATTTTTGCGGTAATAAAGAAGGTCTACAGATCACATATATATTGAATAATTTGGAATTGAATTGAAAAAATAGGTCTCATCAAGATTTTGCAATGATTTATTCAAATCTCTCGAATGACACAAACACTATAAATGAAAAAAAACGAAAATCTCTGAACTGAAGTCTTAATTCTCTTTAAACAACACGCCAATTATATTAATCAATGACTGAACTGAAGTCTTAATACTCAAATAAGGAAGTAGTAGTGTTCTAAGGAAGGTGTTCGGTCACGAGTCAAAAGATTGTGGATGTCTAAGTGAGCGACGATTTGGATCTGCTGGTGACTCCAGTCTGCGAGCGGAAAGTCGTCGTCACTCCGCTCTTCTTGTTCCGAGTCGCCTCCTTCGAACGGTTCGCATTCACACGATCCCTGAATGGTGTTCTCATTACCGTATCCCTAGTCTATCCTACTTTGCCTCCCTCGACTCCTCCGATTTGTTGGGCGTTCCGACGGGGGTCTTGTCTTTGGATACCGGCTCGATGGATCGCTTGGCTTCCTTGGACGGGACAGCAATGGGCGTCGATCGGACATCGGCAGTCTCTCGGGGAGGGTCTGTCTTGCCCTTATTGAGCAACGGCGTCTTGTCCGCTTTGCGCGTGCGCGGCTTGCGGTTGCGGTAGGCTGGAACGAATCGATAATCGATCGATAAGGAACATTAGTGAGTACCTGAACGGCACATTTCAGCTTGCTGAAATCGCACGTCGCACATTTGAATGGTCATCGAGAAGAGGGAGATAAAGGCGCAGACAGCGATAGTGACAGTGTTGGAGACGAGGGCAGAGTGGGGGCCTGCGAGGGAGAGATGAGAGGGGAGGGGGAGAGAGAGAGAGAGAGAGGGGGAGAGAGAGAGAGGGAGAGAGAGGGAGGGAGAGAGAGAGGGAGGGAGAGAGAGAGAGACCCACCACAATTCTCGTGGCACGTCATCATGACAATGGCAGCAACCGCGTAGCCAACAAACGATATCAACTGGAACGGTCTACAGTACCCATAACCCAGACTACAGTACCCCTAACCCAGACTACAGTACCCATAACCCAGCTACAGTACCCATGACCTAGGCTACAGTACCCCGCTACCGTACATGTCCGAGGTGCATGGTGGTGAGGGGCGTGGCTTCGAACACGCACATCTGCACCCGACAGCAGGAGAGGGCGACGAGAGCCGGCAGAGTGGCGAGACAGAAGATGGCGGAGATTAGTGCCTGCATCGGGCCGTCTGGAATCAATCGATAATCGATCGATAATCAAGAGTGAGAGAGAGAGAGAGGTGGAGAGAGGAAGAGAGGGGGAGGGAGAGATAGATAGAGGGAGAGAGAGGCGCTTACGTGTTATCCAGAGTGCAATAAGGGGATTGACGACGAGCGCACATGTGATGGCTTGTACGGCCAGCAGACCGGAGCGCAGATACGGCTGCTCAAGCGAGTGATGATCACTGGGAGGGAGGAGGGAGGGAGGGAATGAGAGAGAGAGGGAGGGAGGGAGAAAGAGGGAGGGAGAGAGGGAGGGAGAGAAAGAGGGAGAGGGAGAGGGAGAGTGAGGCTCACCGGCGGAGGGCGTCTCATTCTCATTGCACAGCAACGACCGCTCGAGGCGGGTTGGAAAAGAGCGAATGATACACTATTCCTCTCTTTCAGATCATCTCTCAACGTCATTTTATTCCGATTCGAGTTTCCTCCCGATCGATTTTGAATAACTTATATGGTAAAGTACTCGAAAGTTTCTTTATCGTTTTCAATTTCTTGGAGTATGTGTGTTTGTGTAGTATGCAAATATTTGCACAGCATCACACGGCTGGCAGATTTCGGGCATGTTTACGGCGTTTTATGGGCTGCGGCAGGTGTGAGGAAGACCTGGTTCTGTCATGTTCCCGCATTTTCACTCTTACTCGACTTCTTCTCACTCCTGTTTTAGAAACTATTACTATTATTCGCACACATTTCTTGATGTTAAACGCATTGTCTTATTTTTGTAGTAGTTTCCAAAAGTGTCAACTGTATGTGTGTTATGCGGTGTGAATTTCTGTGCTATTCATACCTACATGTTACATTATTCCAGTTCACTTTCAGCACAATGCAACAACTCGCAATCACACCCGCCGTTGTTGTGTTCGATTCTCCGGATCCGGCGCAGGTATTTTTTAATGTTAATTAAATTCATATGATAAAAGTGATGCAGATGACTCTCTCCAACTTTTCCGAGGATGTGATGGTCTACAAACTACAGGTATGTCGTATGGAGTAAAAAAGAGAGAGAGGAGAGAGAGAGATTACAGACAAACTCGTGTGACGTCATCTCTGCAAAACCAGCGATAGGATTCCTGCATCCTGGAGAGGAGGTCCTTGTATTGGTGGGTGTGATGGCTTGTACGGCCTGCAGACCCCCCTACTACATGATAATCACAAAAACGACCGAACAATGTGAATATGACGCATTTATCAACATGGGAAAAGCAGTTTAGCGGCGGGTTCCGTCCTCGAAGAAGACTCCTCCGTCGACCGAGCAGTACTTGGGGCAGATGCCCTTCTCTCCACTTCCCCCGTGCGCTCCGGGCTGTCCAGGCGTACCGGGCTGTCCGTCCGATCCCGGCTGTCCGTCGTTTCCGGAAGGTCCCTTGGGCCCGGGCGTTCCAGGCGCTCCGTTGTTTCCAGGAGATCCCGGCTGTCCGGGAGGTCCCATGGGTCCGGGAGGTCCCTGAGGACCAGGTGTTCCGGGCACAAGTGGCTCTGAGGGAGCGGGAGATCCAGGCTGTCCAGGAGCTCCGGGCGCTCCAGGGTTTCCGTTGGGTCCAGGCGGTCCCTGGGGTCCGGGCTGTCCGGGCGCGCCGTCGTTGCCAGGTGCTCCAGGCATACCAGACGCTCCAGCGTCACCGGGAGGTCCCATGGGTCCGGAGGGTCCGGGAGGTCCGGCGGGGCAGGGGTGGCAGGGAGGCGGCTGCAGAGGATCGCAGGGCTGAACGGGCGGGCGGCCGGGGTTTCCGGGCGCTCCAGGCGCTCCGGGGTTTCCGGGGCGTCCTGGGTTGCCGGGGTGTCCGGGTGGTCCAGCAGGTCCGGCGATACAGCACTCCGAACACGATCCCCCTCCGCCTCCCATCACTGCCATATTGGGGAGAGCGTAGCCGGACTGACGCGCCGTCCTGTTGTGAGCGTCCTTCAGGTGGTTCACCTCCGCCCAGATGTCCGCAGAGTGACCCTGCAAGGATACGGTAGAGCTACAGAACTACAGTATAGGCTAGTGTACCTTGCAGTCGGCGACCTCAGCCGCCATGGTCTTCTTGACGTGTTGGACGTAGTTGTGCACCATGGGAAGGGTGAGAGAGACGGAGAGAACGGAGACGAGAGAGAATGCGACGGCCGAATAGGCAACCAGACGGTACGCCTTCACACGCTGCTCCAACTCCATTCTGCTCCTGCAAAAATATGTGGCGATTACAAAATGAGACGGACAACTTTGTACAAGCCCGTTGCGGGCTGAACCCTGGGCACAAGAAGGAGAAAATGTTGGAGTGATGTCGTCTCTCCGCTCTGTCCGGCTTATATACTCGCCCTCATTTGTTTTGTCGTGGCACCTTCTCGCCCCACCCACAGGAACAATGTTCCCAATGACTTTATGATCAGTTTCGTATATTCTAATGCCCTATCTATGAGAGGATGAGATTCCTACTGTAAACAGTAAACGTGGTGGTTCAGTGGGGGACACAAGAACATAACGAGAACCGCATTCTAACTCTCTTTCCCAAACATATCAATAACCAATATATTGAAGGTTTATTAGATACAATAATATGAGATTCTGGGAGGGAGGCGAGCCACCGCCTCCTGTCACTCTCCTCAGAAGTCTGGTCTGCCCTCGGGGCGGGGCTTCTAGCCGGGTGTAGAGAGAAGAGAGAGACGAGAGAATGGAGGGCGCAGACAGCGCCGGCAGGTCCTCTCTCTCCGGTGGTTGTCGAGAAGAGGTCGATAGGAGAACGCGGGTACATTTCGTAGACCTTAGCGTGGTGAGAGTATCTCATCCACGACACTCCCCCGGGCGACTTGATGGCTCCTGGTGTCAGTCGCGCTGGCAGTGGAGGTCGCTGGGGCGGACGAGTGGACGGGATGTAGACGCGAAGACGACGAAGAAGAACTCGTACCCTGGGGTACGAGTTAGAAGAACCTTTGTGGTTCTTGTAGGATTGTAGACATAACAAATATGCCGTTCACGCTTGTAGTTTACATTTTACAGGTATTTCTTTTGCGTACTACACTAGCAGTGTATGTGGGCACCTCCCGGGCGACGGCGAAAAGGAAAACAATGTTTTATGTACGCAGGAAATAAACATATGTTCTTGAACAAACGAGTAAGAATCAGGATTTAAGAGATTATATACTTAAGTTTGAAACGCGATAAGACGATAAGAAACATTGTATATTTATTGAAACATATTGATATTACTTGCTTTTCTCTGACTTGAAAACATATGGATACTGTTCCTTTATTTCATCTGTTCCTTTATTTCATAAAAATAGCGGAAATAACACAATACGTATGTCATATTCTTCCTTGATAAAACGTGTACAACGTTGTTTACTTTTTTCTGTTTTTTTTTTTTAATGCAGGAATAGGTATAGGTGATGCAAAAACGAATTGTTCATAAGAAAATGGGAACACTTTTTTTTTTTTTTTTTTTTTCGATGTGATTAGTTTTGGTCAGTGTATTCGTTATCGTCTTCATCAGGATAAGTTGTCGAACAACAAGTGAAGTGATGGTCATCTTCTCCGCATGCTTCGCAATTTTCTCCATTGCAATCTTCAATGTCGTGATCAAATGTATTGAGACACTTGTAGCACCTGTCTTGGTCAAGTAGAGCTTGGCGACGCTCTTCTCCGGTGCGATATTCATCGCAATCGAGAGAACTATGTTGATCGTTACCACAATATTCACAAACTTCTTCGAATTTCTCCTGCTCACCGTATTCATGATGAGCAAACATCGTATGCATCTCACGAGAGTAGTCGGAGTAGGTATCTTTGCAATCTGAAACAACCGACTCTTTGCGTTCGATAATGTCTTCAATGAAGTTCAGCATTTCTTTTGTGTCCATGTCGGTGTCTGGTGACTCGTTCTTTTTCATCAATTCGTCGATTATAGAAAGTGGCATCTTGCGTCGGATGAGATGTGTGATAAATACACTGTTGATGCTTACATCAAGAGTTTCGAGTTCGTAAACAATGGATGTTACCTTATTAAAGGTTTCTCGAATGTTGTCAATTTGTTCTGTTGCTGGTTTTATGTGCGTTAGTTGATCGTAGAGATCACTCAACTGGCATTGTTTCGCTCCATACTTATGTCTTAATTTGTCGTATGCGCGAATGTATAATTCTTCTCTTAGTTTAAACCGTGAGATGAGAGATAATGCTGTTCCATGTAGTTTCGATTTGAGTGTCAGAAACTTCAGAACGACAGGAATTTGTGTATTCCTATGAACGAGGGTATCGAAGATTGATATAAACTCTAAGAAGCTTTCTCCGGGTTCTCCGGAGAATGTCATTATCTTGTCTTTTGTTAGTATCTTGCTGACGGTATCAACTGAGATACCTTTGTCGGACGAATGCGAAGTGTGTGAGGAGGATTCCTGCTTGAAGTCAGGTTCATTTTCAACTCCAATCATTTCCTGAATGATGTCCATCAACGTGTTCAGTTTGCACTTTGTGGTTATCTCTATGTCCGTGTAATAATCTTTTCTAGGCAACGATATTATGATCGTTGTTTGCAGATGCTCAGCCAGAGCTTGAATTTCCTCAAGACGTTTCATGAGTGCCATGTTTGTTTGTTTCACCTTAGAAGACAATTCTTCCACTATGCTTTGTTTATTTTTCAGGATGGTGTGTATCTGTAAAAGATCTTCTTGTCTCTTTGTTCTTTGATGTGTGTTCGTCACTCCTTTTGTGATGTAGTCAAGCATTGCATCCATTGATGTCGCAATGAGTTCCAAATCAGTTTTTATTTTTTCTTTGTTTTCGTTGGCGAGCTGGACTTGTGCTTCGACTCCGCCTGTGTAGGCGGTTCCATGTGAGTGGTTTGAAATTGCTGCTGCTGTAAAACTTTTAACTATTTGAACATGGATGTCGATTTTCGACGCGAATTCGACCAGATTCACCATCTCCGATTGTTCCTGAATAAGGATGTTGTAATATCACGAGTAATCAATGACAAACTGTGAGAAAGAGCGATTGTATGATCGACACGAAGTGTCAAGGGTATAGGTTAGGAGAGATAATCGATTTCGGATCGATGTGACAAGTGACACAGGTGTCAAGAGGAAACTCCGTGCGGAGTGTTATATTCGGACTCCGTTCGGAGTGTCAGTTGTAATGGCTTTAGGCCACCGTAAGTTGTAATGGCTCGAGGCCACCGTCAGTGGTAATGGCTCTAGGCCACCGTTCCTCTCGTTTAAAGCGAGAGGTGGCGCGAAGGGTACACAACAAATGCGCGGCAAAAAAATACACGAAACGAGAGAAACTGACGAACAAAATCAATATCGTATACGGTATTATTGAGAGAAGTGTAAGGAAAATTAAGAGGGTAAGGTAGAGGAGAGCGACCTCTCCTGAGCAGCGCAGGCTGGGAAGTGAGGGATGGAGAAACGGGAGTGTCTTATATACTCCTCTGCGTTCCGGAACACGCCCCCTTGGTCCTATTGGAGCCCTTTTCGTTTGATTTTTTTTATAAGTCTCCACCTCCTTTGCCTATTGGTGGTGAGTGGAAATGGGTGGAGGCAAAACTACCGTAACCGACACGTCACTAATATGATAACTCAAATGAGTATGATTATGTAATGACAGAAACGTTGAGTATATAAGAATTGCTGTTCAGTATATAATGCGTATATGCGTTGCGCGTTTGTGATTTGTCATTGAGTATGTATGTACTGCATTGTGCAAATTATTATGTCAGCATTCGCAATAGACAGTCGGGAAGCTGGCGATTATCGGTTACGCGACGAGATGTCGACGAGATGTCGATTATCGAGACACAAATGACCAAATGATATTTGAAAGACAGACTGGACGAGAATCTGTGCTGTGTATGTAGAAGAGTCTGTGCTGTGTATGTAGAACAATACGTATCGTTGGCGTAGATAGTAGATAGTGCATGTAATGGCTTTATATGCGGACTGAAAGTGAACATATGTATGTATGTATTTTGTAACCCCTCTATTTGTGAGCGAATAGTTTCGTATGTCGGTTGCTCTGCGAGGAGCGAGGTATGAGGAATAAGCAATTTCGCACGCATGAAAGAGGTTTTCGCGGAAAGCGGAGGGAGCGGGGTGCCGAACACTTGAATGAGCAATTGGCATGATTGCCGGAAGCTGCGCGGCGGCCCCTTGAATATGCAATTTGGTGCGCGCGAATGGGTGTACGGTAGCGAGCAGACATCACTTCCTCTTGACTGCCCTTCTGCCTGATTGGTTATTCAAGTACTCTTTTTTGTGGCCAGCTTTTTTTGTGGACAGATCCATGGCTTATTCAAGAGCGCCGCGCTCACACGAGATAATTGTATATGTAACGCGCACGCTTGACTGATTGCGGGCCGCTGCGACCAAGAAACATGTCAGTCTTACTGTAGTGTTCAAAGTTCCAAACGGAAGGAGAGACTGCAAATGCACGTATGAAAGTATTGTAACTTTGTGAGACGTGCGCTGCGTGCGATGCATCTATGAAAGGAATAGTTAAAACGAAATTATGAATTATGATGTTCTCGCATTGAAGAAGTATAAGTATAAACGAGAGGAAATCGTGTTGTGTTGGTTGTAAGTTGAGTAGTTACATTTTTGTACGTATATTCATTCATTTCAATTAGCCGACTGTATGTGGCTTTGTTATGCAGAATCCAGTGGAGCGCTCTGATACAAATTATTGTGACTGAATGCGTAACTCAGAGACCAGAGGTTCAGCTATCGTTTCTCGGCGATTGGCAATGCTAGGTTCCTTTTTGAATACTCTGAAGAATTCAGCTGTGCGGTACTTGAGATTTCTGCATGGTATGCACAATTGCGTTATTTGTTGTGGAACACATATTTGTGTGGAACACAGTATATTGAAATAAGCATTTTCAAGCGGAACTGGTAATAGGTATGTATGCTTCTTTAGCAGAGTTAGCAGGCCGACGTCGTCACGTCGCCAAAAAAAAAGAAGATGTACACTTCAGTACGCAAAGAAACAAGCCGTGTGATCATATGGGCCCTTGACTACACGACTATCTCAAAGCGCACATGTTGTGTCATTGAAATTCGAGGTCATTCACTCAGACTCTCTGTTTGCACGTATGTTTGTAAAAACGCACTATTGCGTGTAAACGTATTTTTCAAACTGTCTGTCTATTAGTTTAACGGTTTACCGTTCTCATCCATGAAGGTGACGCAATTAGTATTTTTCTAGAACTCTTTTTCGTTCCGAAATGTGAAGTTGAAGTACGGAAATCAGTGTCATTGTCATTTGTAATGAGCGTAGTTGCGGTCGGATCCGCTAGTATATGTGGGTTTATGTTACCAATAATCCACCACTTGAGAGAGCAGTTGCCAGATTTTGTGTCAGCCAGTCTTGCCGCTGTCAGTCGGGCGGCTGGTGACTATAAAGAGCATGTGGGTGTCCTGAGATAGGAACCGAACCCCCGAGATCACTCGGTTGGCTGATGTACGCCGGAGCGCAAGCAAGAGAGAGAGAGTCGAAGGAGAGGAAGAGTGAGTCGCAATTGACACACCTTCCTTCCAACGCTCAATGTAAGTGGTAACAGTCGCATACGTACTGCTGTATGATAGGAACAGTCTCAAGTACTGTTGTAATCGGATTCGACAATCACGAGTTTGCTTCGCCATTGAGGGATTGCACCCTGTTTAGCTAAGCGCACTCCGACAAAGGTTGCATACATATCATCTGTTATCACAATATATCACACATGAGGAATACTATCTAGAATGCGAGCGGGAGTGATAACAGATGATAGATCACAGAGCCTATGTGGTGTCAAAGCGGATAGATGAGCGCAGAGACAATGATTGCGTCCAAACGAGAAACCACATGGAAACAACACGGGAAGAGAGAGTAGAAACGGTGTATAAACGGGTAGACAAATCACGGATCGAATGCACCATTTCGTATATTCTAATGCCCTATCTATGAGAGGATGAGATTCCTACTGTAAACAGTAAACGTGGTGGTTCAGTGGGGGACACAAGAACATAACGAGAACCGCATTCTAACTCTCTTTCCCAAACATATCAATAACCAATATATTGAAGGTTTATTAGATACAATAATATGAGATTCTGGGAGGGAGGCGAGCCACCGCCTCCTGTCACTCTCCTCAGAAGTCTGGTCTGCCCTCGGGGCGGGGCTTCTAGCCGGGTGTAGAGAGAAGAGAGAGACGAGAGAATGGAGGGCGCAGACAGCGCCGGCAGGTCCTCTCTCTCCGGTGGTTGTCGAGAAGAGGTCGATAGGAGAACGCGGGTACATTTCGTAGACCTTAGCGTGGTGAGAGTATCTCATCCACGACAATCAGCATTCTTGATCTGGAGTCGCTCCGTGTTTTTGTGTTGTTTTTAGTTCCTTGTTTACAGGCTGGGTGTGTCAAATAAGGGCTTCAATAGCGAAATTCCGATGGCAGACAGAGGCTAGTGAGAGTAGTGAGACAACTGGTTTTTCTACGGTCGCAGGCCGGACAATGCTAGCCTACGCAATTGTAATTGACGAAAGTGAAATCGTAGCCGTAGTGAACAAACTACCTTCCAGCATTCCATCTATAACTGTGAGTAACCATTTTCTTGATGGTTGTGCCGATTCAAACACCAAAACCTATTCAACGGATAATTGTTGTGACAATACTCACATGAAAGGGAAATATAATCATGTATAAGTATAATGCTATATAATGCTGATGAGTTACTATTAGAAAAGATAGTGGAGTGCAGATCAAACTGTGATACTCAGTATTCATTGAATTGCAAATTGCAAGTTTATCTCAACCAGAATCGAAACAGCAGTCGTGAAGTATGTGATGGTGATAACTCTCGTTTTCAGATCCAGCTCAAGTGGTGGAAGCTGGACGCGAATCACTCGCCCATTCGATTCCGCGTATTCATGAAATCGGTAACATCACAACTTCATAATTCACAACCATATAGTTCCCGTTTCTGACCTACTAATGAACTAATGTGGACTTTAGAACAAAAATATTTTTGTCTATGTTCTATATTGAGATTGAGTGACAGAATAGTGTATAGAGAGAGAGAGAGAGAGAAAGAGAAAGAGAAAGAGAAAGAGAAAGAGAAAGAGAAAGAGAGAGAGAGAGAGAGAGAGAGAGATGAATAGAGAGAGAGAGATGAATAGAGAGAATATGATCATTCCAGATCTCCCCATCTCTCTTCACTCCCCTTTCCCCTCCGCACTTCTCGACTCTCTTCGAAGAGGACAGGGTCAGCTACCGCGTGCGCTACATAGACGCCCTTGTCAACTCGGCAGCCAAACGGAGGGGAGGTGGGTGATTGTGTTTCAACTGACAGAATCCTCGAGACATTACCGATGGGCAAGTTGTAGCAATGGGAATTGTGGGTGAAACATATCGTGTAGCATGTAGAATACAATTTGAACTAAAATCCTTCCAATATTACCGATGTGCAAATGGTAGCAATGTGAATAGTGGGTGAAATGTATGTTATCGTGAATCATCCGCTAGCTAGTGAGCGAAGAATCCTGGTCAGGTGTGAATAACGTTAGCTGAAACGTCTCATTCAGGTCCGTGCGCCGATCGCAGTTACACTGAAGAGGTGATCCGACTGGAGACGATGCCGAGGAGAGTCTACGTGTGAAGAAGAAGGCTGAAAATATAAAACTAATTTATAATAAATGCGTTGTAAAAATACGATTTGTACAAATGTGTCAAACGACTGGTGACGATGGTTGGATAAGATGAGTGAGTTCATCTCGTCGTCATTTCCTTCCCTCTCCCTGCCGCGCGCGGCTCACCCACTGAGCGATGGTGCGGCCGAGAAAGCGCGCCGCCGCCGGGAATGATGGGTACAGAAGTACAGATACCACCGACTTTTTCTAATCTCCTCCTCCTCTGCAGCACGCTGCCGTGGCGTCGCCTCCGAAACGCGGTCGGCGAGCCGTAAAGGTGCATTATCTCTCTCTCTCTCTCTCTCTCTCTCTGACTTTCCCTCTCAGCAGCCCAGCTCTCTCGCCGTCTCCCTCGACACGAACTCTTTCCCCGTCGGTCTTCTTCCCCACGTTGTCGCCTACGATCACCTGCTCAATCAACTCGACTTTCTGGTACTGTAGATTGTAGATACCGTATACGGTACTGTACTTACCGTAATCCGCACCACTTTGTCGCCATACTGCTGAAAAGAATACTGTACTTACCGCATAATCGTGTCAGGACCGCTTGTCGCTGCGTCTGGTCGACTGGGCGGCGTGTGTGATGGTGCGCGACAACGAGGGCAGCCGCCTGCCGCCCGCCCGCCACACACTGCGATTCGAGTGCGCATACCTGGACGCCAACATGCAGGTGTGAATCTTTCTCTTTCTCTCTCTCTCTCACTCTTACTGTAGTTACCGTATCCAGGAGCAGGAGTGGTCCCGCCGCGACGCCACGAACCAGCCGGTGCACATGAGATATCGCCTCGATTTCGGCGGTTCTCGCGTGGAGTCGACTGAGACGTGCGCCGCGCGCCGCGGCAAGAAGACCTACCCGGCCAGGATCGAGAAGGCGCTCACCAAGCTATTCAAGCTGCATCCAAACCGCATCGCGCGATTCGAATATTCTGGCCAGGTGAGTATCGTTATCGTATCCTAATATTTTCGAAAATGACAATAGTACCTGTAGGTTTTTGAAGTTTTGCGATGTCTGATTTTGTAACCCAGTGTTTGCCTGTTTAGGATGAGATGAAGGGCATTGCGTGGGTTGGTCCGGGCGCTCTGCCCCTCTTTCGTCTCTCTATGAAGCTGCTCCGACAGCTCGCCTCTCTCCCACATCTCACCTCACTCTCCCTCAACAAGGCTCTCCTTCCCGCTAAACGTACTCTCTCTCTCTCTCTCTCTCGCTCTCTCTCTCTCTAGCTTGATCTAACTATGCCTCCTTTCTTCTCGTTTCTATTTATTCCAATCCGTTTCAGTCACCGATCTCGAGTTCCCTAATAAGATGTCGTTCGATGTGGCTGGAGTCAAGTTTTGGGCACCGGTAGAGAGAGAGAGAGAGAGCGAGAGAGAGAGAGAAAGAGAGAGAGAGAAAGCCCCTTGCGTGTTAGATTCCGCTGCTTGCCCAAATCTCCGATCTGGACCATCTCATCGCAGTGCAGATGTACAAAACGAAGCATGGCTACACGTCGGAAAGCGGATTCGTGAGTAAAACACGTTTTGAAAGCCATATGCACATCAAATGACACAGTGCCCGCAAAATACTACTTGAAAAGCGATTTTCTCGTGTTCGCGGGAACTGTAATATTCCTTCAATAGTTGGTTGCAGCACACTTTGTATATGGCTTGGCGTCGGCCCAATCTGCCGCGGGGGCTCAGTCAGGTCACCACCAGCAGGCTGGCACTGTCAGTCTCTCTCTCTCTCTCTCTCTCTCTCTCTCTCTCTTAATCGCACTCTAGGAACATCCATACTGGCTACTACGACGTGACAGAGATGTCGCGTCAGTTCACCCTCAACATGCGCTATTGCTATCGTAAGAGGGAAAGAGGGAAAGAGAGAGATAGCGAGAGAGAGAGAGAGCGAAAGAGAGAGAGAGAGAGAAAGAGAGCGTTTTATGTTTTCAGCCAATGACGAGGAGCCACAGTACCACCGCAACACCGGCACAGTACGCAACATACGCGGCATCGACAGGCTCATGAGGATCGACTTCACTACCGTAAAGGTAATCTCTCCCCCCTCTCTCTCTAGCTAGCTAGCTAGTTATAGAGAAAAGTTAAGTCTCGACTTTTCGATACGAAAACGTTTCGTCTAGTTCGGAGTGCTCTACATCTCCGAGGTGGTCGTCAACGACCACGCCGATCTCGCCAAGTACAAGCACATCGCCACTCGTGGGTCTCTCTTCCCTCTCCCTCTCTCCACCCTCACGGGAAAACATTGGCAGGGCTGCGGGGTCAATGATTGTGATTGGTGGAGCTTATTTCATTTCAATGATGACCTGACTCGCGCGCGCGATCCACACACTCTTGCTGATCTTGAATAACATGCCTCTTGTACAGGCGCGCAGTGTCACACCCTGCTGTTCTCTGCCCGGCAGGAGTCGGGTCGGCAGAGGGGAAGGAAGACGAGGGCAGCGCTGTTCGACCGTCTCATTTCTGAGACCCGCGCACAGCAGACCGACCCGGACGGACAGTGGTGGACCGTACGCGCCCCGGCTTCCACTTAAGGTAGGATACTGTAGTATAGGATATGTCCCCTTGTCTTACTCGCTCAACGTTCACTCGATTACTGGATGTTTTCACCATTTTACTCGCCCCTGTCATAACAAATGTCAAAATTATCGCTCACTGTTTATCTTTTTGTCAAAATTCGTAACGTAAACAAGTAACAACGTTGTGTGTGGATAAAATGTGAGATAAAGTGTGTTAGTGATGCAGTTATAAAGAGAATGAGTCATGTGTAAGTAATAAAGAGAATAAGTCATACGGATGAGCAGTGAGCGTTAGATGATCTTCGAATCATTAGTTGTAGTACCTATATCCCCTCTGGTAAATGGCTCCCGGCGGGTGGTAGTGAGAGCAGCGCTTGCCATCACGCAGGTTGTAGCACGCAGAGCCGAAGCGGCAGTTCTAAAAGTTCCGTTCTAATATGATCCGCTGACGAGTTTTGCTACTCTTTCGCTACAGTCATCTGTCGGCGAATCATAACTCGTGTAGAAATCAGTCAATCCTTTGGAATTTCAGTCCACTTTACAAGACAACAACTCGACAAAAGAAAAAAGAGAGAGAGAGAGAGAGAGAGAGAGAGATACTGACCGGATGCTCGAGATAGCAGTCGTACCGACCGCAGAGGACACCGGAGGGGCAGTACGGGCGCTCGTAGTCGTAGTCGTACTCATCATCCTCCTCCTCTTCTTCTTCCTCCTCATACTCGTCTTCCTCATCATCATAGTCGTAGTCATCTTCATCGTAGTAGTCCTCAAATAACTAGGATTCCAGGATTCCATAACTACACAACGGTACTGTGGATGATTTGAAATTTGACGCGATAAGCATAAGGACATTCTAGACAGTGGAGTGACAGGTATTTATCTGTCACTGAGTCTCCCAAGAAACGCATCATTGTCTCAAAACGCCTATCATAACACAAAGTGAATAGAAACAAAGTACCCACTCACCTTGTCGTGCGTGAGATAGCAGCGCTCGCGGGTGCACTCACTGCCAGCGTAGCACTGATGGAGGTACAGACACGTGTTGTGACGCTTGCCGCAAGAGTAGCTGGAAATGCGAGGGAAACAGTATAAAATGTAGTAAGGAGTATTTTGTATGTGTAAGTATGACAATGTAAACTTACATCGACATCGACATCGATCGAACCATCTACATGTATGAATAAGTATGACAAAGTAAACTTAGTAACATACTCGCAGGGAAGGGAGGGGTGGACGAACCGGCAGTCGTCGCGCGTGCATCTCGGGAAGTAGCGACAGCGCTCGCACACCGCGTTCTCCCGCCGCGCCTCCGGAAGGGTGGGGTGCTGGAATCGATCGATATATCAATTCTCTTTCGAAAAGTACGTAAGTAAAGAGAAGAGGTTTGTCTGGATCTGATTCAACAAAAGCACATGCATAAAATCTCTTTGCAGCTGACTAAAATATCAAAACAAACCTGCTTTTTCGAATCACTCTAAAATGTGTTTTTAAACATAAAAAATATATAATGTAAGGTGACTGTGAAATAGGCCAAATTTCTATCATAATTTATTATAAATAAATTAATATAATGCATAATATTTATGTTCTTTTTCATAAACTCGAAAGAGCAGGTTTGTTTTGATATTTTAGTCAGCTGCAAAGAGATTTTATGCATGTGCTTTTGTTGAATCAGATCCAGACAAACCTCTTCTCTTTACTTACGTACTTTTCGAAAGAGAATGAATGTCCTTTTCTCAAATTTTGAAGAAATTTTTTTCACATTCGTGAATTACGAAAATAAAACATACATATTACAAACTCACTAGTCAGAATGTCATGATTGAAAATACAAATAACTTATACAACACTACTACATCTACATAGTAATATTTACTGGTTTGAAATTGTAAAATAGTTTCTGTGATTCCCGCTTTTTTGAAAGCAGGTTACTAGCTAGTCGAAATTAAATTCTACTACGAGTAAACTAGCCATTCTTCACTAGTTATCATGTCATATCGCGAGTGCATGTACCGTTAAAAGTTTGTTTATCAGCAGTTTCAAGTTATATTACCGTCGACATAGCCAATAAGGGGACTGACCTGAGGCTCTCGAGTACAAATCGATAGCTGCTTACAAGAGGTTTATCGACTAATGCAAAGAATTTGGATCAGATGACGTCACAGACTTCTAACTAGAGTCTCACGAAAGTTGTGAGGGTGGTCGTCACTCCACCGTGCCTAGCGGTACATCATTGGCCGCCGAGAGGATTGAACTCGGGATCTTCCGCATGATAGCTGCGCGCACATCCACTGCGTTAGCCACCCCATATTCTCAAAGAAGTTTCATCATGATGTGGAATAGCTCAAGTGGTAGGGTGAGGGCGTACTAGTACTAATCAGGCGCGTTCGATCCTTATATCTGCCAGTTTTTTTTTGTTTAGCCGGTTTAATCCGGGGTCCTCCTAGTCGAGAACAAGATAGGCTTCTTGGATTACGACGACGTCAGCAGAGGGAGTTGGGTTGGGTGGCGTCGGACGTCTTGAATCCCGTTCTTGTGTCCGTCGATGGTGCTGTGACGCCTTCTGGCTACCATGAGAGTGGTTTGCCACACCACAGGGGCTTGGTGAATTTTGCAAGAATGATTGACTCCTAGGGGATCCAACCAGCGACCATGAGAATGAGAGACGAACGCTCTATCCACTGAGCCGCGCCCCCGGTTTGTTTTGCGAATGTTTTGCGAATGTTTGCAAATGAATTCGAATGTTGCCTTTGGAATCAGTTATGTATGCACATGCGTATCATATAAAACCCACTTCATTAGATTTTGAGCCACTGAAACCTCGGTCATGAGTTGTAATTGCAGAGCCGAGTGCGTTAAACTGATCTTTCTTATTATATTATGTTAATGGTAGTATTACTGTTAGAATTGGTAAGTTGTGGCACAGAGATCAAAGCAGCCTCACCCGCACTGCTCTGCTCCTCCGCTATTCGCACGTTCTTTAAAGGTAGTGTACCCTCTGAATCTGGGTGCACGTGTAGATCCAACATGTCATTGTTTACGACTCAATGAGTATATTATGATGATGCAAACATATATTCTGAAACAATTTAATTTTAAAAAAATGTTTGAATATTGGAGTGAGAAATCGAAGAAACTAATAACTTTTAATCAGCTCGGGGGGTGTGTGCACAACTGCACGAAGTTACACAATTTGACCACACTAACGGCTGTTTCATTCAAGACAATTTTTTTGCATGTGTTTATATATTGTTTCTTATGTCATTCTTATTTTATATAACATTTCTACTATGTGTTTATTTTACTAAACTGGCGAAAACAGCTGATGGGAAATTATGTGCTAAACGCAGTAAGATGTTGGATGATGTTAAAAATCATAACTCACAACGTTGCGCAAATATGCGTGTCATGTTGGATTAAAATGAAAGTTTGATAATTTTTAATTTCATTATTTTTTTTATCACAAACAACCATAAACGACATAAAAATACCTTCTGAAAGACATTAATAATACATTCCTGATATTTTTTTTTATATTTGATTCAGAGGGTACACTACCTTTAAAGAAGAACTCCGGGGAAAAATAGAGTGCGGGGGGATCAGGGAAAATCATAGGCTGTGATTACGAATCGGATAGTCAAAATTTCGATAGAAAACAAAAATTTGCATATTGATTTATTCAGTCCGAATTCTTTTTGGCAATAATATTCAAACGGGGGCGGGGCCTGATAGCCACGCCCACTTTTGCATTGTGCAATCCGACGATCAGCTGTTTGTGTGTTTTCTTTGATTTCGTTCGTTTGTTCTTGTTTTTGTTAGATATTTTTGTATTTAATCGATGCAATAGGTGTTTATGCATTTTTATGTGCCTTTACAATACGATAGAACACGATTGTGCATCAATCAAACCCAATTTGCAGGTGTTTTTTGTTTCGAAATGTCTCGCTCGATTTGTGTCACGCCTTATTTTCATTGTTTCGTTGGTATGTTATTTGTTTGCAGTATGTTTCTTATGTATCGATGTATGGGAATGTTTTGACGACGTGCGTTTAGGTAATACGCGTTGCGTAGCAGCCGTTGCTGCACTTCATGATCGGCGCGGGCGGGGAAGCACGGACCTCTACAATTGTCTCAAGAACTACAGGTATGAAATGAAGTAATGTTCTTAATCTAATTCACTTTCACAATGTTCATTGGTATTCGTAAATAACTGTGTTTGAAAATAGCATGTCGTTTTTGAAACGTGTATGTTCACATCGTGTCATAGTGCGTGCATAGCCTCGTTTTGTAGTGTTATTATAATTGCGTCCTGCACATCATCATGTTTTTTGTAGGATGAAGACGGATGTGGCACGCTGCGCGACCGTGCGACCGTGCGAAACTGGAGGTGGAAGCGAGGCAAGGAGGCGCGCATGAGAATGAAGAAGGGTAAGTGTTTCTCATCTCACGCAATGTAATCGAATTATTGCTTTCTGGTTTGTAACTTTGTTCATTAACCTAACAAGCTCTTTTTTGACCATGTCATTGTCGTCGATGTTGCTTATGCAGTGCGTTGCAGATCTCGACGGACCAGGCGGACGGACCGATGGACCCAGGCGCGAGAAGGAAGAGCAGGATAATCAGACACATAATGATTGCTATGAGCTATGTAATAAACGGCGTTATGTGTGCATGATTTCGCTTCTTCATTCCCATACAATTTGGAAACCTGAAAGATATGTTTCACTGTTACCGGTCTACTACACATACCCTCTCCTCTGTCTGTGGGGAGATGTTTTAGTTGGAATATCTATGGATCATATAATGTAGTGGATAAGTTTTAATTAATACGTTGTCATTATGTGTATTCTAAGAGCACAATCGCGAACGGCCGCTCTCATTCTCTCACCCTGGCCTCTCTGTGCACTGCTCACTTTCGCGCCAAAACATTGAATAGAGCGCGACCTCTGTTCGCCCGGGCGACTCTTTCCCCGGAGTTCTTCTTTAACTGCCGAGCGCTCTCACTCGCCCTCTCCTCACCGATCGATCCATTTGATTTCAGGCCGGCTGCCCATTCTGGCTCTAGTCTCTAATCGCACGAGAAAGAGAGAGCGCGCAGAGAGCGTGCGCAAGTGAGAGAATCAGACGGTCATGGAGAGAAGAGAATGGCTCATAGGTAAAAAGGGTGGGGGGTCCGGCTTCGCCGGAAGGGGGGGTCCCCAACCCTCCCGGCTGGCCATATTATTGGAAGGGTCGAATTTCATGATTTTCGAAAAAAAACCTTTTTTTTAATTTAAATTAAAAATTTGATTTTAAAATTAAAATTTAATGTAAAAATAAAATTTTACACAAAAATGTGAAAGAACGGTGAAAAATCATCAAAATTCGAAATCGCGCGCTCAGCTTTGGCCCCGCCCCTTGGAAGAATCTCCCAACGGGTAGGGGCTTCCCGCTAGTCTGGCCCCGCCCCCTTGGACGGGAGGGATGACCCTTCCAAGGGGGAGACCCCATCCAATGGGAAGGGGCCTCTCGCAATTCGCAAAACAAGCCGTGAAATCGCGTGGTGTAGTTTCTCAAAACGTGGTGTATCGATCATACACCACAGTATGCACAACACTACACTGCGATTTAACCCATCCATAATTTTGGATAATTTCATCGAAATTCCAGTCAAAAACAATTTATTTTTTTATAACTCATTAAAACTCGAATGAATATAATTTCATGACATCTGTAACACATGTTTGAGATCAGGGGCAGGCCGAAATTGGAGGGGGTACCCTTATTTTACCCACCCCCTTTTTATGTATGGAATAGCTGATCGAAAAGCGGGGCATGCTCGGCTGGAAGAAGAGAGAGAGCGCGCAGAGAGCGTACGCTCGTGAGAGAGCCAAGAGGGTGGGATGTGAGAGTGGCTGAGCGAAAGGCGAGGCATGCGCGTTAGGCCAATCAGATTGCACACACAGTGGGCCGAGCGACCAATGAGCGCAGAGTGCAGTGGGCGGGGCTTACGTGATGCGCGTCGTCGTCGTCGTCGTCGTAAACACGTTTAGTGGCAGAATGAGTAAAAAGTTGTTTTGGATATTTTGGATGCCGCAACCGATATTTATTTCTTGTATCATACTCATAAGTCTTGTCAAATGATATTCTAACAAAAAAACACATACTATGGAGTATATCGTATTGGGATAGAGGAAATTGAGTATGCCTTGGGGGTGACGCGCTGCGCGCGTTAAAGATCAAGACAAACGGGCGGCGCTGCGCGCCGCCCTCAATGGACATGGTAGGAACTGCTACTCTAACCGCTGCTTCATCAAAAGATGAAAGTACTTCTCGCAGTTTACGTTGTGCACTTTCCTTTTTACATTTTACATATATGAGCCGCACACCTTGGCGAAGCGGTGGTCCTTCTTGGTCTCGGCGCGACGACGGCTCTGCTGCTGGAGCTGGTACTGAAAGGTACGATAACATGAAAACACATTCAAACGAGAAATGCATTCAAATGTGCTACTTGCCTACTTGATTTAAACATTCTGATTCAAACGAGAAATAGACTGACGTCCTGGACGGCCTTGGCGGCATCCGCTTCCCTCTGTCGCCGCTCCCTCTCCGCGGCTGCCTTAGCCACTGCCACAATCGCCGCCACAGCCGCCTGCTCGCGCGCGATCCGCTCCGCATCGGCTGCCGCGCGCACACGAGCCTGACGAAAGAAAGTCAATAAGTAAAACAAACAAGTCAGTCTCTTCAAACGACTTCAACTTGCCCTCAAAGCCTCCGGATTACTGCCACAAAAAGAAAGTAAGTGAGTATGAAAGTGGGAGGTAAAGTAAGTGTTGAGACGAATGTACCTCCTCCTCCTCCCGCTTCTTCCTGGCGGCGATCGCGGCGCGCTCCCTCGCCGCAGCCGATTCCGCCTCGGCCACCTGAAACACAATGAATCAGGACATTTCAGGATTTCAGAAAAAAAATAAAACTCGCCTCGGATTCGATCCATTCGCGCAGCCCGCGCGCCTCCTCGGTCACTGCGCGGTGCCTGCACATCAAATCAATCAATCCATCGATTATTCAATAACCCACTGTGTCTCGGCAGCGGTGGCTCGCAGCGAGAGCGAGTCGAAGGTGGCCATCATATCGGCGAGCATGTGATCGCGAAACGAGCCCGTCATCTCGCGACGACACTGACATATCAACACATTTACGAATATAATATGACGACACAGAAACGATCTCAGTGATCCATATATTAAACTACACACAGATCTCGAAACATGTTCGACACAACTTGCAATCGTAAGCTCTGCTGCTGGAGCATCGGAGGTGACCTACCATGGGGCAGGGCATGTTGCTCTCGCGACAGCTGTCGTAGCACGCCCGGCAGAAGCGGTGCGTACACGGCGTCACGCTGAACAAGGACGGCTTATGAACATTGTCCCATTCTCCAATCGATACAAAAATATAAACTCACACGACGGGGTCGGTCATCCGATCGAGGCAGATGGCGCAGGCGAATGGGTCGTCCGACATGAGCACGGCTGGAAACAAGTCATTCATTAAAATTGAATATAATTTAGATAAAAAAAAGTTGGCATTTCAATAAATAAAAACCGCTAATAAAATAAAATAGCAATTAATTATGATCAACAAGTTTTCCCGCGCAAAATTCGGCTTTAGCATTCGTCAATTGTAGCGTAGCAGTAAAACAATAGGAATAAGGAAATGAACGTTTCATACAAATGGTTTTTCATAAAACGCCTTATTGGAACTGAAACAAGTCGGAAAAGAAGTCAAATCCAATAGTGATGACACTATATATCCGATCCGCGATCTCTCGACGATAAATATCTGATATGAAAATAGGAATAGTGATCATATAATCTTTGAAATTCAATACTGTTTAGTTTACTCGGAATACAAGTTTTGTTATGGTCGGATAGCAAAAAAAGGGTTTTGAGAAAGAAATGAGAAATGCGTTTTGTTCGATAGTCCCCTTTCTGTTCGATTCCCTCATCGACGACTGCTACTGGAAGATACTCGGAGTCCAAGTCGAACGCATAAACGTCCATTTTATTCAAAGTTTAATGTAAACTTATGTAAACATGTGCCTCACTCAATCAAATTTACGAGGTTTTTAATAATTTTACTGTAGTATCTATAACATCTGCAGATTACGATACGCTTTCTGTAACTATCTATTTGCATCATCACTGTACCTGTGTACCCGTTAGAGATGAAATTAGGTGCATTAGGTGTAAAAATCCTGCAAATTACACCTGCTGTACACAAGTGATCAGATAAAAGACGGTTATGCAAATATAATATTTGCTGCAGTAAAGTAAACTTATCAAAACCTCATAATTTTGATTGAGAAACGGTGAAATGAACGACTCAACGGCTATTCCAACTCAGAAATCCCGCTAGAAGTTCGCATTCTTCTTCCTCTCCAAATTATCTCACTTATTCTCCACCTTCTAATAGTATGCATTATATTAAAACATCGCAAAAAAACCGATTCAATCCACTTTTTTATAACTGCATCATCAATCAGGTAAGTATTACATTATGAAACTTTATAGAACACATGTCCTAGTTCTTGGCAAATCTCTGTCTATTCCTTCTGATGACGATATGGTTGTCACTACGGATGTTTCGAATACTAGCAATATTCACGGTACAAGTTGAAAAAAACACAACAGAAATGAAATATGTTCATTTGCAGGAAGGTACGAACGATATTTCGACTATTGCATACTGGATTCTATCCGCCAACCTTCGCACAATACATTTTCTTATTAGTTACTTGCCTTTCGCAGTTCACATGTGCATAATTTTCGTATTTCCGCTATGAAAAATCGCAAAAGTACATAGAAGTAGCTTTTACCCTCATCAATTTGATTACGTTTCAATTAGAAATGGTCGCCATTCGTTATTGTTCTGTTCATAACAGTTATATGGATATTACCATTTTTGGAAATGGTATCGCATTCATTACGATTCCATTTAATATTACACTTGCTATCAATGCTTAACGAGATTTGGTCATTCTTTGCAAAGAAACTGTGGGCATATCAGATGTGAGTTGAACATACTGAATAATCCTCATGCTTGTACGCTATAGATCGGAATGTGTATAAATGGGAATTTTTATATACAATAGCAGTGATATCATACAAAAAGGTAACGTGGTAGCGTCCCTGTGCAATTATTATGTATAGAAAATTCGAGATACAGTGAGCTTCGATTTCGAACGAAACATGCTTCTCACGTCTATAACAATGTTCATTCCACTGATATTAGAAGGTAACCTGGCGCCAATTGCCTGACACATTTTTTTTAGGGCTTCGTTCATTTGCTCAACTTTATTTCGGTATTGTGGAAATGTGGGAGATGCGCACAACCGTCATCGAATACATGTATGACACATACTCACAAACTTTGAATCTCATTCCATTCGCTATCATAGCGCAACCGTGGACCATTCTCTACACAAACGTTCACATCCGACGGGTGAGCATCGACTACGGTTGAAATTGAACTCCTCAATGTTTTTCGGTCGTTTTGAAACGTTTCGAAGAAGCTGTGGTGAGTTAGTCGAAGGGAGTCGGTAGCTCCGGCACAGGCATATCACAGACAGCCTGCGCTCACTACCACCAGCTTTTCACGAATATCACTATCAAGAGTCACGTAATGACATCACGGTTACGAAACGTTAGCAATACACATTTCTTTTAAAATAACGTTACTGTAATGAGATATCGTGAACCTTCTCAAATGTAAAAAAAAAAATTAGATCGAGTTCTTGTATAATTGATCATATTTTTTGCAAACAAAAAGGGTTTTTGATTAATAAATGCATGCACACAGTCGTATCGCGAAGCGGTAATAGTTTGTTCCGTTATATGCATGGCAGTACATAGCTTGAGTCAGCTAACAATAGAAATCAATCAAGTCAAACGTTTTCGTTTATCCGGAATCAATCCATCAATCGTTTATCCGGAATCGTTATTTCTGAATATGACAGCATAATCATAATGATATTATCTGTTAAAAAGTACCTGCGTAAGAGAGGGCGCTGCGCGCCCTCTCTAATGAAACATACAGTAGTTCCTAATAAGATACTAGATACATAGGATAACGCCGGGGAAAGACCGGTACTTATAACTTATTAGACTGACCAGGTTAGTGGTGGGAAGACGATTCTTTGAACTTGGTCGAAAAGCATTCCTGGACCATTACAGCGTCACGTGTAGAGCTCCGGGTTCCGGGTATTCATTTGCTTCCATGTCAATTAGTATCTCCTCACGCCATAGCTGCTTCCGCATGAGAGTACTTCCCGCCGCCTCACTGGTTTCTCGTGAAGGATTCTTGTCGATGACCGATCATTCGGCGGCGACGGATCAAAATGAAAAAAGAAGGGACTTCCGCGGGGGAAGAAGAAGAAGAAGTATGTTCAAGTGTGTCGCCAGTTGCAGCGAGCCAGGGACTCATCGTTGAACATTGACGGATACCGGCATAACATACATAGTATCGCAAGATAGTCCTTAAAACATAGTATCCCTCATCATAAGTACACTTACACAAACAATATTGGCGTCACAATGTGTATGCGCTGTGTGTGCTCGCGTGCTATTTTGACAAATGACAACATAAACGAAATAAGAACCACCTGGATGTGAATGTATAAAAACGTGTTGACAGAGCTGTCGTGTTTTCAACTTCTGTGTTCTGTGTCTGTCAAACGATGGAAATCACGAGTGAGCCAGTGATTCCCACAGAACTTATTGTATTGTTTTTCATTCAAACTGTTTCACTGCTTGTACATTTTCTAATAGTTGTGACTATTCTATCGCAAAAGTCTGCAAGAATTACACCATTCTACAACTGCATAATAAATCAAGTAAGTTCTTATTAACTCAATTTACATTTCCCTTATACAGTTCTGTGCAAATTTATATATTTATCTAATCATGGTTGTTATTCAACCATTACGCAAATACTTTTATACATCACTACCTGTTTTCAGGGTGAAAGTTCACTTATCGAACCTATAGTAATGATGTATTATACATCTTTAGGAAGAAACAAATAGCCCCATAATTCTTTTTTATTACTGCTCTGTATTAATCAGCAGGACAACTCATTTTCTCAGCTACTTACCATTTTCGATTCACATTTTTATCATCTTTGTCTATCCAGTAAAGTTAACAGCAAAGGTGTTCCTCAGTTTTACTATTAACCCCAAATCCATATTTAGCGATGGATCAAGTGGCATGTGCACTTACTAATCACATGTTTATGGTTCATTCCTGTAGCCACAAACATATTCATAATGATAGTGACAAAGTACAAAATTTCTTACCAAATTGATCCAACAACTCGGGTATTACTGATGCCATTGGATGGCATGGATACGCTAAACGCTGTAAGTCTAAGTCAAATGATTACCTAAATTCAATTTCGCCCAGATAACCATGTACGAAGGAATCATAATCGCATTCGCAGTTGTGCTGTCGAGCACATTTATGTATGCCAAGGCGCTGAAGAAATCGCTCAAGATGGTGAGTGTCCATTTTGGACGATTGTTGACCAATCCACTTGCACAACTCCCTTCGCTCCTTCCACGTCGAGCGCAACATGTTCATCACCTCTATCACCATGTTCGTCCCCCTCTTTCTCGAGGCGATACGATCCATCGCGCAGCAATACCTCAACTACGTTCGGCTCATGAGCGAACGGACAGTCGTCATTCATTACATGTGAGTCGCATATGTTTGAAGACAGCAGATAAATACATTTTCTTTGTTTTTTTTCAGCACCTACACTCTCAGCATGGCCATAATCGCGCCACCATGGGTTATCATCTACACAAACATACAGATACGAAGGATGCTGCTTCACAAATGGCGGAAAATCGTCACCCTCTAACCGAGATTACTAATCAATAACACCTTCACTGCACTCCCCCGACCACTTCCGCCACCCCGAGAGAAACAAGGTCTAGAACAATCGATATTCTCTCTTCCACCAATACAAGGTTCTTGTATAGGAAATGCGAATACGCTTCAACAATAATTCATGGGTCATGTCGTGGTTCATACAATAGCAGGTGTTTTTGAGAATGTTCGGAGAAGTAGAATGGAACACGACTCACGAGTAGCTGGTTGAGGTACAAGCCAGGAAATATTTAGTTCCGCCACCACTCTGCGCGTCCATCCCGCATTTGAAAAATGCGCGCGCGCGAAAGTTTGAATGTGAATTTATTCTCGTGCTCTCGCATGTCTATCGACTTTTGCCGCCTCGCACTCTGTTCACTCTGCGCTCTCTTCTGGCGGCAACTGATTTGTCCACCCACTGTATACGTATCTGGAACACGAAAACATATGTATCTGGAACACGAAAACAGTTATATCGGCTGCGGCGTCGTTAATCACTTTATCGATCATAAATAACATTGAAAGTGTATATATCAGAATTTCCGTCTTCAGTACTTCAGTGTCTCTTGCTCTTTCATGCATACACAGTGTGGGGTGAGTGATAGTAGTCGCAGATGGCTCCGGACAGAAGAGCGCGGCAGCGAGCACCGTAGCGACACGTCTGAAAAGGAGAGGGTAGAGAGAGAGGAAGAAAGCAGAGAGAGAGGTAGAGAGAGAGGTAGAGAGAGATATAGAAAGAGAGGTAGAGAGAGGGAGAGAGAGGGAGAGAGAGAGAGAGAGACTCACCTTGTGCGGCAGCTCACAGTCTGCCTTGCCGCACCTGCTCCCCTCGATACAGTACCCGCACTCGTCCGTGTCGTAGCTCTTCGACTGGAAAGAGAGTGTTTCCCAGACTTTCTCTCTCTCTCTCTCTCTCTCTCTCTCTCTCTCTCTCTCTTTCTCCTTCTCCCCCTCTCTCTCTCTCTCCCTCTCTCTCTCTCCCTCTCTCTTTCTCTTTCTCTTTCTCTCTCTCTCTCTCTCTCTCTCTCTTGATTCGCTGTACCCCGTGGATCAAGTAGCAGTCATCGTCGAAACACGCCGGTCCGCGTCGACACAAGTGCACATAGAAACACGTGCTCGCGCCGTACGGACAGTTTCCTCTAAATAAGAAATAAGAGATGGGATGTAGAGAGAGAAGAGAGAAAGAAGAGAGAGTGAGTGAGCGAGAGAGAGAGAGAGAGAGAGAACTACCTGCAGGGCACAGTGGGATGGACGTATCGGCACTGCTCCTCTTTTCTACATTGGGGGAAGTAGCGACAGCGCCCGAAGATCTTGTCGCGACACTGCGACTCGGGAAGGAGCCAGTGCTACAAATATTGATCTCTTTCAGTTCCTTTCCTTCATTCCTATCACTCTCCTGTCTCACCTTCCGGAACTTTCTATCCTTTGCGATAAGAGCACGCAGCTTTCGAGGGTCGATCTGAAACAATGACGGATTAGTAATATTTTATGATAGAAAAAGAGAGATATTTCACCTCCGCAGACTTGGGAACGCTTCGATCCACGACGCTAATATGTCTGGTGAATGAGTATCTGAGGGAATCGGCTGCCTGCTTTTCATCTTCTCGACTACGATGATTCTCCTCTTCCTCTGATTGGTCGCCACTCTCCTCTTCTACTGACTCGTATTTGTCATTGTCTGATCCAGTATCCAAGTCTCCTCGGTTCGGTCTTGTCTCGCCCTTTTCCTTCCCTTCTTTTCCCACAAGTGCATCTTTCTCCGCAGCCTCTTCATCCTCCCGCTCCCATAGTCTCGCCTGCAAGTGTTATGACCGATAACTAATTATCATTGTCTGGCTAGCCTTGCGTCCAAGTCCATTAGTTCTTCGCTGCTCATCCTCCGTACACTTGGCCTCGATCTCGATTCTACGCTGTTTCACTGGACAGGCTACAACGATGTAAATAAGGATAAGCTATCGTGCAAAGAGAAAACGACTGTTTCACTGTTTAATGCGAACTGCGTTCATTTTCTGTCACCTGTTCCGTGTTGTTGTTTGTAGCTGATCAAACGTCTCCATCATCTCTACCAGAAGACGATCACGATGACAATCGGTGATCATCACGCGACACTAAGATCGTTAATTGAGTAATCGATATAAATAATTAGTCGATAGAACAGTGGGAGAGATGCATACAGAAGGAGGGGGAGAAGTGAATAATAAACCGAAGAAAAAAATACTCACTACAGGACACTTTAGCGTTTTGTCTTCTTCGGAGGAATTGGCAAGGGAAACAATGTACTCCTGATAACACTGTTTGCAGAATCGGTGCGTGCATGGTGTCGCACTAAAATAACCATGTAAACAATAGTATAATGTTTACTCACAATACGGGCTCTCGCATTCGCTCAATGCAGACCGGACAGTCGAAAAGAGCGTCCGACATATTGACTTGTCCTTCTCTCCTCCTGATCTAAAATAATTTTCTGCATGAAATAGTGGATATGAACATTCGAACCACACGAATTATACAGAAAGGAAAAATAGTAAATAACTCGGCGATATAGTACAACATCTCAGAATCTCAGAGATAGGGATCGAAAAACAAGGTGCAGTCACACTAACAACACAGACGTTTGGCATTTGGGATTTGTAATGTTCCAATGGAAACGTATCTATGAGCGCAGTGTCGAAAAGAAACAACCTAACTACCCGCAACCTTCACTCTACTATGATCAATACTTCACTATCAGCCAAAACCTGTCTCGTCAATCAGACGAGCAAAACAACGCGCTGTCACACATCGTTGTCTTCATTTTACCGCAACCCCCCCCCCTCCCCCCAAAAAAACTGTTTTACAACTGCCGTGGTCATGAAGTAACATGCAATAACAGTTTCAGAAAATCAGTTTTCGTTTTTTTTCATATTCTTATTCCGTTCCCATCTTCGAAGGAGTTGCAGCCGCAGTCAAATCGCTAGACTGGAGGGAGAGAGAGAAAAAGCCTAATAAGATGCAAGATAGTGTTCAGTGTCTCTCACCTAGCATCGTTTTCGCAAAACCGCCTTTCCGTTTTTCTGCCTACAAATCCTTTGTCAAAAGTGCTATCATGGCCGTTCGTAACTATGTGCTACTTTCGAGCAACTGAAGCCATCTGCGTTTACACTAAAAACTCACCGCGGACATGTTGGTTCGAAGTTGTATGCAACGCACTCAACCTCTTTATTCGGTGAACAAAACTGCGTACGAAACGAGATATTGCAATAATGTGATAAGTCAGTGGCCTCAAGTAGTTGCCCTGGACACCGTCTCGTAGATTGAAGCAGCGCTCTCCGTGACGACACGTCTACATGAGATGGTCGGACAAAGAGAGAGAGAGAGAGAGAGAGGGGGGGGGAGAGGAAGAGAGAGAAAGAGAGAGAGAGAGAGATGCCTCACTCTGTGCTGTTGCTCACAGTTCGGCTTATTGCATGCGTTTCCATCAATGCAGTACCCGAAATCGTCCGTCAAGTATAGTGTCCTAAATATAAAAAAAACTCGTTTCACAAATATTTGAATTAAAAAAAAAATGTATGTGAAAATTGGCTCACCTCGTGTATCAAGTAGCAGGATACGTCGAAACAGGCCGGGCCGCGGCGACAGGTGTGAAGATAGAGACATCTGTCGAAGGCCTTGCCGCAGTTGCCCCTAGATATAAGCATTTAGGGAGGCTAAAACTTGACCCCTTGGGTTGTGGGTGAAAAAAAAGCATTTCAGAACCCCCATACGGAGAGTTGAGACGGAAAACCTGCGAGGCACTGTCGGATGAACATATTTGCAGTTGTGTTGGCGAGAACAATCGGGAAAAGTTCACCTGTGACTCGGGCAGCGACCAGAGCTGAAATCGAGGACAAACTCCACATCACAATTCGAGGACTGATCTTCGTATCCGACATCACAATCCGAAGATGGTCGTATGCGCTCCTCGGATCTGCTGACTCTCCTTTTATCTCCTTCTGTACGTTGGAGTCGGATTCGTAAGAGTCAACCGACTTCTTCTCTTCCTCCTCTTCCTCTCCAATCTCGTCTTTTCTTTTCGTTTCCACCTTGTAGTCTTTGAAAACGTAACGTTCTTTTACTGAGATTAACACTGACCAACAACGTTCTCGGTCTCTCTATTCTCTATTTTCAATATGCGTATATACTTACTCGTGTTCGGCTCTGGCAGCCCGCGAGTGGAGCTCATCGAACGAGTCCATGAAAGGGGGCAGAGCGCGGTCGCGGAAGCAGCAAAGCATCGTCTCGCCACACTGGATCACTGGATTTGATTCAGAAACAAGACGAAAAGAGAGTTGCAGCCGTAGTCACTCGCACGTCGCTACGTCAAATGGAGGAAGGGAGAAAAAATGCGTGTGCGTGTGTGCGTGTGTGTGTGTGTTTTGTTCATTTTTCCCTGAAAACCTGCCTGAAATACTTTGTTTGAACAATGAATTTGAATGCGAGGAAGTCTATATTCTATAAAAGTTGAATCATATAAAAGATGCAAACAAAACGTTTTCACTCGCAAGTGTTGGTATTTCGGCCGAATACACTCGTAAAACACAAAAAAAAACTATTTCGTGTATCGTATTGTGAAATGGAAATGAAAATGTATGTGAATTGAAATAATGGATGCATTACTATTGTTCTAAAGCCTTCAAATATTCAACTCGCATCACAGATCACAGGAGACAAATGTGATCTAGAGTGAAGCCAACTCGTATAGTTTGTTACATCGTTACATGATCGCATTGCTCCATTTCGAACATACAAATATACTTTTGTGTTTAGCTTGGCTTGAATCAGAAACAACTCGAAACCGTTCGTTCAAGTTTATCCGTAGACCACAGTTCACAAACTTGTATTTGAAGAGTATTCCAGAAGAGATTACATGAAGCATTGCTTAAGACAAACAACTATGGTAAATACGGAATGAATGAGTTAGAAGGATGATGGTACAGTGACTTCGCACGTCTGCCTATTTCTAGTTGACGTCGACTTTCCATTTGACATCTGCGCAAAGAGCGCTGCGAAGCCGATTTCACTGATGGCATGCAGAGAGCAGCCCCGCCACAACGCGCCAACTCCGCGCTCCTTCACAATCGCCATGATACAGTCATGCGAGTTCTGAGAGGAGGCGGGGTCCGAGTGGGCGGAGCATACTCGCCTTGTAGCGCTTCGTGTTCGCGTCCATCACCATAGGTCGAGCCGCATTGTCTGACGGGTAGGCGATGACCCTGCCCGAAATCATAGCAATCGTGGCGAGACCCCACGTCTCCCCGAACGACAGCTCCTTGGCGTCCTTGGCGATGAGGCGGTTCGCTTTCAATCAAGAAATGCAACACATCTTACGCGTGAGATTACCTTGACCCGGTGGAATGCGACGTAGAAGATGACATTGCAGATGGCGGCGCGCTGGAGAGCACTGAACATGCCACGGTAGCTGCGCCAGAAACCGAGTGATTTGGTGTCGTTCGCGTCGAGAACCATACGGGTGCGTGCGTGGTCGTAAGCGTAGGTGCACAAGGTCGCACACACACACACACCGGCCAATCCTGCCATCGTCGCGTCAATCGTCAACGGACTGCCAGCACGATTCTCGGCCAACGCCCTGACGACGGAAGGTTACGATACTGGACCGCTCACTTGTTCCACGAATCGAGCTGCCCCTTGTAGACGGCAAAGTGAAAGTGAGCGGAGAAGAGCATGAAGTTCATAAGGTTTCCACGGAAGAGGGCAGGCGCTCTCTGCTCGCGAACAGGGCCACACATCGCCTCCATCACATTCTTGTAGCGCTGGTTGGCCGGCGACGCGGAACGCACCTAGGGATACGGTAGATTGTGTGAACGGGCACGGTATGTACCTGAAGGAATATGCGGGCGCGGTCTACCGGTGCGAGGAGAGTCTTGATGCAAGCGAAGCTGCCTGCGACGTAGAGAGCAGTATAGATGCGTTTCTTCCGATCGACGTCTGTGGGATGTTGGGACGTCATGGCAGGAGAAAGGAGGGATTGATTCGAGCATGCTGGTCACAACCATTTTATACTATTGACTATTGCGAAATATGTTGCGCAATTGCCATTCTGATTCGTCGTCCATCCAGTCTCACGGCTGCCCAAAATCCTCATTTTGCGGGGGAAAAAACTTTTCCTAGGGGCGGGGCGCCGCGTCGCGGCTTTATCGCGCGCGCTGCGGGACGCACCCGGATATGAAAATGAAACGAGACGTCAGCCTTACTGGCCGCTCATTGGCCGAAACATGCCCGCCTGCGCGCCGATCGCGTGAGTGGCGGCCGCGTAGCGCTGCCCACTCCGATTCAACGTGAACCGCTTTGCTGTCTTTTTCTCGATTTAGTATCGCGATCAATGTATCGCGATCAAATGTATGAAAAATATTTGCTAAAACGGTTGTTAAACTGGTATCTTTGCACTTTGTAGGGATCTGAAACAGTGGCCATAGAGAAAAAGATATATGTCTAATGTTGGATTTCTCAGATCCTTTATTGATTTTGATTATCTTTCAAAAGTACTTCCAAATAAAAGTAGTTGGTGAAACTCGAAATTTTGTTGTCTGTTTACTACTGGTCTATTGACCACACTCCTAACAAAACGAAAGACTTGTTCAAGAACACGATCTTCTTGAAGATTCCTTATTTGTTTACAATAATGGAAAGTCTCGGTCTCTTCTCCTTGTTTAATACTCGTGAAGTGTTGCGTATTCTTAATTCCTTTAATCGCAAGGACCAACAGAAAATTCGAGTGACCCATCTGGCCACCGACCGTCTGAGTAAATATGTGGTAAACCATAGCCGTGTTATCAAGGAGTACAGAGGAGACCGACCAGTCTCTCTAGACTCGGTTCCTTGTTTCTGCAGCAATGCAGAATACGATTCTCACCGTGATCCCCACTATGCCACTATGGCCACGTTCTTACAGGCGACCTCTCTATCATCTCTAATCACTCCCTTCGCTCATTTATGAGAAAAGGCGCTAATATGAGAGTGTCCAATCTCAAACTCTCTGTATTCTGTATCCACTGTTGTCAACACTATTCGAAATGCTATTTCTGACATGGTTAATCAGTACAAAAATCTTCTTTCTATCAGTGATCGTAATGTTTCCATCGTCACTAACAAAATATTCGATTGCGTTAACGATAAACTTAAGTATTGAGTTATGAACAAAAAGTTCAATTCCGTTACAAATTTTAAATCTATAACTTCTGATCTCCATAATCGTTTCACAGTTACCACTATAGATAAAGCTTCAAGTAATTTTGTAGTAATGTGCAAGCGACTTTACATCTCTTTCTGTGATACTGAATTAGGCATAAATTACGGTAGAGCTTCTGGTAATGCCGTATATGTGCCGTTTACAGGTGACCCTTCTGTTCTAAACAGTTAACTCACATATTCTTCTATCTTTGACCCCGATAAGTCTGTGTTGCCTAATATTTATGGAGTCCCAAAGTTCCATAAAAATCCTGTAAAATGTCGTTTCATCACTGCAGCACGCGAATGTATCACTAAGGGTCTTTCCATGGAACTCCAAGTGGTGTACAAACATCTAGAAAAACACTTTCGTAACATTTGCCTTAAAGGTGCTGCCAGAAATGGCCACAAAATGTACTTTTTTCAAACAGGTGAAGGGCGTACCACAAGGTGGTAACGCTAGCCCTCTCCTTGCATCTCTTACTCTCAGTGTTCTAGAATACGAATACAGTCTTCTTCACCCTCTTGTCTGTAAAAATGAGAAATTCCAAGTTTTCCGTTATGTTGATGATGTACTCATTCTCTATGACAAGAAGTCAAATCTCGACACCTTTCTTAAAGCATATCTTCCTAGCAACTTGCAACTGGAGCGCACTAATCGTACTGATTCCGAGGCACATTTTCTCAATATTACTTTACGTTTCGATACGCATTGGCAAGTAAGTCTGTACAATAAGACTGATGATTATACATTCGACGTTCATCGCTTCACGCATTCTGAAAGCACTACTAGTCGCCAAATCTGTTTTGGTAATCTTAAATCAGAAGCTCTTCGCATTGTCCGTTGCTGCACTGATCGCACTGTTCTTTTGGTTAAACTAGAAGAACTCTACATTACTTTCTGCCGTCTCGGTTTTACATCATCTACAGTTAAAGCCGTTCTTTTGAAATACTGTTTCCGTAAGCGAGATATCATTAGATCACTTAACCTTTTCAATGTTCAAAATCGTAAATTACTCACCGAAAAAATATACAAATTCTAATTCCGCAATTTTTTGTTTGTTTGTTTACTATTTTCACTCTACCTTTCTCATTATAGGTTTCTACTATTTTTCCAAATTTTACTTTGTTCGCTACTTTCCTTTCGTCCGCTGTGGCCCTGCACTGATGAGCGTTCAGGCAGTAGGCCCACCACAGTGGATGTTCTTATTTCGATTCTATCATTTAGTCAGTAACTCTAGATATAGTGAGTCCCCCGTTTTGGCGGTAGGCAAGTTGCGAATCGTCATTCTTTTATTATGCACAGGCGAATACTAGATGCGTCCGAAGGTTGCTATCTAGTACATTGCGCGCTATCTGAACCGATGGACCGGTGTCATTTTAGAGAAAAATTTATGGAAATGGAATGCAAAATTACTCCTTAGCTACCGTCTTCTGGATTTGATATCAAATTGCGCTGAACTACATTTGGAAATAACTTCGTTCAAAGTTTATGAAATCATACCAAATTTTCATGAGAGATGTATCGATACCATAGCTACAACTCTATGATCGCAATTTTCCGAATTCGGTTCTCATAATTTAGATGACTAGCGAATTACTTTATAACATAACTTGGAATCAAGTGATGCTATCGATCGATATCTAACTTGTGCGTAACAGAGACACTTCTGAGGATGAAATAACGTTAAAAACTGAAACATTGTTACCTACAATATAGGAGTTTCCCCGCCGAGCATACACTTATCACAAAATAACTCTTCAACGGCTTGTCTAAATTCGACCAAACTTATCACATGTATACAAATTGACCCGCTCTACAAACGTATGATCTCAGAATTGAAATATCTTTTCTCGAAATACCGTAATCATCGACATATTCATTGGCACTGGTGGAATGAGGTGCATTTACATAATTTTCTCATCGGTCTGCGTCATTTTTTTGGCCAAAGATAATTCGCCTACCGCGAAAACGGGGGACCCACTATAGCCTGTCTGCAGAATAATGGGCCAAAACAGGGATTCTGTTTCTCATTTATTTGTGAACTACTCTCTCTGCTTTGTCAATTCCTCATTGTTTATGACGTGAAAATAATATCTGTGTTTGATCCTCGTATCTCCACTGTTCCTCTTTCTTCTGTCGCGGAAGCGATTGAAGAAAACGGCAGATGTCGGTGTCGGTGAGTGCCAGCAAATGTGCCGTCATGCATTTCGGCAAGCGCAACCCTCGATTCAAATATTCTCTAAAGTGGACAAAAATCCCAAATGATGGACTGAATTCTACACAATTTATGATTCGCAGGCAGGCTTACTGTAGCGAAAGAGTTATAGCAAAACTCGTCAGCGGATCCGAACCCGCAACCCGTGATTGTCAGGCGAAACTTTAACCAGTTGCGCCATAGAAGCAATGTCTGCTGGCATCTAATTCTGAGCGACCTCAATGCGTTCATCGAAAAGAAATGACGGTCATTTATTATCAATTTCTGGTGAAACGTAAGCTCGCGAAAACATGAAAGCTCTTAGTTACCGTATAATCCATTTGAAATTTTCGTGCCCGGACCCACAATGGGGAAGCTAGTGGAGTGGGTCTTTTCAATGTTTGCCATCTTTATCAGATTCTATTGTCCCTGTCGTTTCCTTTTTCCGTGATCTATGAATCACAGTCAGTGACGATCTGACATTCCGTGTCCACGTAAACAACATGTCAAAAAAGCCAATCAAAAATAAACTACCTCTTTTTTGTTTTGCGGACACGGAATGAAACAGTTCTCACTCAAGCTTACACTATTTATGTCTGTTTTATCCTGGAATATGGATCTGTCATCTATTCACCTTTCTATCAAACAGATACCATGGATTCTGTCCAAGCACTGTTTCTCACTCGATTGTCTTATTGATGCGGTCTCTCACATCTCTCTCGCTCTCACGTCGAGGCTCGCAGAGCCACAACACAAGTATTTCCTCTGTCAAAACATAACAAAAACAATGTAAAGGCATTCATTTCTCATCGAGTTTATGAAATAGTCAACAAATTACCCCCACACGTTTTTAATTCATCATATTTCATTTTTCTATTCTTCATTGATGTGATACTGTAGTTTTCACTTATTTCACTTATCCCCTGATCTATAAGAGTTTTGTTGCCTTGATCTTATATATATATATATATATATATATATATATATATATATATAATAAAATCTTCTATTAGCTGTTCGTGAACTGTGGTCGTCGGATAAAAGTAAAACAATCACAAACTTTTATTGAACAATTCCTTCATCTACAATACAACAAAACACCTATAGTAACCTGTCGTCTATCGAAATCGCAGTGTACAAGTTTAATTACCCAAGTTTGAGTTTGAGGTAATGATGACGTGCTCCCGTTGCTCTACGTGTACCTGCCCTCTTTCCTTTGATGTGCCCCCTCCCTGCTTGCTGCCGCCGACCAGGCCCCCGCTGCCCGTGCCGCCGCCCCGCCCGCTGATGCAGATCGACCCCCACGCGCCCCTCCACGTCTCCGCCCAGCCCAGCATCGTCTATCAGGTGGATTGCAAATTCTCCCATTGTCTTGTTGTTTCAAACATTCCTGAGGCGGACGCATCGGTTCCCTCATTCCACCGCCACGAGGCGGACCTCGCCCTGGTCCGTGACCTGTTCAATGCTATTGGGGCGGAGGGTCCGCTGGTGGACTGCTACCGTTTGGGGGCGCCGGTGTGGAACCCTCGGGGTACACCTAGAAACATGAAACTGGTTTTCTCGAACTCGCACACGCCCAAGTATTTCTTGCATATGCTCTCGCAGCACATTCGCAATTATCCGTCCTCGCCGGTGTCTCGCGCTGGTGTCCGCGCTCGCCCGTCTATGGACGCGCCGGAGCTCGCGGTGCACAATGCCCGCCTCGGCAAACGCGGTCCGGTGGGCCCGGCGAGGGTCCCGCGACCTCCTCCCCCTCCCCATGCAACCGCTCAGCTCCCATCCGCCAAAGCGGCGGCCGATGAAGTGGCCAGCAAGGAGCCGGAGGTTGTGGTGGATATGGAGGTTGTGAGCGAGTGCGGGTCTGGGGTCGACGATGTTGACAAGGTCGCCGAGCAGCTTGGTATCTCCAAGTCTGCTGTGAAGCGTAACAAGAGAAAGGCGAAGAGGACCGCAGCCGGTGTTGAGTTCGAGGAGGATCTGGCCCAAAACAAACATCGTAAAACTATAATTTCTAAGGACGGTCGCTACGCTGCTATTATTCATTCCAGCACACTCGCCTCGCCGATCGCCCGCCCTGTAGCCGACCGCGCGCGCCTCGTCACCCTCACCCAGGAGCCGTCCGCGCCGGGCCCGAAGCCGTCGACGACAAGCCGTCTGAGTGCGAGCAGCCAGGGCTGCCCCCCTCCGACGATGCCCATCCCTCCCGCAAGCTGAGTGTATTACGCGAACGCACGCTCACTCAAAAAAAACACCTTGACATGTTGCACGCGCTGCTGTATTCAAATTCTTTTGATATCTTTCTGTTCACGGAAACGTGGCTTAATTCTAACATTCCCGATTCTCTTGTCGATCCTCTCTCGCGTTTTCGGATATATCGTTGTGACCGTGTTGACCCGAGTGACAATGACGCCATAGGCGGCGGAGTTGCCATATTTGTTTCGCTTGACATACCGAGCGTCTTCCATTGTTCCTCTACATTGTATGAGACTCTCGCCATTGATTTGTGTCTGCCATGCCCGCTCAGAATTGCTGTTGCTTACCGTGTTCCACACTTGTCCGTTGCACACTCATTTGCATTTTTCGACTATTTGCTATCCTGCACCCCAACCCCTTCTAGCTCGCTTGTGGTCGGAGACTTCAACTATCGCATCCTGCCGCCCGGCGAGATCCCCGCCGGCCCGCTGTCTATGTTTACAAATTGCACCTCTATGTATAATCGAGTCCACGAGCCCACTCGCGGAGCACACATCCTCGATCTTGTTTTGTCCTGTTTTGACGTCTGCACCCGTGTGGGAAGGCCGCTCGGCCTTACCGGCGATCACAACTCCGTGTCCTTCACCATTCCAGTCCTTGCACCCTCATCTCCGACTCCAGCTCCCCCCTCTCTGTGTTTCACAAAAGCAAATTACGACGATATCAACTATTTTATTTCTAATCAAACATTTAGCTTTAGCAACAGTAGTATGGAGCAGTCGTATTGTAGTTTTGTTTCAATTCTATCCCGCTGCATTAAATCTTTCGTTCCAGTTAGCTTCCCTCAGTCCACAAGCGTTCCCGCACACGTCGAGAGAGCTCGCCGGAGGGCAGACGCGGCGTGGGAGAGGCGAGGCGACTCGGAGGAGGCCTTCGCCTCTTTTGTCCGAGCCCACCGCGCGTACTCCAAGGCGTGCAGCGGACACGCAAAGTGGAAAGAGAGGAAAGTGATTACTTCTGGTGACAGTAAGCGCTTTTTTGGCTATTTCGGTCGAAAGATGAAGGGCGCCCCTAGGGATGTAGGTGCTCTAAAATGCGACAATGGTGCTCTTTCGTCTGACCCATCCATCATTGCAAACACTTTCGCCTCATACTTTGCTAGCGTCTACACAGCCCCACCTGCGTCAATCAATCCCCCACCCTTCCCTGCGCGCACAAACAAAACTATGCCCCCCTTTCTTCTCACCCTATCCGATGTTCTTAGCGCTTTCAAACATCTAAAATCTACCCTAGCTTCCACTCCCGAGGGTATCCCAACGTTTTTCATAAAACGAGTAGAACCATCGATTGCTCCAGTGCTAGTCAAACTTTTTAATTTGTCCCTTATAACTGAATCCGTTCCTAGTGCGTGGCGGGAGGCCGTGGTGAATCCCATCCACAAGAAGGGGGACGCCAAGCTCGCCTCCAACTACCGCCCCATTTCCCTCGTCTCCGGCTTCTGCAAGCTCATGGAATATTGTATCAAAGATAAGTTACTATCCCATCTTCTCTCCCAATCTCTCTTCTGTACTCGCCAATTTGGGTTTCTTCCAAAACACTCTACTACATCCCAACTATCCCTTTGTATATCTCTCTGGTGTGATTCTATTTCAAATGGCGATCAGGTTGATGCAGTGTATATCGATTTTGCCAAGGCGTTCGATTCAGTTTCCCACCCACTACTTTTGCATAAGCTCAAGGCATACGGTATCTGCAATAACCTGATTGCTTGGTTCTCTTCCTATCTCTCCTCGCGCACCTTCGTCGTCAAGAACGGTAACTCTGTCTCCTCATCTCTCTCCTGTCCCTCTGGTGTGCCTCAAGGTAGTGTAGTTGGTCCCCCTCTCTTTCTCATTTTCATCAACGACATTACTGACAACTTGAAGTCTGATGCACTCATGTATGCAGATGATCTCAAAGTCAGTCGCGCTATTGTAGATCCTATGATTGATTTCTGGGTGCTGGGTCAGGACGTTGGGGAGATTGACCGCTGGTCAGAAATCTGGCAAATGTCGGTCTCCTCGGCTAAGAGCCGGCACCTGCAGATCAAAATGCGTCACGATTGCCCTCTCCTCCTTTCAGGTGTAGAGCTGCAGAAAGTAACTGATTCGGTAAGCGACCTTGGTGTAGAAATTAGTCCTGATCTCTCCCCACGTGCACACATTTCGAAGATTGTTAAGAAGGCAAATCGCATCTCGTATCTTATCACGGCCTCTTGTTCATTTCCCTCGCTGTCTACTTATTCTATTTTGTTTAATACCTATTGTCTCCCCATTCTAGAGTATGCCTCGGTCGTGTGGTCCCCTTCCCAAAAGGGTGACATTGCACAGATCGAAGATGTGCTGCATAGGTTTAGTAAGTTCTCTCTCCTTAAGCTAGGTTATCCCGCTTTCGATATGGCATACGAAGAGAGACTTGCGATCCTCGGAATGCGGTCTCTTGAGTATCGCCGCATCGAACTCGATCTTATATTTTGTTTTAGGATACTAGCGGGCATGGAGTTGAGTGGTATTCTCCAGTTGCTTCCACCATCGCGCCAGAGCGGGAGACGACCGAATCGGCGTCAGCTGAGGAAGTCGACCGTCTCCAACTCGCGGGTATACGGTAGTTTTGCGGTAAGAGTAGTGCGGGTCTGGAATGAGCTCCCGGATACTGTAGTGGGGTGCTCATCACTTTCCGCTTTTAAAACTGCCTTGAGTAACTTTGACTTGTATACTATTCACCAACTATAACTATATATCTATTTCACACCTATTATGTTCTTATGCACCGATGTCACTTTTGTCCTGCTCACATGCACCGTCCTTTGTCCGCACCGTCCCGTCCCCTGTCCTTGTCCTATGGAATCCGGTATAAAACACTTCTCTTTGCGCCGCGCGGTATCTCACTCATCTTTACCCATCCCTTGATTCTTCCGGTGACCGATTCGTATTTGTGCTGTTGTTATTATCATATGTTTTGCTTCCGTTTCTCACATTATTTCGATTAGAGATAAATGTCTATCACTCAAGTGATAACAATGCCAATCTACCAGTACCGTTCCTACCAGTATCTCCTCGGTCCGCGGTACTCGCTGCCCGGCGGGTGGTAGAAGTCACACTCGATATCGTCGCGCAGGTTGAAGCAGCGACGACCGTAGCGGCACTTCTGCAATAAAACACCTTCCATACACAAACAATTGAAAGATGATGGAGAACAAAACACATACGTTGTGTGGCTTGTCGCAGCCGACCACCTCGCACCGCTCGTTGTCGATGCACATCCCGTCTTCGTCCTCGCTGAACTCCACGTCCTAGCAACAGAAACTGTACTATTTATTGCTCCCGTGTATACCTATCCTAGTCGATTACGATAAACATTACATTCACCTTCACCTAACAACCACATTCTCTTTCGAAAAGTACACGAGTAAAGAGGAGTGGTTTGTTTTGATCTAATTCAACAAAAGCACATGCATAAAATCTCTTCGCAGCTGACTAAAATTTCAAAACAAACCTGCTCTTTCGAACGATGTTTTAAAACTCTAATTGTTTTCTTGTTAGCATGTTGAGTTCAGGTATTCAGGATACTGTTAATCCCAACAAGTAACTTGCAACAAAATGTATGACACGATTATAGTGCATACTATATTTTTCATCGATCAGAAAGAGCAGGTTTGTTTTGAAATTTTAGTCAGCTGCGAAGAGATTTTATGCATGTGCTTTTGTTGAATTAGATCAAAACAAACCACTCCTCTTTACTCGTGTACTTTTCGAAAGAGAATGGATGTCCTTTTCTCAAATTTCGAAGAAATTGTTTTTCAGGTTGATGTGCCGAACATGTTATGTATACATATTCGAAACTTTAGAAAACGTATCCTGAATATGGAAACGCACTGCTTTGTCGAATCGCTCGTGCGCCTGCCAATGCCAGTCTCTCATTGACACGCGCTATTTCGCGTCTCTCTCTCTTACCCACTCACTCCGCTCCGCACACTCCCCTCCCCCCACAGTTTTCGCGCCAAAACTGGGGCGGTGGCCTGGACGGCGAGCCGACACGAGAGTGGGTGAACGAAGGGCGGGGCATGCGCTCAGCCAATCAGAGTGCGCACGCAAGAGAGCCGAGCGACCAATGAGCGCAAAGTGCAGTGGGCGGAGCTTACGTGATGCACACCGTCGTCGCCGCCGCCGTCGTAAACACGTTTAGTGGCAAAGCGGGAGAGAGCAAGAGAGGGCGGTTTTTGGATGCCGCAACCGATATGGGTTTCACGAATCATACTCATAGGTCTTACAAAGTGATATTCTAACAAATAACGCACACTAATTAAGTATATTGTATTAGAATAGAGAAATCGTGTGTGCCTTGGGAGTGGCGTGTTGCGCGCGTCACAGCTCAAAACAAACGGGCGCCGCTGCGCGCCGCCCCTAATGGTATTGTCAGCAATATCAGCGCACCTCGTCGTGCATCAGGTAGCACGCATCCATGTTGCAGCGCGTCGGTCCGAGACGGCACGTGTGCACATAGAGACACGTGCGAGCCCGCTCACCGCAGTCGCCCCTCAACTCAAACATACTAAGTATCATCGCATCTTTGAATAACGCGGCGCGGACCATTAGTGCGGCCCACAAGTGTACTTTGCAGCGATGTACTCCTTCTCTCCCAGATCGATATCTCATCATCTAGCATCGACCGTACCAATACCTCCTCACCTGCACGGCACAGTGGGATGCACGTAGTTGCAGTCGTCTTCGCGGTCACAGTTGGGGAAGTAGCGACAGCGCTCGCACTTCTTGTAGCGGTACTGCGACTCCGGCAGCGACCAATGCTGCAAAAAGGCAGGAATAGAATCGCGGCAGGTGACAAAGTGTAAGGCAATGCAAATTGCGGAGTGTCAATGAATGAATAGTGATACAAAGATGTGGAACACACCTCCCGGAAGCGCGTATCCCTGGCCTGGTAGGCGCGCGCCCTGCGAGTCTCCTCCTGAACACGTGAAAACTATAGTCGAAACCATTTTGTTTGCCGAAAGCGGGGAGAACGTTTCCGGAGCTCTTCGGCAGGCAAACAAAATGGTTTCGACTTTTGTATCGACATGAGAATCAGACCGAATACCCACGTCCTCTTCTTCCGACTCGGTCTGCGGCTCAGAGTAGACGTCGCTCGGCTGCGACTCCTCCTCAGCGTAAGTGTAGTAAGAAGAGCAGTCGTCATCTTCGGTAGAAACGCCGTCGTTTGCGCGCTGCCACTCACTTGCCTGTGATGCAACAAGGTCAACACATTCGTCTATCCCAAACCTCATGTTTGCGAGAACAGCAAAAGTCTCACATCATACATTTCATGTAAATGAGAAGAAAAAAACTATGATAGACTGACGAGTTGCTTGGCGAGTGCGGCGTCGGCTTCGATGTCGGCCTGCTCGCGCCGTCTCTCATCTGCCACCACCTGTCGGGCACGCTCACGCACCAGACTGCAAACGAAAGCAGATGATAGTAGCACCACACCAGCTGCGCAAAACAGAGCTTGACCAACTATATTTTCAGGGATTACGTTAATTTGTTTGAAACGTATATAGAAACGTAATCACAAAAACACACGCACTTCTGCTCGGCGCGAGTGGCTCGCAGCTGGAGGGCGTCGAAGGCGGACATGATCTCGCACATCATGCGGTCGCGGAAGCCGCCCGTCATACCTCGACGACACTCAAAACGTATCAATCTGCATCTGGTACAGTTGCTGTATTTTCACCAATGGACATGTCACATAACATTGTGCTCAAGTCTTTGAAGCTTCGGACAGTGCAATTTGGCTGGGTCCTTGGTTGTGTAACTTGCATATGAGACGTACCATGGGACAGGCTGTGCTCGCACGGCGGCAGTCGTCGTAGCAGCGCCGGCAGAAGCGGTGCGCACACGGGGTCACACTACAGCCGGGGGATGGGTGTTGGTAAAAGCCGGACCGGGCCGAAATCACCGGACCGGCATTAATCTCACATTTTCACTTCCGTCATTGTTCTAAAACATTAATATTGCATTCATTCTACTACATACAACGTTTTTTTTTTATCAAGTTTCATCCGTATTTGGTGAATCCCATTGTTTTCGGACGAGCCGGACCGAGCCGGATCGGCAGATTTTATCACTGATAGTTGATGAAAGGTGAAATTCCAAGTCCCTTTGTCCAAATGAAAATGTGAAATTAATGCTGGTCCGGTGATTTTGGTCCAGTCCGGCTTTTACCATGCGGTCCAGTCTGGTCCGGCTTTTACCAACACCCCCTGGGGAATCATGGGCAAGACAAGCTGGTGAACTCACTAAATTTTACACAGCACTCCGTCAAAAGTGTGCCGCCGTGCCGGGAACCTTTGCGCGCCAAATTTGAAACTTTGTGTTTTGCATCTTACTTGATTGATCCTGTCAGCGGTAATATGCTCATTTCAAAGATTAAGCCACGCATGTCTCAGTTCATCGATCGAAGTGAAACTGCAAACGGCTTCTTAATTTGCAATATCACGAATGCTCAAGGTGTATCTTGTAGTTTCGAGAAAATGACATAATGGAAACATGAGGATGTCTGTTAACGAATTGAGACAGGATCAGTTGCATGACCTCGGTCAGCTCCAGTCAAGTTATCATTTAGCACAACACTGTGAAAACAACGAATAAAGGGGGGAGGGGTGCGCTTACTCCATTTTCGTATTCACGTTTGAATGATCCTCTACTACAATGAAAGATTGACTATTATCGATTTTTCACCATAAGGATGCCCTCACTATACGTTTCAGGGATTTATCTACCTACACGTTTTCACTTATCGATCTACTACTGTGAGCATATAAGTAAAAAGTGAACAACATTGATTCAACAATTCGGAGATATGATCATAAATATCAATATCTCTGAATTACGATAGCTTAGGTTCTCACAGCACAAGTAGCGACACTTCACCTTAGCATCACCTATTACCTTACATGACATCTCTTAATCGGCACCTCACATATCCTTATGGGGAAAGAGAGGAGTGCGTGTGAGATGTATTATATCAACTATGAATATCGTAGAAGATTCTAGACAATTTCAACTTGCATTAAGTAGTAGTGAAATAGAATAATGTGCTAGGTTCAAACCTCACAGTAACGATAATATTGACTACAGGTTGCGACTCTTTTTTCGCACTTTTCCCTATTAACTACAGTAGACTGAATGAAATACAGCCGTACTACTGCCGCTGTCCGCACTCCTTGCGGAATCACGCAGCAGTTTGCCGTCCGGACTGGAGTGCGCCAAGGATCCGTCTGCGGCCCGCTCCTGTTCAACTATGTCATCGACGACGTGATGCGACGTGTTGTGGAGGAGTGTGGAGGAGGAAAGGAGCTGCACCCGACAGAACGGAAAGTCACCGACCTCGACTAAAATTGGCAAAAAATTGAAAAGACCCATCATTTCCCCCATGGGGGAACAGACCACGAACGGGTGGTACGGTAACTAAGAGCACAGTCAAATTTGAAAGAAAGTAAAACACGAGCGGTAGCAGGACTCGAACCTGCGACAGAGCGCAGTCGGCAGATTGCTAGGTTAACATCTAACCGACTGCGCCATTGAGGACGTGGCATGATCCTTTCATTGAGCGATAATCTACTACGCGCTTGAGGTTTTTGTGAAGAAAAGTAGACAATAATGAGACACAAGCATGAGAGACGATTTGATTGTTTTCGAAAACATACGTTTCAGCTGAAAATGAATGGTTTTCCTTCGCACAGTCCGTCTTTGATTGATCGCAAATCAACTAGATGTCTCAAAACTAGCAAATTGCACTCATCGTCTCTGTGGCGCAACCGGTAAGAGATTCGCCTAGCACTCTGTTCGGCTGGTTCATGTCGCAGGTTCGAATCCTCTCTACGTCAGGTGTTTTGCTGAAACCTTGCTACCGTAGCAATGTGCCTGCGAATCATAACTTGTGTAAATTCAGTCAATCATTTGGGATTTTTGTCCACTTTACGCGGATGACATCGCTCTTCTTGGAGAAGACCCTGTTAACCTGCAGAAAGCTGTCGACCGTCTCAGTCTCCTCGCCGCCTCGTACGGTCTGACCCTCAGGCCGGACAAGTGCGAGTCGATGACCATTCCGCGAAGAGTAAAGGAGGAGTTCACTGTCAATGGAGAGAAGATCGCGCAGACCACCAACTTCCGCTACCTCGGTTCGTGGATTAGCAGCGACGCCGCCTTTACTAAGGATGTGGAGGCGCCAATCGCCCAAGCCTGCTCCGCGTTCAATTCGCTGGAAAAGGTTTTGTGGAGATCGAGTGCCGCCAATCACGTCAAGCTGCAGATCTACCTCACCGCCATCCGACCTGCGATGCTCTACGGATCCGGTACTTGGGCTCTCAATAAGAAGCTCGAGGAGAAGCTGGATACGGCGGAACGCAAATTCTTGCGCCGGATGTTAGCCTACTTCTACCCAAACCGTCGCCACAACTCGCAGTTGTATCGGGATGTTAACAACATCTACTCCCGTCTCCTGCGCAAAATGTCCAAGCTGCCCACCCCCTCGCGGCAAGTGGCGGCAACGAGAGTTCGTCTCTTGGGACACGTGCTGCGACGAGAAGACCATCGGATTGTGAAGCAAGCTGCACTCACACTACCGCCGCCGGAGTGGATACGAGGCCCATGAAGGAAACGCGCCACATGGGACGAGAAGCTGAAGGAGGATGTCGGGCCCACGCCTGCCGTGCACGCCAATGTTACCTTGAGAGACACTTCGTTTCGCAGAGCTTGGAACACTCGCAACGGGCAGTGGATGGACGCTGTTATGGACATGGCACAAGACCGCGTCAAGTGGTCAGAACTGGTTCAAACGATGCTCGCCGGCTAAGGGGCGACAATGCTCCAGATGATCTACGGAGTATCGGCCGCGGAGTGAGTGAGTGAGTGATACTGAATGAAATGCATCGCATATTTTTTGGCGTTCATATCTCTACTTCTCAACTCCTCTTACATGATCCCATGGCGAAGTGGTAACGCTCTCGCGTGACAAGACAAGCAGCGGTTCGCGGGGTATCCAAGTAATTTGTCAAATTGAAAACAGCATACAATGGGTTTCAATCTTTGTCTAACCATATACTCTCTGATCCTCGCTGATCGTGACCTTTAACATGTTATCAGAGGTGTCAGTCTTCCTAATCTTCCTAAATCAAAACATTCTCGGGTTGCCTACCAAATACTCTCGGGCTTGTTACCCTTTCGAAATACATCGGAATTGCTTTCAAAGATTCAACATGCACACATTCACAACAAAGCTATCCCTCCCTTGTAGAACACCTCCTCCAGCTTGACACCAATTGCCCCTCATTTACGGTACAAACTACTAACCATTTAAAATACGCACCACTCCATCCACCTAACCCGGTGGAAACAAAACCGAAACAATTTGATATCTTCGGAATTCCCCACTCATTTAAGGCAACGATTGAATTAATTCTTTTTCGAAAAGTACGTAAGTAAAGAGAAGAGGTTTGTCTGGATCTGATTCAACAAAAGCACATGCATAAAATCTCTTTGCAGCTGACTAAAATATCAAAACAAACCTGCTCTTTCGAATCACTCTAAAGTGTGTTTTTAAACATCAAAAAATATATAATGTAAGGGGTGAGATAGGCCAAATTTTTATTATAATTCACTATAAATAAATTATCATAATTATCAATATTCATGTTCTATTTTCATATATTGGAAAGAGCAGGTTTGTTTTGATATTTTAGTCAGCTGCAAAGAGATTTTATGCATGTGCTTTTGTTGAATCAGATCCAGACAAACCTCTTCTCTTTACTTACGTACTTTTCGAAAAAGAATGGATGTCCTTTTCTCAAATTTCGAAGAAATTTTTTTCACATTGGTGAATTACGAAAATAATGATTGAAAAAAATGTCATGATTGAAAATACAAATAACTTATACAACAAACAATACATCTACATAGTGATATTCACTGGTTTGAAATTATAAAATAGTTTCTGTGATTCCCGCTTTTTTGAAACTGATAGATCATGTGTTGCCGAACAATGTTGTGTTATATACGAATGTATCTAATTTAGAAACCTTCGAAATAGCTTGGTCCAATCGCTCACGCCTCTGCCGGTCGCTCATTGACGCGCGCTACACACGTTACAAACTTCTATCTTCTTCCCTTCATCTTCTAAGCAGTTCCATTACCGAGCAAGTTACTAGCTAGTCGAAATGAAATTCTACTACGAGTAAACTAGCCATTCTTCACTAGTTATCATGTAATATTACGAGTGCATGTACCGTTAAAAGTTTGTTTATCAGCAGTTTCAAGTTATACAACCGTCGACCTAGCCAATAAGGGGACTGACCTAAGGCTCTCGAGTACAAATCGCTAGCTGCTTACATGGGGTCCATCGATTAATGCAATGAATTTGGATCAGATGACGTCACAGACTTCTGACTAGAGGCTCACGAAAGTTGTGAAGGTGGTCGTCACTCCACCGTGACTAGCGGTACATCATTGGCCGCCGAGAGGATTGAACTCGGGACCTTCAGCATGATGCGCGCACATCCACTGCGCTAGCCACCCCATATTCTCAAAGAAGTTTCATCATGATGTGGAATAGCTCAAGTGGTAGGGTGAGTGCGTACTGGTACTAACCAGGCGCGTTCGATCTTCATATCTGCCAGTTTGTTTTGCGAATGTTTTGCGAATGTTTGTAAATGAGTTCGAATGTTGTTTTTGGAATCATTTATGTATGCACATACGTACATTAGATTTTGAGCCACTGAAACCTCGGTCATGAATTGTAATTGCAGAGCCGAGTGCGTTAAACTGATCTTCCTTATTATATTATGTTAATGGTAGTATTACTGTTAAAATTGGGAAGTTGTGGCACAGAGATCAAAGCAGCCTCACCCGCACTGCTCTGCTTCTCCCCTATTCGCACGTTCTTTAACTGCCGAGCGCTCTCACTCGCCCTCTCCTCACCGATCGATCCATTTGATTTCAGGCCGGCTGCCCATTCTGGCTCGCACGAGAAATACTCGCAAAGTTTTCGATATGTTACATTCCCCTCAACTCGCTAAAAGTAGTCTACTCTCCGGTCGGTGAATGTTACTTTCCCCACAATGTGCCCCTCTCACTCTCGCTAGCCAGAATGTAGTCTACTTTTGACCGGAGGGTAATTCTCCTCTAAAAGTGGCAAAAGTGAGTGCAACTTTTCAACACCAAATGTGAAACCACTTTCACTTGAAATTAGGTGTGATCGAGAGAACTCGATGAAATCTGATAAGTATATCTAGAATTTGCATTTTTTGAAAACCCGTGACACCTTGCATGCTACTGGTGCATATAGGAAATTGTCAACGGTGGCGTCGGTTTAGTTACCCAAGTTTGGGGTAATTTCAAACATCAAGTGTTGAATCATGATGTGCAACACAATTACCTAACAATACGTAACAACCGCAGTCCATAGTATACGTTTTCATTAAGTTCACACGTTTCCTTTAGAAACGTATGATTACGTGTTCAAATGTCGAAATGTTGAATGGCAAAAATCTTGCCGGCGACCGGAATCGAACCATGGACTGCAATACAGCCAGTGTTTTGATGATCTGGCACGCACACCACTATACTATGTGTGTCACATTTTGCTGCGCGTTAAAAACGCATACCACTTGAGACAGACACTCTTCATACGCTAATGTATCATAAAAATTTCTGGATGACCTGGATTGTTGACTTACATATTTATTTGCTCACGCCTGCTTTCACCTTTGCAGCTAATTTTAGGGGTTTGGATCATTGCCATAAGTACCCCGGTATGAATCACATGCCGCTATGTATTATCTTTGAATTCTATAAAGCGGCGTCGGTTCAATTACCCAAGTTTGGGGTAACTTTTTAACCTTGAAACACGGCATAGAAAGACCAAAGCATCCAGGTACAAATCGTCACGAGTTCCACATTGATCGTGGAACGTCACATAAATCAATAATCACAAATCACCAGTGCAGTTCGAATATGCTTTACCAATTCGAAAAGTGCCACTGGCAATCTCACTTGGCGCCTTGAGTAGGTTACATTCTGGTCAGAAGTAGGTTACATGAGAGTCAAAAGGAAGGTTACTTTCGGGTCAATGAATGTTATGTGTACCGCACACATAACATTCATGGTTGACCCTCATGTAGCCTTCAGCTAAGGGGAATGTATACTATCGAAAACCTTCGGAGCTCCCTCCTCTCCCCTCTTCCCTGTCACGCAATCAGCTGTCATAGCTGTCATGCACACTCCCCTCTTACCTCTCCTCTCCCCTCTACCTCCTCTCTTCTCCCTTCTCCCTCCTCTAACTCCCCTCTCCCTCCTCTCCCTTCTCCCTCTTCTAACCTCCCCTCTCCCTCCTTTCCCTTCTCCCTCCTCTCACATCCCCTCTCCCTCCCCTCTCCCTCCTCTCCCCTCTCGTTTCCCTCCTCTCACCCCCTCTCCCACCTCTCCTCTCCCTCCTCTCCCCTCTTCCCTCTCACCTCCCCTCTCCCTCCTCCCCCCTCCCCTCTCCCTCCTCTCACCTCCCCTCCCCTCTCCCCTCACCTGTAGATGTGCAGCACGTTGTAGCTGCGCAGGTCGATCAGCGACAGAGAGTCGTCCCGCGTCGAGCACAGCACCTGCTGGCCGTCTGAACGAACGGAGGGATTCTCTCTCTCTCTGTATCTCTCCCTCTCTCTCCCCTCTCTGTCTCTGCTTCCCTCCCTCCCTCCATTCCTATCTCTCCCTCTTTCCCAACAATCGTCCACTCAAACCACGCTTTGTGACGGAGACGACTACCCTTCTCACCCTTCAACTCAGTAGGGCAGACTCACACAACTTGTATATGCCTTCCGCCCTACCCTCCCCTCCTCACCCTGACTGACGCTTCAACTCAGTGCAGTCCACTCAAACCAATTGTACATCTCTTCTGCCCTCCCTCCCCCCCACCCACCCTGGCTGACGCACAGTGACGTCACCTTTCCGCCCAGCTCGCACGTGTGAATCGGCTCGTCGCCGGCGCTCCGCCCGTCCCACACACGCATCTTCCGGTCAAAGTGGCCTGAGATTGGACAGCTACATGTATTGAGAGAGAGAGAGAGAGAGAGAGAGAGAGAGAGAGAGATTGGACAGCTACAATTATATAAAGTCATCAACAACCACCTACCAAAAAAGACTTGGACAGCTACAATTATTCTCACAATATCTCCATAATCCACTAACATCACTTTTGAAGACCCATGAAGTAATCAACAACCACCTACCACCAACAATACGCACCACGCTCAAAACTACACACGTAACACATTATTTAACCAATGTTCGCACTCTGAAGGAATTTTCACATCGCACCGCGCACCATTGACAACACTTTCGGTTTGTGCTCCTCTCCCGTTCTTCCAATCCGATAAGATCAACAACACACACCACCATTCTCCTCCACGCTCCATCTTCTCTTTGTCCCACTCCTACTCAAAATTTGAACCTACTTGAACAACCAACAATCTTCTGCAAGCCGTCAATTTCGACCCATCGTCATTGTTTACAGGTCACAGGCATTTCATGCGCGGTGCTTGTGATGTTGTATTCACGCGCACCTGGCGTCGTGGTGCGTATCACAGGCATTTCATATCCGTTGTTGTCTCTTGATATCGGCAGTAAATCCATTCCATTCAATTCAAATCAATGAAATTGAATTTCAAGCCGTCAGAGCTAAAAGTCTCCGCGAAACAGCCCCTTCAAAATGCCAAACACAGTGTTTGTTCACGTTTCTATGATGTTTCGAAGACACTCACCCGAGATGAACATGTTGCCGGCGGCGGGCACGTTTGCCGCCACGTCAAGCACCGTGCTGCCCGGGAAGAACGAGCGGATGCCTGCAATGAGAGGTGGTGGGACCACCCACGACGCTTCCGATCATCTAGAAGGAGCAACCACGACGCTGCATATCATCCTAATAGATCACCCACGACGCTTCTGATTATCCCAAAAGACCACCCACGACGCTTCCGATCATCTAGAAGGAGCAACCACGACGCTGCATATCATCCTAATAGATCACCCACGACGCTTCTGATTATCCCAAAAGACCACCCACGACGCTTCCGATCATCTAGAAGGAGCAACCACGACGCTGCATATCATCCTAATAGATCACCCACGACGCTTCTGATTATCCTAAAGGACCACCCACGACGCTTCTCATCTCGCCGCGTCTAGTCTTGTCTTGTCTCGTCTTCGAAAGCACAACGCTCATGATAATTCTAAACACACAAAAAAAAATGTGTCCGGACCGTCAACGACACTTTCACTTGAGAAACCCATGGACCACCCACGACGCCCCCAGACCACCCACATCGCTGACTCCTGAGATCCCACAGCTTGAGCATCCCGGATCCAGAGACCACAGACATACACGTGCACCATCTCTTCCTTGTCACAATTTCACTTTCTCTATGCATTCATGTGACCAAGACCACCCACGTCGCCCCCCAGACCACCCACGTCGCCCCCAGACCACCCACATCGCTGACTCCTGAGATCCCACAGCTTGAGCATCCTGTCGAAGCCGCCGCTGACTGCCTGGCCGGGCATGTGGAAGCGAGCAGAGGAGACCTTGTCGCCGTGGCCCGACAGCGTGTGCTGCAAGCGACACACATCTCTCTTTCTCTCTCCCTCCCCCGTCTCCCTCCCTCTCTCCCCTCCCTCCTCTCCCCCCACTCCCTCTCCCCCCCCCCCCTCACCACAATCCTCTGCGTGTCCGTGTTCCACAGCCGCACCGTGTTGTCGTTGGAGGAGGCGAGGAGGGAGTGCGTGTCGGCGTCCACGTCGATCCGCGTGATCGACTGGTTACTGCCGGCGAGGGTGTACCTGAGAAACATAAAGTAGCGGTCAGTCTCTTCAAACGACTTCGCATTGCCTTCAAACTACTATTACATTTAATACGCGTATTGACACTATTCACATGCCCCTGTTACATAAGTGTTTTTATAACCTGTAACTTGTAAATTGATTGTATATGATGTACAATTAAATAAAATTATTATTACTCCCGATATGCCTTGCGATGTGCCCTCCGATTTGCTTTCGAATCACTTCAAACGACTTCAAACTACTTCAAATTACTTGCGATAGCCTTGCAACGACTTCGGATTACTTCTGGTATGTATTTGAAGAGACTGACCGCGTCTTAAAAAAAATCATCAACACGATCGACTCACATTTTGTCCTCCCTCCTAACTCATCTCTCCCCCCCCCTCTCTCTCTCTCCCCCCCCCCCCTCTCTCTCTCTCTCCCCTCCCTCACACCTTCTCTCGATCTCTCTCCCTCCCTCTACCGTCCTCCCTCCTAACTCACTCGTCTGCCCTCACAGAAACAACTCATCCATTCAACACAAATTCATTCAGCATTCGACACTCCAATCGACTCGCATCTAACTGCTTCAGAGTGATAGATGCACGGAAACCTACGTAAACCTCCTACCAACTCACATCTTGCTGGTCCTGCCTCCGGGCTCGGCCCTCCACACGCGGACCTTCTTGTCGCTGCCGCCAGTGGCGAACACCGACTCCGACAGCCACACGCACTCTGTCACGTCATGCTCGGCGCACTCCTGCAAAGGAAACACATTCCGAGAAATAACACATGCGCGCATTCCAGAAATCTTGCGTTTGTATAGTTCTAATGAGTGAAATTGCAGAATTGCGCGTGAGCGTAAAATTTACGCTTCACCTCTCAATATTGTCCAGTCTCGAAATGAACACATCAATGGGAGCCTGACTATCTTTTCTCACTCACAAACTTATTGGAGCACTTGGTCGGAAGGGCGTCGCCGACGCACACCGGACCGCCCGCCGCCGCCGCGATGGCAGATGAACTGGAAAGGGGGCGGGGTAAACAACAACAACAACAACAACAACAACAACAACAACAACAACAACAACAACAACAACAACAACAACAAGATGAACTGAAGAGGGTAGAGTAGACAACAGTAAACAAACAAACAAAGATGAACCTATGAAGGAAAACTGCCTACGATGAGCTAAAGACGGTGGAGTAAACGATAAGAGCTGTTCATTTTTCGAAGAAAAAATATCGAAAAGGACAGTAGAACCTAGCTAAATACACCACGGAATCCAGTTTAACCCACATAACAAACAAACAAACAAACAAACAAACAACTGACACTGCCGCGTCGCGACTGTTGTCGGCCAATGCGCGCGCAATCTCCTCCTGGATCTTGCGCTGTTGACGTCTGCAAATGAATACGGTAAAGAAAAAGGGGATGAAGAAAAAGAAACGTATAGGTATAGGTAAACTGTGAACTTAAGTTTCACTGTCAAAATGTATACATGGCATGTGAATCACATTCAATGCCAGAACTTTCAGAGTATACAGTATAACAGAATTTTGAAAACGCAGTTCAAATTAGAAAAAAAAAGAAGAAAAAAAACGTTTAGGTAGAGGTAAATTGTGAACCAAAGTTTCACTGCCTGAATATATGACATTTTAGACAACTCTGAGAATGTACTACAAAACAATCCAAAAATGCTATTCAACTTAGAACCAAAACACAAACTGACTCGGTCTGCTGGAATTTCAAAGATTTTAGTTAAAAAAAAGAATATGCAAACGCTATTCAAATTAGAGCCAAAACACTGACTCGGTCTGCTGGTTGACCTCCTCGTTGAACATGTTTGCCTGTTTCTCCTGCAGCTCGCGGATCTTGGCGATGAGCACGAGGCGCTCCTTCTCCGACTCGCGCAGCCGCGACTCGATCGACACAAACGACGCCTGCAACCGCGACCATAGAAAAGTCGAGAAAAGTCATGTCAATCTAAAAATCGTGGGCTCGGCGACAAAGAATAATGCGTGACGCTCATCCTCCGATTCCTCAAATATCCTGCTCACCCCCTAACACTAATCGGGTACTCGACAGTAAGTGAACATTCAGGTAAGACATTCGCGCTGTGATTTTAGCCTGTGCCAGAGCGATACTGTTTGAACGTATCTCGCTAGCAGCTAACGCATCACGCCATTGTCGCGAGCTGACTCCCCGTCTCCTCTAAGCTCTTTTCTACTTCTGTATGTTTTGTTTTGTATCAGATCTATACAAACGAAAAGTGTTACGTTTATGTTTCACGACGATCTAAAACTCGTCGACTTGAGCATAAAGAGTAATGGGCGCAGCGTAAACATAGGTTTTCACAACTGAGATTGGACAGCTACAACTCTTCGTCTTGATGATGAGACTCCGGGTCGATGGAAGGCTCAAGTGGTAAGATGCTAGGAGTCGAAACCACTTGATCCGAATTCGCGTTTTCTTTGTGATTACTCTATTGCGTGTTATCAATTGATTTGTTCTTTCTACTCTACCCTACAGTGAGCGAGCTCAAGCTCACCCTCACCCTGCAAGATTGTGACATCTCGTCAAGCACTACTCTTTGCACGACTGCCGGATTACTGGATTTATCGTCCTCTGAGCGCTTTATCGTCCTCTCATCGAACAGTCTATTCTCAGCTCCAGTCTATCATCACAACTCGTGAACACAACTCGTGAACGCGTACAAAGCGAGTGGATGCGAATTCGATCTCAACCTCACCTGCAGGATGTGACTGAATTACATGCTGATGCCCCTAATGGGTGAAAAGTTAGTCTCGACCTCGTCCCCCCTCCCTCTCTCTCCCCCCCCCCTCCCTCTCTCTCTCCCCTCTCTCTCTCTCCCCTCTCTCTCCCACCCCTCTTTCCTCTCTCTCTCACCCCTCTTTCCCCTCTCCCCCCCCCCCCTCCCACCTGGAGTGCCACCAGCTCGTCCCTGGCCGTGGTCCTGTCCTCGTTGGCCTGCTTGCACGCGTGTTCCAGCTGAGACACGCGAGTCTTCAGTGAGTCGCGCTCCGAGAGGATCAGAGAGTGCCTGCAACGAATATATTATATATTTCTTACAACTACATTTGACGAATTATATGATCATTCATTGTGACACTGATAGTACTTCAATCCTCGCTTGCAGAATGCTCTAACCTGACTCTTTACGTCTTTCTCTGATCTACAGCGCGCAATATATTCCGAGAAAAAACATTATAATAGCAAACGAGAGTGCCGATACATTTTGAAAGATGGAACATGTTGAAGTCAGTCGCGAATAAACATAAATAGTGAACATTAAGACGTCTTCCCGCCACTAACCCCGTCCAGCCTACCTGTCTTTCCCCGGCGGTAGCCTAGCATCTTAGGCACAACTGTATGCTTCCTATCATTATGATTGTGTTGTCATATTCAGATATAACGATTCCGGATAAACGATTCATTCATTGATTCAGTGAACATTGCATGATCGTGAGCCTAGCGCCAGCTCCATAATTGCCATATCCTGTTCGCTATTTTCACATATTCGTGTGTTATGTCACGGCTGATGAACATTATTATGAGCGACTCAGTGTCTGCTGAGCGTCCCGGCGTTAGCCTATGTATCTAGCATCTTAGTCACAACTGTATGCTTCATATCATCATGATTGTGTTGTCATTTTCAGATATAACGATTCCGAATAAACGATTCATTGATTGATTGAAACGAGAGTGCCGATACATTTTGAATGATGGAACATTTTGGAGCCGGTCGTGAATAAATATAAATAGTGAACATTGCATGGCTGACTGACTGTCTGCTGAGCGTGTCGAGCTCGCCCGCGCGCTCCTGCAGCTGCTTGCCCGTGTCCAACAGCTGCTGGTCGTTGATGCACTTCTTCTGAAAGACGACAACATAACTCAATCAATCAATCAATCCGGAATCGTTATATCTGAATATGACTGATTGAATGAGGACCCACAAGATATACAGATGCACACATTGTTAATGTTCGATACGAACTGCTGATTGGATACGGAACAATACTACAGTTCCTTCACTTCGTACGAGCAGCTCAAATGCGATGCTCTAACCGGCTGACTCTCTACGTCTTTCCCTGATATACCTCTGAACCTCTGGTCTACAGCGCGCAATATATTCCGGAAAAAAAACAGGTCATGATCATATTGATTCCGCGTGAACATTAGATTTTACCACAGTTGCCCACCTTGTAGACGTCGGAGAGTTCGATGCGCAGCGCTTCCACCTGCGCGCTAGACGCCCCGCCACTGGAGATGCTCACGTCAACTCGTCAACCATTTTCACTGTTTTTTGTCACTGTGTTTTTTTTTGCTATTCATTTTCACTTCTCACTGTAAAAACTTTGGAATTTGACTGATCAAAATTTTCCAATATAGAACTAATTGGAATTTCTTTCCGTGTTACATTGTTATAACTCACATTATCCGCGTACTACGTTAGATAAATGTATATCACTTAAAACGCTTGTTACCGTTTTTGCTATTCCTATTACTTGTTACCGTTTTTACTATTCATTATCACTGCTCACTGTTTTCACTGGAGTTTGCCTTATCAAAATTTTCGAATATATACTTAAAACTCACTCACTGGCGCTGGCGTTGCGCTGTCGACTGCTGCCGTGTCGCCGTGCCGCCGCCAATTCCTCGACCAGCTGAGCATCTGCAAAGACGTTTCCAAAACAGAATCAGAATATTTATATCGAATCAAGTAGCACATGGTAATGTAATTTACGGTTGTTACGGTGTTTTCAAACACTAGTGCAAAGAGCGCATGACTCTCGGAATCCGCTCTTGATCAGCGATAACGAATCGATTTGGGCAACAACTCACAGGCGGTGAATATGGTGTTGAACTGTTTGGTGGCCGAGTCGCGGGTCTCGAGGCGGGCGAGGATGTCAGCGCGGAACGAGGTGGAAGCTGTGCTGGCACTGCTCTCCTTCTTCACCACGCTCGGCACTTCCTGCACGGGTTCCGGTAGATGTTCGTCTACCGGCGACATATCCGCTACGCCGTCTGTCGAATCAGACTCGAACTATAAAGATGCATTTACGTAACATAATATATTTCATACAAAATATGAATAACATAAACGCGAATAAACACGAAAAACAAACAAACAGACTCACCTTGTTTTCGCCGGCATTTTCTGCATCGGCGTCGCTCATCGCGGGCTGAGGATGAACCTGAAATAGTTATTATGATGTTGAGCTGTAAATAAATAAATAAATTTTTATCATGAAACAACTATAACAACAGAAATAATGATCAATAACGAAATTTCAACACAACAACCGAAATTTCAACACAACAAGCAGCTATCAGCTGTTTGTGCACAATGGTGCAACACGACACTATGCACCACACTTTATTCTATGGAGTTTCAATGTTAGGGTAACCTGAAAAATTCATCACCTCATCACTTCATTCTAGACTGTCATTCAATTCAGAATATTTTGAAAATAAATCACGGCAGTTTCAGTAACGATCAATCGAGTTGCGATTGCCGTTGCAACAACTTCGATTCAGTTCGGATTACTAATCGTTTATGACTTGTATTCAAAGATATTGACCACTAGTTCAAGAGACAGTTACTAAAACTGTTGTTACCGCACCGAATCAAATTAAATCAAAAGTTTAATCCAGGATATCTATACACAATCCCATGGTTTGGTTCGCTATGGATCTGGTCCCGTGGCGCGTAATCCGCTTCCATTCGTAGCAGTCGTCACTGTCACGTCCTTGTCCTTGCTTATATCGACTCCCAGGTACTTGAGCGACCTGACCGTCTCCAGTGGCACTCCTCGAAGGGTGATCGTTCGGTTGGGTCTTAGCGTGAGCACTTTCGCCTGCTTGTGGCTGATCCGCAGCCCGTATTGTTCACTTTCTCCACTCACTCAGCTCGTTCAACATTGCTGGTGCAGTCTCCTTACTCCGCGCGCACAGCATCACATCGTCTGCATACCGTAGATGACTTAGGTACTCTCCATCTATCTTCACTCCTTTCTCCCTCCATCAACAGAATCAACATTAAATCGAATCGCTTACTTCATAAGTTTCGACGCCTCACGCGTAAAACAAGGTACCGTGAAGAGAATGGAATGCCGGGTTCGTTTGGATCGTGAATTCTCCAAACAAACCGGTCAAAGACAGGTAGGCTGAGGTTAGTACTTAATCGATCATCATTCCTGGACCACTAGAGTACCATTATTGACGTGTAGAGCTCCGGGTGTTCCTTTCTTCCATGTCAATCAGTATCTCCTCGCCATAGCTGCTTCCACATGAGAGTACTTCCCGCCGCCTCACTGGTTTCTTGAATTGCGATTGTATCTAGTAATTCGGATTGTTTGAAACTTGGTGGTATTACTTGAAATTAACGGCATGTAAAAGTGCCAGAAAATCAAACACTGTTTTTACCCGAAGTGCAAGTTTAGACACAACATGTCAACATGCATGGCTAGACGACTCTCATTATTTCCCTTTCTTATCACATCACTCTCGGTTCCTGATACCTGATTGCCTCTTAACTTATGTTCAGGTGATAATTTTTTTTATATTTTCGGTTGGTTTCTTATATTCCCGGTTTGTTATTCTCGGTACATGATGTAGGTTTTTCCATTCATTTCTTGTCATTCCGGTGAGTTTCTCGGTATTATCAAGTTTTGTGTTGTTGTTACAACTCACATGATCCGCAGACTACGTTAATTGAAAGTATATCACGTATATGTACAAATTGCGGTTAAGCAGTTACTGTTATTTCATTTTCGTACTGTATGCGATGCATAAAGGGTAGTAGAACAACCTATTCATATTCATTGTGCCCGAGTCAATTTTATTGTTCGTATTCTACCTTTAAACAAAAATCGGACTGTTGTTATGTTCAACTATCTTCCATATTTCACCGATTTCAACATGTCCGCTACAGCTGTCAATACTATTAAATGGTTCACGCTGACTTTTGGCGTATTTGGCTGTTTTGGCAACAGTTGCCTCGTTCTTGCAACTTGGAAGCACAAGTCTTTGCAACATAAGTGTGGTGAGTGCTCAACGCTAACGACTAATAAAAAGCTACCATGTCAGGAGTCCTACTTGCTATCTTGGCATTCGCGGATCTGTTGTGTTTGCTGTACGAGCTACAGTCATGGGCTAGAATGAACTTCGGATGGACGAAAACGAGACTGGTAAGACAGTGAAATGAATAATGAATGATTTTGTCCTAACACGTTACTGAAAAATCAAAAAAAAGAAAGATTTTACAATGGGAAAGTATTTTTTCCGTAGCGTGTTAGGGTAAGATCAATAATTTTGATCAATCATATTATCAGGACTACTGCTTCTATTTCAACTCGGGCTATATATTTCTCGTTAACTTTGAGACCTACGCAATATTGATGATTTCCTTCGATCGACACTTTGCCATTGCAACCCCGATAAAGTATAACTTTTATAACTTTTTTCCGTAATCAAATATCAAATCTTTTTCGCAGGTATCAAATCTGGAACAGAACAACGTACTGTGTGTACATGTGCGTTCCTGGCGTATTACTAGGACTAGTTTACGTGGTTCGTTTGAAAATGAAGATCGAATAACGCGGCATTCGCTTCAGGCAGTTGCGGCTCTTCACATCAGCAGCAAAACGATCGACCCGTGTATTCTTCCGGGTGCGTTGACGGAAGAAGTGCTGCCCTACTGGAGCAAAACCACCATGACCATGTGCGCGATGATCGTGATAGTCAACATGGCGACCTACGTTCGTCTCTACTTCTGCTCTCCTCTGTCTTCCAGAGACCCAGCAAGTCTCGATGTGCAAAAACGTATTCTAAGCACTATCATTATACAGGTGTCATCACTTATCATTTACGAAGTGTCAAACAGATTTAGGTTATTGTTTTCGTGTTTTCCGCCGTGTTTTCCGCGGTGATCATGCTTTCTCTGGAGTATGTGCACGCTAGCGAAACATTGATCATCGACGCGAGTGCCTATGCTGTCATTCCAGGTAAAAAATATATTTAAAAAATAGGCGTCTAAAACTACATTTTCGGTTGTTTCATTTAAAAATGTACAAATTAAAAAGTTCAGAAGTGTAAAAACCGCATAAATATTCTCAGGTCTGGTTTCGTATTCGCTGAACTTCTATGTGTACTACTGGAGAAGTCGCGACTACCGTACTTGTTTCAAACTGCTCTTGTTCAAGCGACCCGTTCACAGACACTCGATCGAACCATTCGTAGTATGTCAAATGTAGTATATATATTTAAAAGTTAAGAATCGAGTTTGGAAATAATTTTATGAACTTCAAGGAAAGCAATATCGATCATGCCAAGTGAATGCGAGAGTTTAGGCAAGTCAGTACCAGGTGGTGCAGCGATACAATTTTTGAAACATATTTTGTGATACACCGCGAAATTGTATTTTATTCTAAGACGCAAGTGAAGTCAAAATATTTTGAACTCCATTTCGACTGCAGAAGCAGCGATGCGAAATATGTTAGTCGGACACAACATATTTCGCGATATTCTCTGTCTCTCTCGTATCCACACACTCTTTCGTTGTTTATGACCTTCAACCATGCCGAACTCGGAGAGAACAGGCTGTGAAACAGTGCTAATTCTGAAATATACTCAGCTTTTATCCGGCAGAAGCGATGAATATTGGAAATAGTTTGATCTTTTCTTTGTATCTCTCTATCCATACGCTCTCTCACTCTCTCTAACCTGTCATTTCAAAATATTTTCAAAATATTTCCAAAATATTTTGAACTTATTTCGAACTTCAGTTCGAACTATTTGGTGACTTTAATCCCACCCAATCCAAAAAAGTGCACAGTGTGGTGTTGCACCAATATGCACAAACAGCTGATTACGGGTTGTTTGAGGGCACTCTGTCGATCCCACCCACAAATCAAAAAGCCTATTGTGAGAGATGTACAGTACAATCCGTAATAAGTAGACATTTTGTAGAAATAAGTAATATTTATAGTAAAAGTAATAAATGGCTGTGACTCCGTTAAGAGGCGGAATTTTGAGAAAATTGTTGTTCACAGTAGTCTGCATGAAACTACGTTGGTTGTTGTGTGGTTTGATCGCTTTGTGTCGGAGTTTTCCATATTCACGAATATCGAGATAAATGACGTTGGCCGGTCGAGTGAAATTTGCATAAAATCTCGCTTATTTTTCCGCCAACTGAGAAATGACCAGTGTCGATTAGAGAAACTACATGGAAAACTTCGACTAAACGCTGATGCAATCACAAAACAAACTGCACAGTCATATGCAGACTATTGTGAACCACAAATCTCTCTTTTGATGCAACTCAAAATTCAGCCTCTGAACGGAGTTCGGAGTTACAGCGATTTATTACTTTTACTATAAATAATACTTATTTCTACAAAATGACTACTTTTTACGGATTGTATTGTATGTGTCATCTCTCTTGTTCACATGATCGTCTATTTGTTGTGGTTCAGATGGAATGTGATGGTTGGTATTGGGTGGTATTTGAGTGGTCCCCCTGGTATTTGTGATAGCGCGTATTTAAGCGATCAGTGTGATCGATAGAAGCTTATTACGATAAAACCTAATCCACCGACACGTTGCCCATGCTTTACTCTATATAAACACTTTGATAAGAAAGACACTGACAAGAAAGACACTGATAAGACAGCCATCTCTTCACTTAGACATACATACATGTGTACACAGACACTGCTAGAGATAAGCTATAAGCACATGAATCATGAAAATGGGTGTTGAGAGTGGGTGATATTTTCTCATAGAACATGGCTCAATTAGGAATATTAATAAAAAGAAAAGAATACAAATAAAACGAATATAATTGTATTTTGTGTTTATTTGTTTTCCAATTCTGATCATGTTTGCCGTGATAACTCTATTTAAGACGTCATTCCTATTATATTTTCACGGTAAAAAATATTATTATTATTTCAACAATAACCGGGTCAGTGTGGGAGAGTCAAAACGACGACTTGACGTGTGGATTCATCATCTGTCGGTTCTTGTGCGAGAGAGTGCAGAATGGGATAAACGCAGAATGTTACTCATTTTGAAAGGACGTCTGTTTAGTCTCAGCTGTGACTGCAAGGTTACTGTTTATCTAGTCGTGTCCATCCCATCCACGTATGTTGTTTCTCACCATGTCAGCTCGACATGAGAGGACAACGATAAAGACGAAATAGGAAACACCGACCAGGCAACCCATCTATTCAAAGAACAAACTATGATGCATTCATTCATTGTTAACACACACACATAGTTTTCAGAGCTACTCATTCTACTCATAGACACGCGATCCGATTGTACGTAAAAATTATATCGCCTTGGTGATTCTACCTCCATAAGAAAGTGCTATAAATTTTCTGCACGACTTCAATGTAGCAATGCACTATTACTATTGTTTCAATAGAAACTAACACCAGACATTTCGTCTACGTGTGACATGTATCATTTGTTATACTTGTAAAAAAATGGGCTTGTAAAAAATATGTGTGTGCATATTTTCACATTATTTGGTTATTTCAAGCGTGTTACGTCGGTATTATTTGTTCAAAGGGGGCGGTCCGGAGTGTTATGGATCAACCAATCACAGCGCGCGTCTCGATCTTTCTATGCTTTCTCTCTCTGAACGATAAAAGCTGAAAAACTTTCACATTCAGTCATTCAGTCATTCGTAAATAATTTTTTATAAGATTTTTTTTACCTTAAATAACTCTCCGTGGCATTGTATGGCTACTAATTTATTTTGCATGTACCACGAAACCCCATTGTACAGTAGGTTTCTTATGTGTCTTTATATATCTGTATTATATGTTACAAATTCTTGACCAGTAAAAATATTCATTTTTCAGGCAACTCCTAACTTCAGCACGTTTCACGCATCATCATGAGCAACCAGGACAACCCTCTGGAAACAGTGTGTTTAATTTTATGATGTAGAAGCTAGAACACAATTAGAGAATAGAGTTGGAATAACTCCGCGCTTTGAAAAAAACTACAAAATCACAAAAGGTCGGTGTACTTGTACTTTATGAAACAACACTGATGCTTTGGAGAAAAATCTGAAATGTAAATGTAAGTATTTCAGATGAAGAATTTGGGTGATGCTCTGCCGGAACAGGATGAGAAGAAGCCGAATGTTGCGCCTAATGCGAGTTTGACAGAAGTTTTCGTTTTTACGATCTTGAATGTCTGTTTAGTCTCCTACAATACAGCATACAGCCTTCTCAGAAAGGGCTTTCCATGGCCTCCTCGACTCGTTCACCCGGTAGTCGAGTAGTCTCGCTCTTGTCACCACAGGCTCCATCACTCTCAGTGAGTGGCCACCGCGTGCTGTCCTTCTCAATCCGCTGTCCGATACCAGGACCATCATTCCATCTGGAGGGGCTCGCACTTCGTGCACAGAACTCCACATTAGCACCCATAATTTACAATGATATCAACATATGAAATCGACGATCATCTATTATAGTGCACGTAATGATGAAATACTTGATTTCAGTTGACGCATTCGGATGTGATCAAGCCGGGCTTCCTTAAGAAAGTCATTCTGCGCGCGCGTCTCTCCAAGACAGTGAAGCAACTCTCCAAGGAAGAGAAGCAGTGCATCCAGGCCGAAACTGAAGACGGAAAGTTTGTCGCAGTCTACTACCGCGGTTCATCCCCTCTGCCCATCGTTGAGGTAGAGTTTTAATAAGAAAAAATCTTATTGCAAAACGTGAATGGATTGATTTGTATCACGTTTACGTTCACACATCGCTATAAATCTTGTGCATAAACTACAAATGCCACGTGGAAGAAGCTCAACATACTTACAATCACTTTTCATACATACAATCACTTTTCATGAATAAACTAATGCTGAAAATTATCAGAAAACGCGTTTTTTTTCTAAACTAATCACAAGAGGAAAAAAGGAGTGATAAATTCTTTTATCATGAAAAGTGATTATGTTCTTTCACGTGGTATTAAGCTAATGAACAAAATGTATAGCTGCCCGACTAAATATGAAAAACAGAACAAATTTGAAACAAACAAGACTCGAAACAAACAATACGCAAATTCGAACTGACAACTGAGTGAAACGTTAGTGAACATATATGACAAGAGATATATGACAAATAAAATTTGGTGATTTATGTCTCATACTTAGATTGACACTATCCACCACTCATTGTTTGTTTTTTTTCATGTGAGAAAACTCTTTTTTTGCAGCGCGGCGAGCACCGTCAGCTGATCACTCTGACGGATGCGGAAGTTCGTTGCCAGACACCGAAGAACACCACTGACCAGCATGTCTACATCATAGCTCACAAGATTGACGTGTTCGACGATGTAGCTGGAGCGACATGGCTGTCCCAGCGCATCACCACAAAAGAAGACATGGACGATACACAGTACGTAAACTGACATATACGTTGTATGATATACAATGTATAAGATAGTGTACATGTGCCTTAATCTCAAAATCTTGTGTGTTTGAGGTTCGGTGTGCTGAGACTGGAGAGCGTAGTGCCGAACAAGAAGGTCACGAGAGGAAACAACGTGAGTTAGAACACATAGAGGTGACCAGCAACACACGCGTAGCATATGCTGCCATTGCTGCCACTTTTGGTAACATACTTGGACGTCTCCGCACCGCTCGCCACTCGCCGCTGGTAATAGTCAACGTACAGCGTACAAAATAAATAAAAAATGCCGCAGCGAAAATATTCGCTAGCGTTGTCGTCTCCAGCAGCGACTGAGAGCAGCGACTATCGATCGATATTTATATATTTCATACTATGCAGCTAGCGGATAAAATAGACCAGCGGAAATATGACACATTTCTAACAACATTAACTTAATTTTCAGACTCACTTTGTGACGAGGGTGGAGTTTCTCGACAGTGAGGAAACTGCGATCCGGATGGTGATATGGGAACCGTTCCTCCAAGACGCCAACAAGCTGCAATCCGGCACGGTACTGTCTAGAATAATCTTTTTTGATTTTATTAAACATTTTCAGATCCACTTTGTTGTGGGAGCGGGCAAACTGAAGTGGTATGGGGAAGAGGCTGCGTGGTTCGTCAACTACAATGAGAGCACCATCATTCAGCAGGTGCCAGATGAGAAGAAGATGCTCTCCCATGACAAGGTATGAAGACTACCATTTGCGGACAACGTTGATGAGTTCTGAGTAGTTCATCCTAAATTTTGTCATTGGTCCATTGCTGGTGAGAATCGAATAGGATAATAGACAGCATTGGTTGCTTCGACATGGAAAACGCACTTGCAGGATGAGAAGGCGGAGTGCGACGACGACGCGTCGCACGCGACCGCACAGCCTGACAGGGATGAGAACAAGGGGCAGGAGTGAGCACCTCGCCATTTCCCAGACACTTGTGTTCTGTTGTTTCGATTATTTAGTTGAACATGTTGTGTACCTCACTGCTGTTATATTCAAGAGATGGTACGGATAGATAAAAATTTTGTAAAGGACTCCCTCGGTTGCGTGGTATGACACATACATGGACACACCGCATAGCTCAAACTTCACTAATCACTAATCAAGATCAAATATAAAAAAAAACGTTATTCAGAATCGCAAACATGCCGGGAGCCGGGGGCGCGGTTCAGTGGATAGAGCGTTCGCCTCTCAATCTCACGGTCGCTGGTTCGATCCCCCTAGGAGTCAACCATTCTTGTTAAATTCACCCAGCCCCTGTGGTGTGGCAATCCACTCTCATGGTAGCCAGAAGGCGTCACAGCACCATCTACGGACTCAAGAACGGAATTCAAGACGTCCGACGCCACCCAACCCAACTCCCTCTGCTGACGTTGTCGTAATCCAAGAACCCCATCTTGTTCTCGACTAGGAGGACCCCGGATTCAACCGGCTAAAAAAACATGACACGTACAAAACGAAATCACTCATAAGAACTTGAGATGGTCGATTTTTACTAATCTCTAATTTCCCTAATATAGAATATAACAATATTCCATAGCGTTTTCATTACAGCGGCCTAAAATCTCTTCAATAGATGAAAGCCCGAACTGAAATTCTCGAAAGCAACCAAGAATGAGCTGGGTGGTACGTGTTTCAAGCTTGCGCAGTCATTCGATTATAACTCGCTAGTCTTCCGAGTAACCATCCTCCCTCCCCCTCTCTCTTTTTCTCTCTCCTCTCTCCTCTCCTCTCTCCTCTCTCATCTCTCATCTCTCCTCTCTTTCTCCCACCTTATAGCGAGCGTCTCCTCTCTTCTCTATATCTCACCTTGGCGTTTCCAATGATGACGAGCACGAGTCCGTACTTGGCGCGGGTGAGGAGGTAGGAGAGGAGCGCCAATTTTGTTTTGGGGTGTCGCCTGGGATGGTGCTCCTGTCCCTGGTCCCGCTGAGAGCTTTCGCTACGTCCGGGTGGCTCCGAGGACAAAAGCGCCACTTCTCGAATTGCGCACATATTCAAAGAGTATTAATATAAGTTTTAGTGTAGTAATACCTATAGAAACGATTTTCTTTAAAAAGTACTTGCGTAAACAAATGAACTTTGTCTTGTCCCAATGCAGCAAAAGCACATGCATAAAGCGTTTACAAATACTAACACAAACCTGCGCCTCTCTCTTCCCTCTCTCTCTCTCTCTCTCTCTCTCTCTCTCTCTTTCTCTCTCTCCTCTCTCTCTGTCTTCTCTCTCTAATATGGACGTATGGCGTAATTCATTTGTATTGTTATATTTCATCGGTTAATGTCCACTGTCCGTTATGCGCAGGTTTGTGTTAGTATTTGTAAACGCTTTATGCATGTGCTTTTGCTGCATTGGGACAAGACAAAGTTCATTTGTTTACGCAAGTACTTTTTAAAGAAAATATATGTCCTTTTGTTAAATTTCATGGAAATTTTGAATATGTGCTGAATTATGACTATTCATATGGATTTTATCAAAAACTACTATCTCTCACTCACTCTGTTCTCTCCTTCTCTTTGTCCCTTCTCTCTCTTTCACTGTTCCTTCTCTCTCTCTCTCTCTCTCTCTCTCTCTCTCTCTTTCTCTCACACTGTTCTCTCTCTCACTCTTTCACTCTCTCACTTTCTGCCCTTCTCTCTCTCTCTCTGTCTCTTTATATTTTCTGCTCTTCTATCAACGTTGACAAATACTAACACAAACTCTCGGCCGTTCTCTCTCTTCTTACTCTCATGTACCACAGATCACACGTTACGTTTCGGATCGCCGTTACGTTTCACAAAAACGTTTTTCCCCACATATTTTCTCACTACCGTTCGGAGTCGCGCCTACTGCGCTCTTTCTCCTGGTTATAGTTGGCGGACCCAAAACAACGCAAACCCGGCGCGAATTAGACGCTGGCGGCGGCGGGGCGAACTACACTCAAAGTGCGAGTTGGAGAACACGGGCAGAAAACGCCGAGAGAGTACGCTTTCGGGAGAGAGTCAGCGTTACCGGACACGACTTTTTTTGGATATAGCTTCTTGAAAATTCTGGCGCGAGCCCTATCCTAAGCCCTATTTAAGCCCTGTCGTGTCCGGTAACGCTGACTCTCTGCCGAAAGCGTACTCTCTCGCCGTTTTCTGCGCGTGTTCTCCAACTAGCACTTTGAGTGTAGTTCGCCTCGCCGTCGCCAGCGTCTAATTCGCGCCGGGTTTGCGTTGTTTTGGGTTCCCTTCACTCTGGCTAGCTCTCTCTCCCGGCAGGCGGGCAGGGCGCGCAGAGAAATTAACGGCAGAGCTTGGGAATCAGAAACAGAAGAAATTTCTATGAAATTCAACAAAAGCACATATATTATCTGTTAAAAAGTACTTGCGTAAAGATATTAAGTTTGTCTTGACCCAATTCAACAAAAGCGCATGCATAAAACGTTTACAAATACTAACACAAACCTGCGCATAACGGACAGTGGTGGACACTAACAGATGAAATACTCATAACAATACAAATGAATAACGTCATACGTCCATGTTAGAGAGAGAGGAGAAAGAGAGAAAGAGAGAGAGAGAGAGGAGAGAGAGGGGGGAGAGGCGCAGGTTTGTGTTAGTATTTGTAAACGTTTTATGCATGCGCTTTTGTTGAATTGGGTCAAGACAAACTTAATATCTTTACGCAAGTACTTTTTAACAGATATGTAGAAATTAAACAACTTTACTCGCATCAGTAGTCGTTCTTTTTCTCTTCTCCTATGAACAACTACAATACGGGAGAGTCAAACAGAATCCACTCTATCGCGCTGACCACTTTCTGGCGGCTGTCGTTCATCTTGAGATCACATTGTATAGCTATCAGGATAATGTAGAAATTAAACAATTTTACTCGCATCAGTAGTCGATCTTTTTCTCTTCTCCTCTGAACAACTACAATACGGGAGAGTCAAACAGAATCCACTCTATCGCGCTGACCACTTTCTGGCGGCTGTCGTTCATCTTGAGATCACATTGTATAGCTATCAGGATAATGTAGAAATTAAACAATTTTACTCGCATCAGTAGTCGATCTTTTTCTCTTCTCCTCTGAACAACTACAATACGGGAGAGTCAAACAGAATCCACTCTATCGCGCTGACCACTTTCTGGCGGCTGTCGTTCATCTTGAGATCACATTGTATAGCTATCAGGATAATGTAGAAATTAAACAATTTTACTCGCATCAGTAGTCGATCTTTTTCTCTTCTCCTCTGAACAACTACAATAGGGGAGAGTCAAACAGAATCCACTCTATCGCGCTGACCACTTTCTGGCGGCTGTCGTTCATCTTGAGATCACATTGTATAGCTATCAGGATAATGTAGAAATAAAACAATTTTACTCGCATCAGTTATTCGATCTTTTTCGCTTCTCCTCTGAACAACTACAATACGGGAGAGTCAAACAGAATCCACTCTATCGCGCTGACCACTTTCTGGCGGCTGTCGTTCATCTTGAGATCACATTGTAAAGCTATCAGGATAATGTAGAAATAAAACAATTTTACTCGCATCAGTAGTCGATCTTTTTCTCTTCTCCTCTGAACAAATACAATACGGAGAGTCAAACAGAATCCACTCTATCGCGCTGACCACTTTCTGGCGGCTGTCGTTCATCTTGAGATCACATTGTATAGCTATCAGGATAATGTAGAAATTAAACAGTTTTACTCGCATCAGTAGTCGTTCTTTTTCTCTTCTCCTATGAACAAATACAATACGGAGAGTCAAACAGAACCCACTCTATCGCGCTGACCACTTTCTGGCGGCTGTCGTTCATCTTGAGATCACATTGTATAGCTATCAGGATAATGTAGAAATAAAACAATTTCTCTCGAATCAGTTATTCGATCATTTTCTCTTCTCCTCTGAACAACTACAGTACGGGAGAGTCAAACAGAATCCACTCTATCGCGCTGACCACTTTCTGGCGGCTGTCGTTCATCTTGAGATCACATTGTATAGCTATCAGGATAATGTAGAAAGAAAACAATTTTACTCGCATCAGTAGTCGATCTTTTTCTCTTCTCCTCTGAACAACTACAATACGGGAGAGTCAAACAGAATCCACTCTATCGCGCTGACCACTTTCTGGCGGCTGTCGTTCATCTTGAGATCACATTGTATAGCTATCAGGATAATGTAGAAATTAAACAGTTTTACTCGCATCAGTAGTCGTTCTTTTTCTCTTCTCCTATGAACAAATACAATACGGAGAGTCAAACAGAATCCACTCTATCGCGCTGACCACTTTCTGGCGGCTGTCGTTCATCTTGAGATCACATTGTATAGCTATCAGAATAATGTAGAAACAAAACAATTTTACTCGAATCAGTTATTCGATCTTTTTCTCTTCTCCTCTGAACAACTACAATACGGGAGAGTCAAACAGAATCCACTCTATCGCACTGACCACTTTCTGGCGGCTGTCGTTCATCTTGAGATCACATTGTATAGTATCAGGATAATGTAGAAATAAAACAGTTTTACTCGCATCAGTAGTCGATCTTTTCTCTTCTTCTCTGAACAACTACAATACGGGAGAGTCAAACAGAATCCACTCTATCGCGCTGACCACTTTCTGGCGGCTGTCGTTCATCTTGAGATCACATTGTATAGCTATCAGGATAGTGTAGAAATAAAACAATTTTACTCGCATCAGTAGTCGATCTTTTTCTCTTCTCCTCTGAACAACTACAATACGGGAGAGTCAAACGGAATCCACTCTATCGCGCTGACCACTTTCTGGCGGCTGTCGTTCATCTTGAGATCACATTGTATAGCTATCAGGATAATGTAGAAATTAAACAGTTTTACTCGCATCAGTAGTCGTTCTTTTTCTCTTCTCCTATGAACAAATACAATACGGAGAGTCAAACAGAATCCACTCTATCGCGCTGACCACTTTCTGGCGGCTGTCGTTCATCTTGAGATCACATTGTATAGCTATCAGGATAATGTAGAAATTAAACAGTTTTACTCGCATCAGTAGTCGTTCTTTTTCTCTTCTCCTATGAACAAATACAATACGGAGAGTCAAACAGAATCCACTCTATCGCGCTGACCACTTTCTGGCGGCTGTCGTTCATCTTGAGATCACATTGTATAGCTATCAGGATAGTGTAGAAATAAAACAATTTTACTCGCATCAGTAGTCGATCTTTTTCTCTTCTCCTCTGAACAACTACAATACGGGAGAGTCAAACAGAATCCACTCTATCGCGCTGACCACTTTCTGGCGGCTGTCGTTCATCTTGAGATCACATTGTATAGCTATCAGGATAATGTAGAAATAAAACAATTTTACTCGCATCAGTAGTCGATCTTTTTCTCTTCTCCTCTGAACAACTACAATACGGGAGAGTCAAACGGAATCCACTCTATCGCGCTGACCACTTTCTGGCGGCTGTCGTTCATCTTGAGATCACATTGTATAGCTATCAGGATAATGTAGAAATTAAACAGTTTTACTCGCATCAGTAGTCGTTCTTTTTCTCTTCTCCTATGAACAAATACAATACGGAGAGTCAAACAGAATCCACTCTATCGCGCTGACCACTTTCTGGCGGCTGTCGTTCATCTTGAGATCACATTGTATAGCTATCAGGATAGTGTAGAAATAAAACAATTTTACTCGCATCAGTAGTCGATCTTTTTCTCTTCTCCTCTGAACAACTACAATACGGGAGAGTCAAACAGAATCCACTCTATCGCGCTGACCACTTTCTGGCGGCTGTCGTTCATCTTGAGATCACATTGTATAGCTATCAGAATAATGTAGAAACAAAACAATTTTACTCGCATCAGTTATTCGATCTTTTTCTCTTCTCCTCTGAACAACTACAATACGGGAGAGTCAAACAGAATCCACTCTATCGCGCTGACCACTTTCTGGCGGCTGTCGTTCATCTTGAGATCACATTGTATAGCTATCAGGAAAATGTAGAAATAAAACAATTTTACTCGAATCAGTTATTCGATCTTTTTCTCTTCTCCTCTGAACAACTACAATACGGGAGAGTCAAACAGAATCCACTCTATCGCACTGACCACTTTCTGGCGGCTGTCGTTCATCTTGAGATCACATTGTATAGTATCAGGATAATGTAGAAATAAAACAGTTTTACTCGCATCAGTAGTCGATCTTTTTCTCTTCTTCTCTGAACAACTACAATACGGGAGAGTCAAACGGAATCCACTCTATCGCGCTGACCACTTTCTGGCGGCTGTCGTTCATCTTGAGATCACATTGTATAGCTATCAGGATAATGTAGAAATTAAACAGTTTTACTCGCATCAGTAGTCGTTCTTTTTCTCTTCTCCTATGAACAAATACAATACGGAGAGTCAAACAGAATCCGCTCTATCGCGCTGACCACTTTCTGGCGGCTGTCGTTCATCTTGAGATCACATTGTATAGCTATCAGGATAATGTAGAAATTAAACAATTTCTCTCGAATCAGTTATTCGATCATTTTCTCTTCTCCTCTGAACAACTACAGTACGGGAGAGTCAAACAGAATCCGCTCTATCGCGCTGACCACTTTCTGGCGGCTGTCGTTCATCTTGAGATCACATTGTATAGCTATCAGGATAATGTAGAAATTAAACAATTTCTCTCGAATCAGTTATTCGATCATTTTCTCTTCTCCTCTGAACAACTACAGTACGGGAGAGTCAAACAGAATCCACTCTATCGCGCTGACCACTTTCTGGCGGCTGTCGTTCATCTTGAGATCACATTGTATAGCTATCAGGATAATGTAGAAATTAAACAATTTCTCTCGAATCAGTTATTCGATCTTTTTCTCTTCTCCTCTGAACAACTACAATACGGGAGAGTCAAACAGAATCCACTCTATCGCGCTGACCACTTTCTGGCGGCTGTCGTTCATCTTGAGATCACATTGTATAGCTATCAGGATAATGTAGAAATAAAACAATTTTACTCGCATCAGTAGTCGATCTTTTTCTCTTCTCCTCTGAACAACTACAATACGGGAGAGTCAAACGGAATCCACTCTATCGCGCTGACCACTTTCTGGCGGCTGTCGTTCATCTTGAGATCACATTGTATAGCTATCAGGATAATGTAGAAATAAAACAATTTTACTCGCATCAGTAGTCGATCTTTTTCTCTTCTCCTCTGAACAAATACAATACGGAGAGTCAAACAGAATCCACTCTATCGCGCTGACCACTTTCTGGCGGCTGTCGTTCATCTTGAGATCACATTGTATAGCTATCAGGATAATGTAGAAATTAAACAGTTTTACTCGCATCAGTAGTCGTTCTTTTTCTCTTCTCCTATGAACAAATACAATACGGAGAGTCAAACAGAACCCACTCTATCGCGCTGACCACTTTCTGGCGGCTGTCGTTCATCTTGAGATCACATTGTATAGCTATCAGGATAATGTAGAAATAAAACAATTTCTCTCGAATCAGTTATTCGATCATTTTCTCTTCTCCTCTGAACAACTACAGTACGGGAGAGTCAAACAGAATCCACTCTATCGCGCTGACCACTTTCTGGCGGCTGTCGTTCATCTTGAGATCACATTGTATAGCTATCAGGATAATGTAGAAATAAAACAATTTCTCTCGAATCAGTTATTCGATCATTTTCTCTTCTCCTCTGAACAACTACAATACGGGAGAGTCAAACAGAATCCACTCTATCGCGCTGACCACTTTCTGGCGGCTGTCGTTCATCTTGAGATCACATTGTATAGCTATCAGGATAATGTAGAAATTAAACAGTTTTACTCGCATCAGTAGTCGTTCTTTTTCTCTTCTCCTATGAACAAATACAATACGGAGAGTCAAACAGAATCCACTCTATCGCGCTGACCACTTTCTGGCGGCTGTCGTTCATCTTGAGATCACATTGTATAGCTATCAGGATAATGTAGAAATAAAACAATTTCTCTCGAATCAGTTATTCGATCATTTTCTCTTCTCCTCTGAACAACTACAGTACGGGAGAGTCAAACAGAATCCACTCTATCGCGCTGACCACTTTCTGGCGGCTGTCGTTCATCTTGAGATCACATTGTATAGCTATCAGGATAATGTAGAAATAAAACAATTTCTCTCGAATCAGTTATTCGATCATTTTCTCTTCTCCTCTGAACAACTACAATACGGGAGAGTCAAACAGAATCCACTCTATCGCGCTGACCACTTTCTGGCGGCTGTCGTTCATCTTGAGATCACATTGTATAGCTATCAGGATAATGTAGAAATTAAACAGTTTTACTCGCATCAGTAGTCGTTCTTTTTCTCTTCTCCTATGAACAAATACAATACGGAGAGTCAAACAGAATCCACTCTATCGCGCTGACCACTTTCTGGCGGCTGTCGTTCATCTTGAGATCACATTGTATAGCTATCAGGATAATGTAGAAATAAAACAATTTTACTCGCATCAGTAGTCGATCTTTTTCTCTTCTCCTCTGAACAACTACAATACGGGAGAGTCAAACAGAATCCACTCTATCGCGCTGACCACTTTCTGGCGGCTGTCGTTCATCTTGAGATCACATTGTATAGCTATCAGGATAGTGTAGAAATAAAACAATTTTACTCGCATCAGTAGTCGATCTTTTTCTCTTCTCCTCTGAACAACTACAATACGGGAGAGTCAAACAGAATCCACTCTATCGCGCTGACCACTTTCTGGCGGCTGTCGTTCATCTTGAGATCACATTGTATAGCTATCAGGATAATGTAGAAATAAAACAATTTTACTCGCATCAGTAGTCGATCTTTTTCTCTTCTCCTCTGAACAAATACAATACGGAGAGTCAAACAGAATCCACTCTATCGCGCTGACCACTTTCTGGCGGCTGTCGTTCATCTTGAGATCACATTGTATAGCTATCAGGATAATGTAGAAATTAAACAGTTTTACTCGCATCAGTAGTCGTTCTTTTTCTCTTCTCCTATGAACAAATACAATACGGAGAGTCAAACAGAACCCACTCTATCGCGCTGACCACTTTCTGGCGGCTGTCGTTCATCTTGAGATCACATTGTATAGCTATCAGGATAATGTAGAAATAAAACAATTTCTCTCGAATCAGTTATTCGATCATTTTCTCTTCTCCTCTGAACAACTACAGTACGGGAGAGTCAAACAGAATCCACTCTATCGCGCTGACCACTTTCTGGCGGCTGTAGTTCATCTTGAGATCACATTGTATAGCTATCAGGATAATGTAGAAATAAAACAATTTTACTCGCATCAGTAGTCGATCTTTTTCTCTTCTCCTCTGAACAACTACAATACGGGAGAGTCAAACAGAATCCACTCTATCGCGCTGACCACTTTCTGGCGGCTGTCGTTCATCTTGAGATCACATTGTATAGCTATCAGGATAATGTAGAAATTAAACAGTTTTACTCGCATCAGTAGTCGTTCTTTTTCTCTTCTCCTATGAACAAATACAATACGGAGAGTCAAACAGAATCCACTCTATCGCGCTGACCACTTTCTGGCGGCTGTCGTTCATCTTGAGATCACATTGTATAGCTATCAGGATAATGTAGAAATAAAACAATTTTACTCGCATCAGTAGTCGATCTTTTTCTCTTCTCCTCTGAACAACTACAATACGGGAGAGTCAAACAGAATCCACTCTATCGCGCTGACCACTTTCTGGCGGCTGTCGTTCATCTTGAGATCACATTGTATAGCTATCAGGATAATGTAGAAATAAAACAATTTCACTCGCATCAATCGATCTTTTTCTCTTCTCCTCTGAACAACTACAATACGGGAGAGTCAAACAGAATCCACTCTATCGCGCTGACCACTTTCTGGCGGCTGTCGTTCATCTTGAGATCACATTGTATAGCTATCAGGAAAATGTAGAAATAAAACAATTTTACTCGCATCAGTAGTCGATCTTTTTCTCTTCTCCTCTGAACAACTACAATACGGGAGAGTCAAACAGAATCCACTCTATCGCGCTGACCACTTTCTGGCGGCTGTCGTTCATCTTGAGATCACATTGTATAGCTATCAGGATAATGTAGAAATAAAACAATTTCACTCGCATCAATCGATCTTTTTCTCTTCTCCTCTGAACAACTACAATACGGGAGAGTCAAACAGAATCCACTCTATCGCGCTGACCACTTTCTGGCGGCTGTCGTTCATCTTGAGATCACATTGTATAGCTATCAGGATAATGTAGAAATAAAACAATTTTACTCGCATCAGTAGTCGATCTTTTTCTCTTCTCCTCTGAACAACTACAATACGGGAGAGTCAAACAGAATCCACTCTATCGCGCTGACCACTTTCTGGCGGCTGTCGTTCATCTTGAGATCACATTGTATAGCTATCAGGATAATGTAGAAATAAAACAATTTTACTCGCATCAGTAGTCGATCTTTTTCTCTTCTCCTCTGAACAACTACAATACGGGAGAGTCAAACAGAATCCACTCTATCGCGCTGACCACTTTCTGGCGGCTGTAGTTTCCAGTCACGCTAGCTGATAGCTAGCCCTCTGCTGGCGGGCGAGCGCGAGAGCACGCGAGAGAGCACGCTGTTTGGAGAGAGACAGATGTACTTTGGTGGCTGCGATCAGTAGGAATTTAGTAAGGGGAGAGAGAAAGAGAGAACGAGAGAACGAGAGAACGAGAGAACGAGAGAACGAGAGAACGAGAGAACGAGAGAACGAGAGAACGAGAGAACGAGAGAACGAGAGAAAAAGAGAGGAGGGAAGGAGGGAAGGAGAGACGGAGAGAACGAGAGAACGAGAGAACGAGAGAAGGATAGAAAGAGAGAACGAGAGAACGAGAGAATCAGAGAAAGAGAGAAAGATATAAAAAGAGAACGAGAGAGCTAGAGAACGAGAGAACGAGAGAAAGAGAGAAAGGGAGAAGGAGGGAAGGAGGGATGGAGAGAAGAAGAGAAGGATAGAAAGAGAGAACGAGAGAACTAGAGAACGAAAGAAAGAGAGAAAGAGAGAAAGAGATAAAGAGAGAACGAGAGAAAGCGAGAACGATATAACGAGAGAATTAGAGAACGAGAGAAAGAGAGAATGGGAGGAGGAGGGAAGGAGAGAAAGAGAGAAAGAGAGAACGAGAAAACGAGAAAACGAGAGAAAGAGAAAACGAGAGAAAGAGAGAACGATATAACGAGAGAGCTAGAGAACGAGAGAAAGAGAGAAAGGGAGAAGGAGGGAAGGAGGGATGGAGAGAAGAAGAGAAGGAGAGAAGGAGAGAACTAGAGAAGAAAGAGAGAAAGAGAGAAAGAGAGAAAGAGAGAAAGAGAGAAAGAGAGAAGAGAGAGAAAGAGAGAAAGAGAGAAAGAGAGAAAGAGAGAAAGAGAGAAAGAGAGAAAGAGAGAAAGAGAGAAAGAGAGAAAGAGATAATGAGAGAACGAGAGAAAGAGAAACCGATAGAAAGAGAAAACGAGTGAAAGAGAGAACGATATAACGAGAGAACTAGAGAACGAGAGAAAGAGAGAAAGTGAGAAGGCGGGAAGGAGGGAAGGAAAGAAGGAGAGAACGAGACAACGAGACAACGAGACAACGAGAGAACGAGAGAACGAGAAAACGAGAGCACGAGAGAACGAGAGAAAGAGAGAACGATATAACGATATAACGAGAGAAATAGAGAACGAGAGAAAGAGAGAAAGAGAGAAGGAGAGAAGGAGGGAAGAAGAGAAGGAGAGACGGAGAGAACGAGAGAACGAGAGAACGAGAGACCGAGAGAAGGATAGAAAGAGAGAACGAGATAAAGAGAGAACGAGAGAACGAGAGAACGAGAGAACGAGAAAACGAGAGAAAGAGAGAACAAGAGAAAGAGAGAACGAAAGAAAGAGAGAACGATATAACTAGAGAACGAGATAACGAGAGAAAGAGAGAAGGAGGGTGGTAGGAGGGAAGGAGGGAAGAAGAGAAGGAGAGACGGAGAGAAGGAGAAAACGAGAGAACGAGAGAACGAGAAACGAGAGAACGAGAGAACGAGAGATCGAGAGAAAGAGAGAAAGAGAGAAAGAGAGAAAGAGAGAACGAGAGAAAGAGAGAACTGGAGAACTAGAGAAAAAGAGAAAGGGAGAAGGAGGGAAGGAGGGAAGGAGAGAAGAAGAGAAGGAGACACGCGAGAACGAGAGAACGAGAGAACGAGAGAACGAGAGAACGAGAGAACGAGAGAACGAGAGAACGAGAGAACGAGAGAAAGAGAAAACGAAATAATAAATGTTTAAGTACCCAGTCACCCTGTTAGAGAGAGAGAGAGAGAGAGAGAGAGAGAGAGAGAGAGAGAGAGACCTATCCATACAGCAGTTGCAAGAGATCTGAAACAATAATCATAAATGTGTTATCACGGTTTGGGCTCCTCAAAGTGGATAATAACTGATTGCAGTGAGGGTTCGGGTGTGGCGAGCGCACCCGAACCCACTCGAACCCTACCCGAACCCACGCGAATCGCGCTCTACAACACACTGTTTTCATTCGGAGCAGTGGCAGGCAATCTGAAATAGTAGTTGGCAATTGAAAAATGTCTTAAAAACATTTGTGTATGTATTGGAAATCGTTTATATTAGAAGTGTGGCAAGCATATGACATATATACGTTGCATTACTACGTTTGTGTACCTTTGCCGGTTATTCCTACGGTCAATACGTTGTAGTTTTTGATATGCGGTGTTTCAAAAGGCTCGTGGTAGCTAAAACAATTCATTTATTCATGTTTTAAATCTTCATTTTACCCTTATATCAAGATTTAGTTCGGGTTCGGGTTTGGGTTCGGGTTCGGGTTTTATTCACCAGGATTCGGGGTTCGAGTTCGGGTTCGGGTTCGGGTTTTATTCACTCCCGTACGATGGCTATTGACGAATATTTGCGCGCGAATCTAGTTCCAGTGTGGAGTTCGACGTTTCATATTTATCACGACCCGACCAACGTGTGATTTCGTTTGATTTTTGATTTTCGTTTTGATTCATCTGTTATGACCAATCTGTTTCTATGTGTGTTGAGGGTTCCAACCTATCCTAGCGTGGCATGGCGGAGGATCTGTTCACGTGTGCGATCTGCATCGAGCGGCTGGTGGAACCGGTGGTGTGAGTTCACCACTAAATTTTACACAGCACTCCGTCAAAAGTGTGCCGCCGTGCCGGGAACCTTTGCGCGCCAAATTTGAAACTTTGTGTTTTGCATCTTACTTGATTGATCCTGTCAGCGGTAATATGCTCATTTCAAAGATTAAGCCACGCATGTCTCAGTTCATCGATCGAAGTGAAACTGCAAACGGCTTCTTAATTTGCAATATCACGAATGCTCAAGGTGTATCTTGTAGTTTCGAGAAAATGACATAATGGAAACATGAGGATGTCTGTTCTGTCCGTCTGTCCTGTCTGTCCCGTACTGTAGTTGTTCAGAGGAGAAGAGAAAATGATCGAATAACTGATTCGAGAGAAATTGTTTTATTTCTACATTATCCTGATAGCTATACAATGTGATCTCAAGATGAACGACAGCCGCCAGAAAGTGGTCAGCGCGATAGAGTGGATTCTGTTTGACTCTCCGTATTGTATTTGTTCATAGGAGAAGAGAAAAAGAACGACTACTGATGCGAGTAAAACTGTTTAATTTCTACATTATCCTGATAGCTATACAATGTGATCTCAAGATGAACGACAGCCGCCAGAAAGTGGTCAGCGCGATAGAGTGGATTCTGTTTGACTCTCCCGTATTGTAGTTGTTCAGAGGAGAAGAGAAAATGATCGAATAACTGATTCGAGAGAAATTGTTTTATTTCTACATTATCCTGATAGCTATACAATGTGATCTCAAGATGAACGACAGCCGCCAGAAAGTGGTCAGCGCGATAGAGTGGATTCTGTTTGACTCTCCCGTACTGTAGTTGTTCAGAGGAGAAGAGAAAATGATCGAATAACTGATTCGAGAGAAATTGTTTTATTTCTACATTATCCTGATAGCTATACAATGTGATCTCAAGATGAACGACAGCCGCCAGAAAGTGGTCAGCGCGATAGAGTGGGTTCTGTTTGACTCTCCGTATTGTATTTGTTCATAGGAGAAGAGAAAAAGAACGACTACTGATGCGAGTAAAACTGTTTAATTTCTACATTATCCTGATAGCTATACAATGTGATCTCAAGATGAACGACAGCCGCCAGAAAGTGGTCAGCGCGATAGAGTGGATTCTGTTTGACTCTCCGTATTGTATTTGTTCAGAGGAGAAGAGAAAAAGATCGACTACTGATGCGAGTAAAATTGTTTTATTTCTACATTATCCTGATAGCTATACAATGTGATCTCAAGATGAACGACAGCCGCCAGAAAGTGGTCAGCGCGATAGAGTGGATTCCGTTTGACTCTCCCGTATTGTAGTTGTTCAGAGGAGAAGAGAAAAAGATCGACTACTGATGCGAGTAAAATTGTTTTATTTCTACATTATCCTGATAGCTATACAATGTGATCTCAAGATGAACGACAGCCGCCAGAAAGTGGTCAGCGCGATAGAGTGGATTCTGTTTGACTCTCCCGTATTGTAGTTGTTCAGAGGAGAAGAGAAAAAGATCGAATAACTGATTCGAGAGAAATTGTTTAATTTCTACATTATCCTGATAGCTATACAATGTGATCTCAAGATGAACGACAGCCGCCAGAAAGTGGTCAGCGCGATAGAGTGGATTCTGTTTGACTCTCCCGTACTGTAGTTGTTCAGAGGAGAAGAGAAAATGATCGAATAACTGATTCGAGAGAAATTGTTTAATTTCTACATTATCCTGATAGCTATACAATGTGATCTCAAGATGAACGACAGCCGCCAGAAAGTGGTCAGCGCGATAGAGCGGATTCTGTTTGACTCTCCCGTACTGTAGTTGTTCAGAGGAGAAGAGAAAATGATCGAATAACTGATTCGAGAGAAATTGTTTAATTTCTACATTATCCTGATAGCTATACAATGTGATCTCAAGATGAACGACAGCCGCCAGAAAGTGGTCAGCGCGATAGAGCGGATTCTGTTTGACTCTCCGTATTGTATTTGTTCATAGGAGAAGAGAAAAAGAACGACTACTGATGCGAGTAAAACTGTTTAATTTCTACATTATCCTGATAGCTATACAATGTGATCTCAAGATGAACGACAGCCGCCAGAAAGTGGTCAGCGCGATAGAGTGGATTCCGTTTGACTCTCCCGTATTGTAGTTGTTCAGAGAAGAAGAGAAAAAGATCGACTACTGATGCGAGTAAAACTGTTTTATTTCTACATTATCCTGATACTATACAATGTGATCTCAAGATGAACGACAGCCGCCAGAAAGTGGTCAGTGCGATAGAGTGGATTCTGTTTGACTCTCCCGTATTGTAGTTGTTCAGAGGAGAAGAGAAAAAGATCGAATAACTGATTCGAGTAAAATTGTTTTATTTCTACATTTTCCTGATAGCTATACAATGTGATCTCAAGATGAACGACAGCCGCCAGAAAGTGGTCAGCGCGATAGAGTGGATTCTGTTTGACTCTCCCGTATTGTAGTTGTTCAGAGGAGAAGAGAAAAAGATCGAATAACTGATGCGAGTAAAATTGTTTTGTTTCTACATTATTCTGATAGCTATACAATGTGATCTCAAGATGAACGACAGCCGCCAGAAAGTGGTCAGCGCGATAGAGTGGATTCTGTTTGACTCTCCCGTATTGTAGTTGTTCAGAGGAGAAGAGAAAAAGATCGACTACTGATGCGAGTAAAATTGTTTTATTTCTACACTATCCTGATAGCTATACAATGTGATCTCAAGATGAACGACAGCCGCCAGAAAGTGGTCAGCGCGATAGAGTGGATTCTGTTTGACTCTCCGTATTGTATTTGTTCATAGGAGAAGAGAAAAAGAACGACTACTGATGCGAGTAAAACTGTTTAATTTCTACATTATCCTGATAGCTATACAATGTGATCTCAAGATGAACGACAGCCGCCAGAAAGTGGTCAGCGCGATAGAGTGGATTCCGTTTGACTCTCCCGTATTGTAGTTGTTCAGAGGAGAAGAGAAAAAGATCGACTACTGATGCGAGTAAAATTGTTTTATTTCTACATTATCCTGATAGCTATACAATGTGATCTCAAGATGAACGACAGCCGCCAGAAAGTGGTCAGCGCGATAGAGTGGATTCTGTTTGACTCTCCCGTATTGTAGTTGTTCAGAGGAGAAGAGAAAAAGATCGACTACTGATGCGAGTAAAATTGTTTTATTTCTACACTATCCTGATAGCTATACAATGTGATCTCAAGATGAACGACAGCCGCCAGAAAGTGGTCAGCGCGATAGAGTGGATTCTGTTTGACTCTCCGTATTGTATTTGTTCATAGGAGAAGAGAAAAAGAACGACTACTGATGCGAGTAAAACTGTTTAATTTCTACATTATCCTGATAGCTATACAATGTGATCTCAAGATGAACGACAGCCGCCAGAAAGTGGTCAGCGCGATAGAGTGGATTCTGTTTGACTCTCCGTATTGTATTTGTTCATAGGAGAAGAGAAAAAGAACGACTACTGATGCGAGTAAAACTGTTTAATTTCTACATTATCCTGATAGCTATACAATGTGATCTCAAGATGAACGACAGCCGCCAGAAAGTGGTCAGCGCGATAGAGTGGATTCCGTTTGACTCTCCCGTATTGTAGTTGTTCAGAGGAGAAGAGAAAAAGATCGACTACTGATGCGAGTAAAATTGTTTTATTTCTACACTATCCTGATAGCTATACAATGTGATCTCAAGATGAACGACAGCCGCCAGAAAGTGGTCAGCGCGATAGAGTGGATTCTGTTTGACTCTCCCGTATTGTAGTTGTTCAGAGAAGAAGAGAAAAGATCGACTACTGATGCGAGTAAAACTGTTTTATTTCTACATTATCCTGATACTATACAATGTGATCTCAAGATGAACGACAGCCGCCAGAAAGTGGTCAGTGCGATAGAGTGGATTCTGTTTGACTCTCCCGTATTGTAGTTGTTCAGAGGAGAAGAGAAAAAGATCGAATAACTGATTCGAGTAAAATTGTTTTGTTTCTACATTATTCTGATAGCTATACAATGTGATCTCAAGATGAACGACAGCCGCCAGAAAGTGGTCAGCGCGATAGAGTGGATTCTGTTTGACTCTCCGTATTGTATTTGTTCATAGGAGAAGAGAAAAAGAACGACTACTGATGCGAGTAAAACTGTTTAATTTCTACATTATCCTGATAGCTATACAATGTGATCTCAAGATGAACGACAGCCGCCAGAAAGTGGTCAGCGCGATAGAGTGGATTCTGTTTGACTCTCCCGTATTGTAGTTGTTCAGAGGAGAAGAGAAAAAGATCGACTACTGATGCGAGTAAAATTGTTTTCTTTCTACATTATCCTGATAGCTATACAATGTGATCTCAAGATGAACGACAGCCGCCAGAAAGTGGTCAGCGCGATAGAGTGGATTCTGTTTGACTCTCCCGTACTGTAGTTGTTCAGAGGAGAAGAGAAAATGATCGAATAACTGATTCGAGAGAAATTGTTTTATTTCTACATTATCCTGATAGCTATACAATGTGATCTCAAGATGAACGACAGCCGCCAGAAAGTGGTCAGCGCGATAGAGTGGGTTCTGTTTGACTCTCCGTATTGTATTTGTTCATAGGAGAAGAGAAAAAGAACGACTACTGATGCGAGTAAAACTGTTTAATTTCTACATTATCCTGATAGCTATACAATGTGATCTCAAGATGAACGACAGCCGCCAGAAAGTGGTCAGCGCGATAGAGTGGATTCTGTTTGACTCTCCGTATTGTATTTGTTCAGAGGAGAAGAGAAAAAGATCGACTACTGATGCGAGTAAAATTGTTTTATTTCTACATTATCCTGATAGCTTTACAATGTGATCTCAAGATGAACGACAGCCGCCAGAAAGTGGTCAGCGCGATAGAGTGGATTCTGTTTGACTCTCCCGTATTGTAGTTGTTCAGAGGAGAAGCGAAAAAGATCGAATAACTGATGCGAGTAAAATTGTTTTATTTCTACATTATCCTGATAGCTATACAATGTGATCTCAAGATGAACGACAGCCGCCAGAAAGTGGTCAGCGCGATAGAGTGGATTCTGTTTGACTCTCCCCTATTGTAGTTGTTCAGAGGAGAAGAGAAAAAGATCGACTACTGATGCGAGTAAAATTGTTTAATTTCTACATTATCCTGATAGCTATACAATGTGATCTCAAGATGAACGACAGCCGCCAGAAAGTGGTCAGCGCGATAGAGTGGATTCTGTTTGACTCTCCCGTATTGTAGTTGTTCAGAGGAGAAGAGAAAAAGATCGACTACTGATGCGAGTAAAATTGTTTAATTTCTACATTATCCTGATAGCTATACAATGTGATCTCAAGATGAACGACAGCCGCCAGAAAGTGGTCAGCGCGATAGAGTGGATTCTGTTTGACTCTCCCGTATTGTAGTTGTTCAGAGGAGAAGAGAAAAAGATCGACTACTGATGCGAGTAAAATTGTTTAATTTCTACATTATCCTGATAGCTATACAATGTGATCTCAAGATGAACGACAGCCGCCAGAAAGTGGTCAGCGCGATAGAGTGGATTCTGTTTGACTCTCCCGTATTGTAGTTGTTCATAGGAGAAGAGAAAAAGAACGACTACTGATGCGAGTAAAGTTGTTTAATTTCTACATATCTGTTAAAAAGTACTTGCGTAAAGATATTAAGTTTGTCTTGACCCAATTCAACAAAAGCGCATGCATAAAACGTTTACAAATACTAACACAAACCTGCGCCTCTCCCCCCTCTCTCTCCTCTCTCTCTCTCTCTTTCTCTCTTTCTCCTCTCTCTCTAACATGGACGTATGACGTTATTCATTTGTATTGTTATGAGTATTTCATCTGTTAGTGTCCACCACTGTCCGTTATGCGCAGGTTTGTGTTAGTATTTGTAAACGTTTTATGCATGCGCTTTTGTTGAATTGGGTCAAGACAAACTTAATATCTTTACGCAAGTACTTTTTAACAGATAATATATGTGCTTTTGTTGAATTTCATAGAAATTTCTTCTGTTTCTGATTCCCAAGCTCTGCCGTTAATTTCTCTGCGCGCCCTGCCCGCCTGCCGGGAGAGAGAGCTAGCCAGAGTGAAGGGAACCCAAAACAACGCAAACCCGGCGCGAATTAGACGCTGGCGACGGCGAGGCGAACTACACTCAAAGTGCTAGTTGGAGAACACGCGCAGAAAACGGCGAGAGAGTACGCTTTCGGCAGAGAGTCAGCGTTACCGGACACGACAGGGCTTAAATAGGGCTTAGGATAGGGCTCGCGCCAGAATTTTCAAGAAGCTATATCCAAAAAAAGTCGTGTCCGGTAACGCTGACTCTCTCCCGAAAGCGTACTCTCTCGGCGTTTTCTGCCCGTGTTCTCCAACTCGCACTTTGAGTGTAGTTCGCCCCGCCGCCGCCAGCGTCTAATTCGCGCCGGGTTTGCGTTGTTTTGGGTCCGCCAACTATAACCAGGAGAAAGAGCGCAGTAGGCGCGACTCCGAACGGTAGTGAGAAAATATGTGGGGAAAAACGTTTTTGTGAAACGTAACGGCGATCCGAAACGTAACGTGTGATCTGTGGTACATGAGAGTAAGAAGAGAGAGAACGGCCGAGAGTTTGTGTTAGTATTTGTCAACGTTGATAGAAGAGCAGAAAATATAAAGAGACAGAGAGAGAGAGAGAAGGGCAGAAAGTGAGAGAGTGAAAGAGTGAGAGAGAGAACAGTGTGAGAGAAAGAGAGAGAGAGAGAGAGAGAGAGAGAGAGAGAGAAGGAACAGTGAAAGAGAGAGAAGGGACAAAGAGAAGGAGAGAACAGAGTGAGTGAGAGATAGTAGTTTTTGATAAAATCCATATGAATAGTCATAATTCAGCACATATTCAAAATTTCCATGAAATTTAACAAAAGGACATATATTTTCTTTAAAAAGTACTTGCGTAAACAAATGAACTTTGTCTTGTCCCAATGCAGCAAAAGCACATGCATAAAGCGTTTACAAATACTAACACAAACCTGCGCATAACGGACAGTGGACATTAACCGATGAAATATAACAATACAAATGAATTACGCCATACGTCCATATTAGAGAGAGAAGACAGAGAGAGAGGAGAGAGAGAAAGAGAGAGAGAGAGAGAGAGAGAGAGAGAGAGAGGGAAGAGAGAGGCGCAGGTTTGTGTTAGTATTTGTAAACGCTTTATGCATGTGCTTTTGCTGCATTGGGACAAGACAAAGTTCATTTGTTTACGCAAGTACTTTTTAAAGAAAATCGTTTCTATAGGTATTACTACACTAAAACTTATATTAATACTCTTTGAATATGTGCGCAATTCGAGAAGTGGCGCTTTTGTCCTCGGAGCCACCCGGACGTAGCGAAAGCTCTCAGCGGGACCAGGGACAGGAGCACCATCCCAGGCGACACCCCAAAACAAAATTGGCGCTCCTCTCCTACCTCCTCACCCGCGCCAAGTACGGACTCGTGCTCGTCATCATTGGAAACGCCAAGGTGAGATATAGAGAAGAGAGGAGACGCTCGCTATAAGGTGGGAGAAAGAGAGGAGAGATGAGAGATGAGAGAGGAGAGAGGAGAGGAGAGAGGAGAGAGAAAAAGAGAGAGGGGGAGGGAGGATGGTTACTCGGAAGACTAGCGAGTTATAATCGAATGACTGCGCAAGCTTGAAACACGTACCACCCAGCTCATTCTTGGTTGCTTTCGAGAATTTCAGTTCGGGCTTTCATCTATTGAAGAGATTTTAGGCCGCTGTAATGAAAACGCTATGGAATATTGTTATATTCTATATTAGGGAAATTAGAGATTAGTAAAAATCGACCATCTCAAGTTCTTATGAGTGATTTCGTTTTGTACGTGTCATGTTTTTTTAGCCGGTTGAATCCGGGGTCCTCCTAGTCGAGAACAAGATGGGGTTCTTGGATTACGACAACGTCAGCAGAGGGAGTTGGGTTGGGTGGCGTCGGACGTCTTGAATTCCGTTCTTGAGTCCGTAGATGGTGCTGTGACGCCTTCTGGCTACCATGAGAGTGGATTGCCACACCACAGGGGCTGGGTGAATTTAACAAGAATGGTTGACTCCTAGGGGGATCGAACCAGCGACCGTGAGATTGAGAGGCGAACGCTCTATCCACTGAACCGCGCCCCCGGCTCCCGGCATGTTTGCGATTCTGAATAACGTTTTTTTTTATATTTGATCTTGATTAGTGATTAGTGAAGTTTGAGCTATGCGGTGTGTCCATGTATGTGTCATACCACGCAACCGAGGGAGTCCTTTACAAAATTTTTATCTATCCGTACCATCTCTTGAATATAACAGCAGTGAGGTACACAACATGTTCAACTAAATAATCGAAACAACAGAACACAAGTGTCTGGGAAATGGCGAGGTGCTCACTCCTGCCCCTTGTTCTCATCCCTGTCAGGCTGTGCGGTCGCGTGCGACGCGTCGTCGTCGCACTCCGCCTTCTCATCCTGCAAGTGCGTTTTCCATGTCGAAGCAACCAATGCTGTCTATTATCCTATTCGATTCTCACCAGCAATGGACCAATGACAAAATTTAGGATGAACTACTCAGAACTCATCAACGTTGTCCGCAAATGGTAGTCTTCATACCTTGTCATGGGAGAGCATCTTCTTCTCATCTGGCACCTGCTGAATGATGGTGCTCTCATTGTAGTTGACGAACCACGCAGCCTCTTCCCCATACCACTTCAGTTTGCCCGCTCCCACAACAAAGTGGATCTGAAAATGTTTAATAAAATCAAAAAAGATTATTCTAGACAGTACCGTGCCGGATTGCAGCTTGTTGGCGTCTTGGAGGAACGGTTCCCATATCACCATCCGGATCGCAGTTTCCTCACTGTCGAGAAACTCCACCCTCGTCACAAAGTGAGTCTGAAAATTAAGTTAATGTTGTTAGAAATGTGTCATATTTCCGCTGGTCTATTTTATCCGCTAGCTGCATAGTATGAAATATATAAATATCGATCGATAGTCGCTGCTCTCAGTCGCTGCTGGAGACGACAACGCTAGCGAATATTTTCGCTGCGGCATTTTTTATTTATTTTGTACGCTGTACGTTGACTATTACCAGCGGCGAGTGGCGAGCGGTGCGGAGACGTCCAAGTATGTTACCAAAAGTGGCAGCAATGGCAGCATATGCTACGCGTGTGTTGCTGGTCACCTCTATGTGTTCTAACTCACGTTGTTTCCTCTCGTGACCTTCTTGTTCGGCACTACGCTCTCCAGTCTCAGCACACCGAACCTCAAACACACAAGATTTTGAGATTAAGGCACATGTACACTATCTTATACATTGTATATCATACAACGTATATGTCAGTTTACGTACTGTGTATCGTCCATGTCTTCTTTTGTGGTGATGCGCTGGGACAGCCATGTCGCTCCAGCTACATCGTCGAACACGTCAATCTTGTGAGCTATGATGTAGACATGCTGGTCAGTGGTGTTCTTCGGTGTCTGGCAACGAACTTCCGCATCCGTCAGAGTGATCAGCTGACGGTGCTCGCCGCGCTGCAAAAAAAGAGTTTTCTCACATGAAAAAAAACAAACAATGAGTGGTGGATAGTGTCAATCTAAGTATGAGACATAAATCACCAAATTTTATTTGTCATATATCTCTTGTCATATATGTTCACTAACGTTTCACTCAGTTGTCAGTTCGAATTTGCGTATTGTTTGTTTCGAGTCTTGTTTGTTTCAAATTTGTTCTGTTTTTCATATTTAGTCGGGCAGCTATACATTTTGTTCATTAGCTTAATACCACGTGAAAGAACATAATCACTTTTCATGATAAAAGAATTTATCACTCCTTTTTTCCTCTTGTGATTAGTTTAGAAAAAAAACGCGTTTTCTGATAATTTTCAGCATTAGTTTATTCATGAAAAGTGATTGTATGTATGAAAAGTGATTGTAAGTATGTTGAGCTTCTTCCACGTGGCATTTGTAGTTTATGCACAAGATTTATAGCGATGTGTGAACGTAAACGTGATACAAATCAATCCATTCACGTTTTGCAATAAGATTTTTTCTTATTAAAACTCTACCTCAACGATGGGCAGAGGGGATGAACCGCGGTAGTAGACTGCGACAAACTTTCCGTCTTCAGTTTCGGCCTGGATGCACTGCTTCTCTTCCTTGGAGAGTTGCTTCACTGTCTTGGAGAGACGCGCGCGCAGAATGACTTTCTTAAGGAAGCCCGGCTTGATCACATCCGAATGCGTCAACTGAAATCAAGTATTTCATCATTACGTGCACTATAATAGATGATCGTCGATTTCATATGTTGATATCATTGTAAATTATGGGTGCTAATGTGGAGTTCTGTGCACGAAGTGCGAGCCCCTCCAGATGGAATGATGGTCCTGGTATCGGACAGCGGATTGAGAAGGACAGCACGCGGTGGCCACTCACTGAGAGTGATGGAGCCTGTGGTGACAAGAGCGAGACTACTCGACTACCGGGTGAACGAGTCGAGGAGGCCATGGAAAGCCCTTTCTGAGAAGGCTGTATGCTGTATTGTAGGAGACTAAACAGACATTCAAGATCGTAAAAACGAAAACTTCTGTCAAACTCGCATTAGGCGCAACATTCGGCTTCTTCTCATCCTGTTCCGGCAGAGCATCACCCAAATTCTTCATCTGAAATACTTACATTTACATTTCAGATTTTTCTCCAAAGCATCAGTGTTGTTTCATAAAGTACAAGTACACCGACCTTTTGTGATTTTGTAGTTTTTTTCAAAGCGCGGAGTTATTCCAACTCTATTCTCTAATTGTGTTCTAGCTTCTACATCATAAAATTAAACACACTGTTTCCAGAGGGTTGTCCTGGTTGCTCATGATGATGCGTGAAACGTGCTGAAGTTAGGAGTTGCCTGAAAAATGAATATTTTTACTGGTCAAGAATTTGTAACATATAATACAGATATATAAAGACACATAAGAAACCTACTGTACAATGGGGTTTCGTGGTACATGCAAAATAAATTAGTAGCCATACAATGCCACGGAGAGTTATTTAAGGTAAAAAAAATCTTATAAAAAATTATTTACGAATGACTGAATGACTGAATGTGAAAGTTTTTCAGCTTTTATCGTTCAGAGAGAGAAAGCATAGAAAGATCGAGACGCGCGCTGTGATTGGTTGATCCATAACACTCCGGACCGCCCCCTTTGAACAAATAATACCGACGTAACACGCTTGAAATAACCAAATAATGTGAAAATATGCACACACATATTTTTTACAAGCCCATTTTTTTACAAGTATAACAAATGATACATGTCACACGTAGACGAAATGTCTGGTGTTAGTTTCTATTGAAACAATAGTAATAGTGCATTGCTACATTGAAGTCGTGCAGAAAATTTATAGCACTTTCTTATGGAGGTAGAATCACCAAGGCGATATAATTTTTACGTACAATCGGATCGCGTGTCTATGAGTAGAATGAGTAGCTCTGAAAACTATGTGTGTGTGTTAACAATGAATGAATGCATCATAGTTTGTTCTTTGAATAGATGGGTTGCCTGGTCGGTGTTTCCTATTTCGTCTTTATCGTTGTCCTCTCATGTCGAGCTGACATGGTGAGAAACAACATACGTGGATGGGATGGACACGACTAGATAAACAGTAACCTTGCAGTCACAGCTGAGACTAAACAGACGTCCTTTCAAAATGAGTAACATTCTGCGTTTATCCCATTCTGCACTCTCTCGCACAAGAACCGACAGATGATGAATCCACACGTCAAGTCGTCGTTTTGACTCTCCCACACTGACCCGGTTATTGTTGAAATAATAATAATATTTTTTACCGTGAAAATATAATAGGAATGACGTCTTAAATAGAGTTATCACGGCAAACATGATCAGAATTGGAAAACAAATAAACACAAAATACAATTATATTCGTTTTATTTGTATTCTTTTCTTTTTATTAATATTCCTAATTGAGCCATGTTCTATGAGAAAATATCACCCACTCTCAACACCCATTTTCATGATTCATGTGCTTATAGCTTATCTCTAGCAGTGTCTGTGTACACATGTATGTATGTCTAAGTGAAGAGATGGCTGTCTTATCAGTGTCTTTCTTGTCAGTGTCTTTCTTATCAAAGTGTTATATAGAGTAAAGCATGGGCAACGTGTCGGTGGATTAGGTTTTATCGTAATAAGCTTCTATCGATCACACTGATCGCTTAAATACGCGCTATCACAAATACCAGGGGGACCACTCAAATACCACCCAATACCAACCATCACATTCCATCTGAACCACAACAAATAGACGATCATGTGAACAAGAGAGATGACACATACAATACAATCCGTAAAAAGTAGTCATTTTGTAGAAATAAGTATTATTTATAGTAAAAGTAATAAATCGCTGTAACTCCGAACTCCGTTCAGAGGCTGAATTTTGAGTTGCATCAAAAGAGAGATTTGTGGTTCACAATAGTCTGCATATGACTGTGCAGTTTGTTTTGTGATTGCATCAGCGTTTAGTCGAAGTTTTCCATGTAGTTTCTCTAATCGACACTGGTCATTTCTCAGTTGGCGGAAAAATAAGCGAGATTTTATGCAAATTTCACTCGACCGGCCAACGTCATTTATCTCGATATTCGTGAATATGGAAAACTCCGACACAAAGCGATCAAACCACACAACAACCAACGTAGTTTCATGCAGACTACTGTGAACAACAATTTTCTCAAATTCCGCCTCTTAACGGAGTCACAGCCATTTATTACTTTTACTTTTTTGGATTGGGTGGGATT
>CAWZYM010000175.1:0-72500 GCA_963966185.1 Rhabditoides inermis
TGGTCCTTCTCTCAGAAATAGTTCTCATCAACTACGACCAAAGTATGTGCGTCGGGAAGTGAGTCACATGAGTAGATGAAAACACCGCACATTCACTCTCAATTCACCGCAATTCAACTTTTGTATCGATCGAAATGTCAAAAATCGATTAAATGGAACCGGTTGATGGTCCTTCTCTCAGGAATAGTTCTCATCAACTACGACCAAAGTATGTGCGTCTGGAAGTGGGTCCCACAAGTAGATAAAAACACCGCACACTCACTCTCAATTCACCGCAATTCAACTTTTGTAACCATGCAGATTTCAAAAATCGAATAAATAGAACCGGTTGATGGTCCTTCTCTCAGAAATAGTTCTCATCAACTACGACCAAAGTATGTGCGTCGGGAAGTGAGTCACATGAGTAGATGAAAACACCGCACATTCACTCTCAATTCACCGCAATTCAACTTTTGTATCGATCGAAATGTCAAAAATCGATTAAATGGAACCGGTTGATGGTTCTTCTCTCAGAAATAGTTCTCATCAACTACGACCAAAGTATGTGCGTCGAGAAGTGAGTCACATGACTAGATAAAAACACCGCACACTCACTCTCAATTCACCGCAATTCAACTTTTGTAACCATGCAGATATCAAAAATTGAATAAACAGAACCGGTTGATGGTCCTTCTCTCAGGAATAGTTCTCATCAACTACGACCAAAGTATGTGCGTCTGGAAGTGGGTCCCACAAGTAGATAAAAACACCGTACACTCACTCTCAATTCACCGCAATTCAACTTTTGTATCGATCGAAATGTCAAAAATCGATAAAATGGAACCGGTTGATGGTCCTTCTCTCAGAAATAGTTCAAAATCAACTACGACCAAAGTATGTGCGTCTGGAAGTGGGTCTCATGAGTAGATAAACACACCAGATATTAACTCTCAATTCACCGCAATTCAGTTTGTGTATCGAGCGAAATGTCAAAAATCAACTAAATGGAACCGGTTGATGGTCCTTTTCTTAGGAATAATTCTCTTATCAACTACGACCAAAGTATGTGCGTCGGGAAGTGAGTCACATGAGTAGATGAAAACACCGCACACTCACTCTCAACTCACCGCAATTCAACTTTTGTAACCATGCAGATATCAAAAATCGAATAAACAGAACCGGTTGATGGTCCTTCTCTCAGAAATAGTTCTCATCAACTACGACCAAAATATGTGCGTCGAGAAGTGAGTCACATGAGTAGATGAAAACACCGCACACTCACTCTCAACTCACCGCAATTCAACTTTTGTAACCATGCAGATTTCAAAAATCGAATAAATAGAACCGGTTGATGGCCCTTCTCTCAGAAATAGTTCTCATCAACTACGACCAAAGTATGTGCGTCGGGAAGTGAGTCACATGAGTAGATGAAAACACCGCACACTCACTCTCAATTCACCGCAAATCAACTTTTGTAACCATGCAGATTTCAAAAATCGAATAAATAGAACCGGTTGATGGTCCTTCTTTCAGAAATAGTTCTCATCAACTACGACCAAAGTATGTGCGTCGGGAAGTGAGTCACATGAGTAGATAAAAACACCGCACACTCACTCTCAATTCACCGCAATTCAACTTTTGTAACCATGCAGATTTCAAAAATCGAATAAATAGAACCGGTTGATGGTCCTTCTCTCAGGAATAGTTCTCATCAACTACGACCAAAGTATGTGCGTCTGGAAGTGGGTCCCACAAGTAGATAAAAACACCGTACACTCACTCTCAATTCACCGCAATTCAACTTTTGTATCGATCGAAATGTCAAAAATCGATAAAATGGAACCGGTTGATGGTCCTTCTCTCAGAAATAGTTCAAAATCAACTACGACCAAAGTATGTGCGTCTGGAAGTGGGTCTCATGACTAGATAAAAACACCGCACACTCACTCTCAATTCACCGCAATTCAACTTTTGTAACCATGCAGATTTCAAAAATCGAATAAATAGAACCGGTTGATGGTCCTTCTCTCAGAAATAGTTCTCATCAACTACGACCAAAGTATGTGCGTCGGGAAGTGAGTCTCATGACTAGATAAAAACACCGCACACTCACTCTCAATTCACCGCAATTCAACTTTTGTAACCATGCAGATTTCAAAAATCGAATAAATAGAACCGGTTGATGGTCCTTCTCTCAGAAATAGTTCTCATCAACTACGACCAAAGTATGTGCGTCGGGAAGTGAGTCACATGAGTAGATAAAAACACCGCACACTCACTCTCAATTCACCGCAATTCAACTTTTGTAACCATGCAGATTTCAAAAATCGAATAAATAGAACCGGTTGATAGTCCTTCTCTCAGAAATAGTTCTCATCAACTACGACCAAAGTATGTGCGTCGGGAAGTGAGTCACATGAGTAGATGAAAACACCGCACATTCACTCTCAATTCACCGCAATTCAACTTTTGTATCGATCGAAATGTCAAAAATCGATTAAATGGAACCGGTTGATGGTCCTTCTCTCAGGAATAGTTCTCATCAACTACGACCAAAGTATGTGCGTCTGGAAGTGGGTCCCACAAGTAGATAAAAACACCGCACACTCACTCTCAATTCACCGCAATTCAACTTTTGTAACCATGCAGATTTCAAAAATCGAATAAATAGAACCGGTTGATGGTCCTTCTCTCAGAAATAGTTCTCATCAACTACGACCAAAGTATGTGCGTCGGGAAGTGAGTCACATGAGTAGATGAAAACACCGCACATTCACTCTCAATTCACCGCAATTCAACTTTTGTATCGATCGAAATGTCAAAAATCGATTAAATGGAACCGGTTGATGGTCCTTCTCTCAGGAATAGTTCTCATCAACTACGACCAAAGTATGTGCGTCTGGAAGTGGGTCCCACAAGTAGATAAAAACACCGCACACTCACTCTCAATTCACCGCAATTCAACTTTTGTAACCATGCAGATTTCAAAAATCGAATAAATAGAACCGGTTGATGGTCCTTCTCTCAGAAATAGTTCTCATCAACTACGACCAAAGTATGTGCGTCGGGAAGTGAGTCACATGAGTAGATGAAAACACCGCACATTCACTCTCAATTCACCGCAATTCAACTTTTGTATCGATCGAAATGTCAAAAATCGATTAAATGGAACCGGTTGATGGTCCTTCTCTCAGGAATAGTTCTCATCAACTACGACCAAAGTATGTGCGTCTGGAAGTGGGTCCCACAAGTAGATAAAAACACCGCACACTCACTCTCAATTCACCGCAATTCAACTTTTGTAACCATGCAGATTTCAAAAATCGAATAAATAGAACCGGTTGATGGTCCTTCTCTCAGAAATAGTTCTCATCAACTACGACCAAAGTATGTGCGTCGGGAAGTGAGTCACATGAGTAGATAAAAACACCGCACACTCACTCTCAATTCACCGCAATTCAACTTTTGTAACCATGCAGATTTCAAAAATCGAATAAATAGAACCGGTTGATGGTCCTTCTCTCAGAAATAGTTCTCATCAACTACGACCAAAGTATGTGCGTCGGGAAGTGAGTCACATGAGTAGATGAAAACACCGCACATTCACTCTCAATTCACCGCAATTCAACTTTTGTATCGATCGAAATGTCAAAAATCGATTAAATGGAACCGGTTGATGGTCCTTCTCTCAGGAATAGTTCTCATCAACTACGACCAAAGTATGTGCGTCTGGAAGTGGGTCCCACAAGTAGATAAAAACACCGCACACTCACTCTCAATTCACCGCAATTCAACTTTTGTATCGATCGAAATGTCAAAAATCGATTAAATGGAACCGGTTGATGGTCCTTCTCTCAGGAATAGTTCTCATCAACTACGACCAAAGTATGTGCGTCTGGAAGTGGGTCCCACAAGTAGATAAAAACACCGTACACTCACTCTCAATTCACCGCAATTCAACTTTTGTATCGATCGAAATGTCAAAAATCGATAAAATGGAACCGGTTGATGGTCCTTCTCTCAGAAATAGTTCAAAATCAACTACGACCAAAGTATGTGCGTCTGGAAGTGGGTCTCATGAGTAGATAAACACACCAGATATTAACTCTCAATTCACCGCAATTCAGTTTGTGTATCGAGCGAAATGTCAAAAATCAACTAAATGGAACCGGTTGATGGTCCTTTTCTTAGGAATAATTCTCTTATCAACTACGACCAAAGTATGTGCGTCGGGAAGTGAGTCACATGAGTAGATGAAAACACCGCACACTCACTCTCAACTCACCGCAATTCAACTTTTGTAACCATGCAGATATCAAAAATCGAATAAACAGAACCGGTTGATGGTCCTTCTCTCAGAAATAGTTCTCATCAACTACGACCAAAATATGTGCGTCGAGAAGTGAGTCACATGAGTAGATGAAAACACCGCACACTCACTCTCAACTCACCGCAATTCAACTTTTGTAACCATGCAGATTTCAAAAATCGAATAAATAGAACCGGTTGATGGCCCTTCTCTCAGAAATAGTTCTCATCAACTACGACCAAAGTATGTGCGTCGGGAAGTGAGTCACATGAGTAGATGAAAACACCGCACACTCACTCTCAATTCACCGCAAATCAACTTTTGTAACCATGCAGATTTCAAAAATCGAATAAATAGAACCGGTTGATGGTCCTTCTTTCAGAAATAGTTCTCATCAACTACGACCAAAGTATGTGCGTCGGGAAGTGAGTCACATGAGTAGATAAAAACACCGCACACTCACTCTCAATTCACCGCAATTCAACTTTTGTAACCATGCAGATTTCAAAAATCGAATAAATAGAACCGGTTGATGGTCCTTCTCTCAGGAATAGTTCTCATCAACTACGACCAAAGTATGTGCGTCTGGAAGTGGGTCCCACAAGTAGATAAAAACACCGTACACTCACTCTCAATTCACCGCAATTCAACTTTTGTATCGATCGAAATGTCAAAAATCGATAAAATGGAACCGGTTGATGGTCCTTCTCTCAGAAATAGTTCAAAATCAACTACGACCAAAGTATGTGCGTCTGGAAGTGGGTCTCATGAGTGGATAAACACACCAGATATTAACTCTCAATTCACCGCAATTCAGTTTGTGTATCGATCGAAATGTCAAAAATCAAATAAATGGAACCGGTTGATTGTCCTTTTCTCAGGAATAATTCTCATCAACTACGACCAAAGTTTGTGCGTCGGGAAGTGAGTCACATGAGTAGATGAAAATACCGCACACTCACTCTCAACTCACCGCAATTCAACTTTTGTAACCATGCAGATATCAAAAATCGAATAAATAGAACCGGTCGGTTGATGGTCCTTCTCTCAGAAATAGTTCTCATTAACTACGACCAAAGTATGTGCGTCGAGAAGTGAGTCACATGAGTAGATGAAAACACAGCACACTCACTCTCAACTCACCGCAATTCAACTTTTGTAACCATGCAGATATCAAAAATCGAATAAACAGAACCGGTTGATGGTCCTTCTCTCAGAAATAGTTCTCATCAACTACGACCAAAATTTGTGCGTCGAGAAGTGAGTCACATGAGTAGATGAAAACACCGCACACTCACTCTCAACTCACCGCAATTCAACTTTTGTAACCATGCAGATTTCAAAAATCGAATAAATAGAACCGGTTGATGGTCCTTCTCTCAGGAATAGTTCTCATCAACTACGACCAAAGTATGTGCGTCTGGAAGTGGGTCCCACAAGTAGATAAAAACACCGTACACTCACTCTCAATTCACCGCAATTCAACTTTTGTATCGATCGAAATGTCAAAAATCGATAAAATGGAACCGGTTGATGGTCCTTCTCTCAGAAAGAGTTCAAAATCAACTACGACCAAAGTATGTGCGTCTGGAAGTGGGTCTCATGAGTGGATAAACACACCAGATATTAACTCTCAATTCACCGCAATTCAGTTTGTGTATCGATCGAAATGTCAAAAATCAAATAAATGGAACCGGTTGATTGTCCTTTTCTCAGGAATAATTCTCATCAACTACGACCAAAGTTTGTGCGTCGGGAAGTGAGTCACATGAGTAGATGAAAACACCGCACACTCACTCTCAACTCACCGCAATTCAACTTTTGTAACCATGCAGATATCAAAAATCGAATAAATAGAAGCGGTTGATGGTCCTTCTCTCAGAAATAGTTCTCATCAACTACGACCAAAGTATGTGCGTCGAGAAGTGAGTCACATGAGTAGATGAAAACACCGCACACTCACTCTCAACTCACCGCAATTCAACTTTTGTAACCATGCAGATATCAAAAATCGAATAAATAGAAGCGGTTGATGGTCCTTCTCTCAGAAATAGTTCTCATCAACTACGACCAAAGTATGTGCGTCGGGAAGTGAGTCTCATGACTAGATAAAAACACCGCACACTCACTCTCAATTCACCGCAATTCAACTTTTGTAACCATGCAGATTTCAAAAATCGAATAAATAGAACCGGTTGATGGTCCTTCTCTCAGAAATAGTTCTCATCAACTACGACCAAAGTATGTGCGTCGAGAAGTGAGTCACATGAGTAGATGAAAACACCGCACACTCACTCTCAACTCACCGCAATTCAACTTTTGTAACCATGCAGATTTCAAAAATCGAATAAATAGAACCGGTTGATGGTCCTTCTCTCAGAAATAGTTCTCATCAACTACGACCAAAATTTGTGCGTCGAGAAGTGAGTCACATGAGTAGATGAAAACACCGCACACTCACTCTCAACTCACCGCAATTCAACTTTTGTAACCATGCAGATATCAAAAATCGAATAAATAGAAGCGGTTGATGGTCCTTCTCTCAGAAATAGTTCTCATCAACTACGACCAAAGTATGTGCGTCGAGAAGTGAGTCACATGAGTAGATGAAAACACCGCACACTCACTCTCAACTCACCGCAATTCAACTTTTGTAACCATGCAGATATCAAAAATCGAATAAATAGAGGCGGTTGATGGTCCTTCTCTCAGAAATAGTTCTCATCAACTACGACCAAAGTATGTGCGTCTGGAAGTGGGTCCCACAAGTAGATAAAAACACCGCACACTCACTCTCAATTCACCGCAATTCAACTTTTGTATCGATCGAAATGTCAAAAATCGATTAAATGGAACCGGTTGATGGTCCTTCTCTCAGGAATAGTTCTCATCAACTACGACCAAAGTATGTGCGTCTGGAAGTGGGTCCCACAAGTAGATAAAAACACCGTACACTCACTCTCAATTCACCGCAATTCAACTTTTGTATCGATCGAAATGTCAAAAATCGATAAAATGGAACCGGTTGATGGTCCTTCTCTCAGAAATAGTTCAAAATCAACTACGACCAAAGTATGTGCGTCTGGAAGTGGGTCTCATGAGTAGATAAACACACCAGATATTAACTCTCAATTCACCGCAATTCAGTTTGTGTATCGAGCGAAATGTCAAAAATCAACTAAATGGAACCGGTTGATGGTCCTTTTCTTAGGAATAATTCTCTTATCAACTACGACCAAAGTATGTGCGTCGGGAAGTGAGTCACATGAGTAGATGAAAACACCGCACACTCACTCTCAACTCACCGCAATTCAACTTTTGTAACCATGCAGATATCAAAAATCGAATAAACAGAACCGGTTGATGGTCCTTCTCTCAGAAATAGTTCTCATCAACTACGACCAAAATATGTGCGTCGAGAAGTGAGTCACATGAGTAGATGAAAACACCGCACACTCACTCTCAACTCACCGCAATTCAACTTTTGTAACCATGCAGATTTCAAAAATCGAATAAATAGAACCGGTTGATGGCCCTTCTCTCAGAAATAGTTCTCATCAACTACGACCAAAGTATGTGCGTCGGGAAGTGAGTCACATGAGTAGATGAAAACACCGCACACTCACTCTCAATTCACCGCAAATCAACTTTTGTAACCATGCAGATTTCAAAAATCGAATAAATAGAACCGGTTGATGGTCCTTCTTTCAGAAATAGTTCTCATCAACTACGACCAAAGTATGTGCGTCGGGAAGTGAGTCACATGAGTAGATAAAAACACCGCACACTCACTCTCAATTCACCGCAATTCAACTTTTGTAACCATGCAGATTTCAAAAATCGAATAAATAGAACCGGTTGATGGTCCTTCTCTCAGGAATAGTTCTCATCAACTACGACCAAAGTATGTGCGTCTGGAAGTGGGTCCCACAAGTAGATAAAAACACCGTACACTCACTCTCAATTCACCGCAATTCAACTTTTGTATCGATCGAAATGTCAAAAATCGATAAAATGGAACCGGTTGATGGTCCTTCTCTCAGAAATAGTTCAAAATCAACTACGACCAAAGTATGTGCGTCTGGAAGTGGGTCTCATGACTAGATAAAAACACCGCACACTCACTCTCAATTCACCGCAATTCAACTTTTGTAACCATGCAGATTTCAAAAATCGAATAAATAGAACCGGTTGATGGTCCTTCTCTCAGAAATAGTTCTCATCAACTACGACCAAAGTATGTGCGTCGGGAAGTGAGTCTCATGACTAGATAAAAACACCGCACACTCACTCTCAATTCACCGCAATTCAACTTTTGTAACCATGCAGATTTCAAAAATCGAATAAATAGAACCGGTTGATGGTCCTTCTCTCAGAAATAGTTCTCATCAACTACGACCAAAGTATGTGCGTCGGGAAGTGAGTCACATGAGTAGATAAAAAAACCGCACACTCACTCTCAATTCACCGCAATTCAACTTTTGTAACCATGCAGATTTCAAAAATCGAATAAATAGAACCGGTTGATGGTCCTTCTCTCAGAAATAGTTCTCATCAACTACGACCAAAGTATGTGCGTCGGGAAGTGAGTCACATGAGTAGATGAAAACACCGCACATTCACTCTCAATTCACCGCAATTCAACTTTTGTATCGATCGAAATGTCAAAAATCGATTAAATGGAACCGGTTGATGGTCCTTCTCTCAGGAATAGTTCTCATCAACTACGACCAAAGTATGTGCGTCTGGAAGTGGGTCCCACAAGTAGATAAAAACACCGCACACTCACTCTCAATTCACCGCAATTCAACTTTTGTATCGATCGAAATGTCAAAAATCGATTAAATGGAACCGGTTGATGGTCCTTCTCTCAGGAATAGTTCTCATCAACTACGACCAAAGTATGTGCGTCTGGAAGTGGGTCCCACAAGTAGATAAAAACACCGTACACTCACTCTCAATTCACCGCAATTCAACTTTTGTATCGATCGAAATGTCAAAAATCGATAAAATGGAACCGGTTGATGGTCCTTCTCTCAGAAATAGTTCAAAATCAACTACGACCAAAGTATGTGCGTCTGGAAGTGGGTCTCATGAGTAGATAAACACACCAGATATTAACTCTCAATTCACCGCAATTCAGTTTGTGTATCGAGCGAAATGTCAAAAATCAACTAAATGGAACCGGTTGATGGTCCTTTTCTTAGGAATAATTCTCTTATCAACTACGACCAAAGTATGTGCGTCGGGAAGTGAGTCACATGAGTAGATGAAAACACCGCACACTCACTCTCAACTCACCGCAATTCAACTTTTGTAACCATGCAGATATCAAAAATCGAATAAACAGAACCGGTTGATGGTCCTTCTCTCAGAAATAGTTCTCATCAACTACGACCAAAATATGTGCGTCGAGAAGTGAGTCACATGAGTAGATGAAAACACCGCACACTCACTCTCAACTCACCGCAATTCAACTTTTGTAACCATGCAGATTTCAAAAATCGAATAAATAGAACCGGTTGATGGCCCTTCTCTCAGAAATAGTTCTCATCAACTACGACCAAAGTATGTGCGTCGGGAAGTGAGTCACATGAGTAGATGAAAACACCGCACACTCACTCTCAATTCACCGCAAATCAACTTTTGTAACCATGCAGATTTCAAAAATCGAATAAATAGAACCGGTTGATGGTCCTTCTTTCAGAAATAGTTCTCATCAACTACGACCAAAGTATGTGCGTCGGGAAGTGAGTCACATGAGTAGATAAAAACACCGCACACTCACTCTCAATTCACCGCAATTCAACTTTTGTAACCATGCAGATTTCAAAAATCGAATAAATAGAACCGGTTGATGGTCCTTCTCTCAGGAATAGTTCTCATCAACTACGACCAAAGTATGTGCGTCTGGAAGTGGGTCCCACAAGTAGATAAAAACACCGTACACTCACTCTCAATTCACCGCAATTCAACTTTTGTATCGATCGAAATGTCAAAAATCGATAAAATGGAACCGGTTGATGGTCCTTCTCTCAGAAATAGTTCAAAATCAACTACGACCAAAGTATGTGCGTCTGGAAGTGGGTCTCATGAGTGGATAAACACACCAGATATTAACTCTCAATTCACCGCAATTCAGTTTGTGTATCGATCGAAATGTCAAAAATCAAATAAATGGAACCGGTTGATTGTCCTTTTCTCAGGAATAATTCTCATCAACTACGACCAAAGTTTGTGCGTCGGGAAGTGAGTCACATGAGTAGATGAAAATACCGCACACTCACTCTCAACTCACCGCAATTCAACTTTTGTAACCATGCAGATATCAAAAATCGAATAAATAGAACCGGTCGGTTGATGGTCCTTCTCTCAGAAATAGTTCTCATTAACTACGACCAAAGTATGTGCGTCGAGAAGTGAGTCACATGAGTAGATGAAAACACAGCACACTCACTCTCAACTCACCGCAATTCAACTTTTGTAACCATGCAGATATCAAAAATCGAATAAACAGAACCGGTTGATGGTCCTTCTCTCAGAAATAGTTCTCATCAACTACGACCAAAGTATGTGCGTCGAGAAGTGAGTCACATGAGTAGATGAAAACACCGCACACTCACTCTCAACTCACCGCAATTCAACTTTTGTAACCATGCAGATTTCAAAAATCGAATAAATAGAACCGGTTGATGGTCCTTCTCTCAGAAATAGTTCTCATCAACTACGACCAAAATTTGTGCGTCGAGAAGTGAGTCACATGAGTAGATGAAAACACCGCACACTCACTCTCAACTCACCGCAATTCAACTTTTGTAACCATGCAGATATCAAAAATCGAATAAATAGAAGCGGTTGATGGTCCTTCTCTCAGAAATAGTTCTCATCAACTACGACCAAAGTATGTGCGTCGAGAAGTGAGTCACATGAGTAGATGAAAACACCGCACACTCACTCTCAACTCACCGCAATTCAACTTTTGTAACCATGCAGATATCAAAAATCGAATAAATAGAGGCGGTTGATGGTCCTTCTCTCAGAAATAGTTCTCATCAACTACGACCAAAGTATGTGCGTCGGGAAGTGAGTCTCATGACTAGATAAAAACACCGCACACTCACTCTCAATTCACCGCAATTCAACTTTTGTAACCATGCAGATATCAAAAATCGAATAAACAGAACCGGTTGATGGTCCTTCTCTCAGAAATAGTTCTCATCAACTACGACCAAAATTTGTGCGTCGAGAAGTGAGTCACATGAGTAGATGAAAACACCGCACACTCACTCTCAACTCACCGCAATTCAACTTTTGTAACCATGCAGATATCAAAAATCGAATAAATAGAATCGGTTGATGGTCCTTCTCTCAGAAATAGTTCTCATCAACTACGACCAAAGTATGTGCGTCGGGAAGTGAGTCTCATGAGTAGATAAAAACACCGCACACTCACTCTCAATTCACCGCAATTCAACTTTTGTAACCATGCAGATTTCAAAAATCGAATAAATAGAACCGGTTGATGGTCCTTCTCTCAGAAATAGTTCTCATCAACTACGACCAAAGTATGTGCGTCGAGAAGTGAGTCACATGAGTAGATGAAAACACCGCACACTCACTCTCAACTCACCGCAATTCAACTTTTGTAACCATACAGATTTAAAAAATCGAATAAATAGAACCGGTTGATGGTCCTTCTCTCAGAAATAGTTCTCATCGACTACGACCAAAGTATGTGCGTCGAGAAGTGAGTCACATGAGTAGATGAAAACACCGCACACTCACTCTCAACTCACCGCAATTCAACTTTTGTAACCATGCAGATATCAAAAATCGAATAAATAGAAGCGGTTGATGGTCCTCTCAGAAATAGTTCTCATCAACTACGACCAAAGTATGTGCGTCGAGAAGTGAGTCACATGAGTAGATGAAAACACCGCACACTCACTCTCAACTCACCGCAATTCAACTTTTGTAACCATGCAGATATCAAAAATCGAATAAATAGAAGCGGTTGATGGTCCTTCTCTCAGAAATAGTTCTCATCAACTACGACCAAAGTATGTGCGTCGGGAAGTGAGTCTCATGACTAGATAAAAACACCGCACACTCACTCTCAATTCACCGCAATTCAACTTTTGTAACCATGCAGATTTCAAAAATCGAATAAATAGAACCGGTTGATGGTTCTTCTCTCAGAAATAGTTCTCATCAACTACGACCAAAGTATGTGCGTCGAGAAGTGAGTCACATGAGTAGATGAAAACACCGCACACTCACTCTCAACTCACCGCAATTCAACTTTTGTAACCATGCAGATATCAAAAATCGAATAAAGAGAAAATAGAAGCGGTTGATGGTCCTTCTCTCAGAAATAGTTCTCATCAACTACGACCAAAGTATGTGCGTCGGGAAGTGAGTTTCATGACTAGATAAAAACACCGCACACTCACTCTCAATTCACCGCAATTCAACTTCTGTAACCATGCAGATTTCAAAAATCGAATAAATAGAATCGGTTGATGGTCCTTCTCTCAGAAATAGTTCTCATCAACTACGACCAAAGTATGTGCGTCGGGAAGTGAGTCTCATGAGTAGATAAAAACACCGCACACTCACTCTCAATTCACCGCAATTCAACTTTTGTAACCATGCAGATTTCAAAAATCGAATAAATAGAACCGGTTAATAATAATATTTATTACCGCGTATACTATATATATGAACACAGGACAAACACATAATTAGAGTGAATACGGCATTGGAAAATAAATAAACACAAAAATAGGATAAAACAGATAACACAGGTTCCCAAATGAGCACTCATCTAATTTTGGACGGAGGGAACAAATGGGGGTTATCTAGGAGGTACGATTTCACTGTTTGATGTTTCGCAGATAAAATGATGTTGTTGGGGAGTGTGTTCCATAGTGCAAAAACCCTACTGAAAAACGTGCTGCTCTTTAAAGTTGTGTCAAAGCAAGGAATCAGGCGCCACCCATGAGAAACACGAGACCGGGAAGGTACAATGTTGAAGAAGCCAGAATACTCTAGACTAGTGCGATTAGTCATAACCTTATGAATATACGCAATATCGTTTATTAAGCGTCGCTCTTCGAGCGTTTGGAGATCTAATAGCTGGAGGCGTTGGGGATAAGTGAGCGAGAAAAAACCGGCACGGTGACATATTCGGCGCGTAAAATGTCTCTGTACCGACTCAATCAGATTCACCGACCCCACATCTTTAGGATTCCATAATTCTGTACAATACTCAAGTTTGCACCGAAAATAGGTTACGTATGCAACTTTAAGAACAGTGAGATTGCGAGTACGATATACGCGCAGAAAGTCGTTTATGGAGTGAAGCGTATTCTGAACAATGTTGGAATAGTGATCGTCAAAGACAAGAGAACTGCTGATAGAGACGCCTAAATCCCTGACAGTATCGGCAGGGGCGAGAGTTGTGCCGTGTGCGGAATACTCATGCCTGGGATTACGACGTCCTATATGCAGTATCTGTGTTTTCTGAGTAGATATTTGTAAACCCCACTGAAGGGACCACCATGCGACTAAATCAATTGCCACTTGAAATTTATGCTGGGCGGAAGGATCATTCGCATCAAATGCGAAGGAAACTTTCAAATCATCGGCGTAAAGCGCACACTCAACATAGTCGGGAAGATTGGAGATGATATCATTAATATATACATTGAACAGTATGGGACCTAGGCAAGACCCCTGTGGTACACCACAGTTGACAAGCCGTGGAGAGGAAAGCTCATCACCGACCATTACTTGTTGGCGACGGTCGGTCAAGAAACTTCTAATCCATCCCAATACGTTACCGCGAATTCCCAGCGAATGCAACTTTTTGTATAGCAAGTTGTGATTAATAGTATCGAATGCCTTCTTGAAATCAAAGTATATACAATCGATAACCATTCCATTAGATAGGTGTTTCAACCAGTGACTATGACACTCAATAAGTTGAGCGTTTGTGGATCTATTCTTGCGAAAGCCAAATTGCCTAGATGTGAGAAGCGAATTCCTCTCAAGAAATTCCGTAATTTGCTTGACGCATATGCGTTCCAGAACTTTCGCAACAGTACTTATAAGGCTGATAGGCCGGTAGTTGAGTGGATCATCACGAGCCCCCAAACCGGTTGATGGTCCTTCTCTCAGAAATAGTTCTCATCAACTACGACCAAAGTATGTGCGTCGAGAAGTGAGTCACATGAGTAGATGAAAACACCGCACACTCACTCTCAACTCACCGCAATTCAACTTTTGTAACCATACAGATTTAAAAAATCGAATAAATAGAACCGGTTGATGGTCCTTCTCTCAGAAATAGTTCTCATCAACTACGACCAAAGTATGTGCGTCGGGAAGTGAGTCACATGAGTAGATGAAAACACCGCACACTCACTCTCAATTCACCGCAAATCAACTTTTGTAACCATGCAGATTTCAAAAATCGAATAAATAGAACCGGTTGATGGTCCTTCTCTCAGAAATAGTTCTCATCAACTACGACCAAAATTTGTGCGTCGAGAAGTGAGTCACATGAGTAGATGAAAACACCGCACACTCACTCTCAACTCACCGCAATTCAACTTTTGTAACCATGCAGATATCAAAAATCGAATAAATAGAAGCGGTTGATGGTCCTCTCAGAAATAGTTCTCATCAACTACGACCAAAGTATGTGCGTCGAGAAGTGAGTCACATGAGTAGATGAAAACACCGCACACTCACTCTCAACTCACCGCAATTCAACTTTTGTAACCATGCAGATATCAAAAATCGAATAAATAGAAGCGGTTGATGGTCCTTCTCTCAGAAATAGTTCTCATCAACTACGACCAAAGTATGTGCGTCGGGAAGTGAGTCTCATGACTAGATAAAAACACCGCACACTCACTCTCAATTTCTCAATTCACCGCAATTCAAATTTTGTAACCATGCAGATTTCAAAAATCGAATAAATAGAACCGGTTGATGGTTCTTCTCTCAGAAATAGTTCTCATCAACTACGACCAAAGTATGTGCGTCGAGAAGTGAGTCACATGAGTAGATGAAAACACCGCACACTCACTCTCAACTCACCGCAATTCAACTTTTGTAACCATGCAGATATCAAAAATCGAATAAAGAGAAAATAGAAGCGGTTGATGGTCCTTCTCTCAGAAATAGTTCTCATCAACTACGACCAAAGTATGTGCGTCGGGAAGTGAGTCTCATGACTAGATAAAAACACCGCACACTCACTCTCAATTCACCGCAATTCAACTTTTGTAACCATGCAGATTTCAAAAATCGAATAAATAGAACCGATTGATGGTTCTTCTCTCAGAAATAGTTCTCATCAACTACGACCAAAGTATGTGCGTCGAGAAGTGAGTCACATGAGTAGATGAAAACACCGCACACTCACTCTCAACTCACCGCAATTCAACTTTTGTAACCATGCAGATATCAAAAATCGAATAAACAGAACCGGTTGATGGTCCTTCTCTCAGAAATAGTTCTCATCAACTACGACCAAAATTTGTGCGTCGAGAAGTGAGTCACATGAGTAGATGAAAACACCGCACACTCACTCTCAACTCACCGCAATTCAACTTTTGTAACCATGCAGATATCAAAAATCGAATAAATAGAATCGGTTGATGGTCCTTCTCTCAGAAATAGTTCTCATCAACTACGACCAAAGTATGTGCGTCGGGAAGTGAGTCACATAAGTAGATAAAAACACCGCACACTCACTCTCAATTCACCGCAATTCAACTTTTGTATCGATCGAAATGTCAAAAATCGATTAAATGGAACCGGTTGATGGTCCTTCTCTCAGGAATAGTTACTACGTTTTCGCTTTACTACAGCTCTATTGGATGCGGTGAGTTGACAAAGTGAATAAAAAACGTAAAAAAAACACTCGAAAAACTCAAGTTACTATATACATATGCAGGTATGCAATCACTGCAGCTGCACTGGAATTCCGGCCAGCCAGCTACTAACACTGAATCCACAACTATGGCGTGAGTGAGAATTATTATAAACACACTCAATATTGTTTCTATAACTTGTTTCATATCAAGATTCAACCAGAAAGAGTCGCTGCCCTCGACCTGTAGTCCCTAGTGCCTTCCCAGACAGTGCGGCTGCGAATCAGCCTATATATGTATGAGTGTGAACAGTGCAGTGTGACTAGATACGATTCTATTAGACTATAAACACATCACAAATCATTCCCTTTCCATTCCTCATTCCTTCCTTCTCTGTTTACGGATCAGCCCGGCAGGGAATACTGTGTATCACGTGATGTGGGCTGTCAGTGAATCCGGAACACTTATCCACAGTAGTCAATCGCATCGCTTTACTGCACTGACAATCTGAAAATCTCCAAAATAACAAAAAAAAACAATAAAGTGAGGCACAAATGTCAACAATTTCGGTTATTCGATTTTTTTCCTCCCGGTCCAGCGTTTTCCCCGCCATATGAAACTGCTGATTTAACTTCCAATCAGAAGCTGTATCTTATGGTTGTTTTTATATCTGTTTTTTGTAATATTTATGTATACTCATTTTTGGTATCAAATCAAAAATCAAAAGTTTTATCCAGGATCTCTATACACAATCCAATGGTTTGGTTCGCTATGGAGCTGGTCCCGTGAGCATAACCCGCTTCCATTCGTCGCAGTCGTCTCTTCTTGCTAGTCTCGTCCAGGTCTCCCCGCTCAGTCCTTGTCGCTCCATCATCTCCTCCAAGTCGTCGCTCCACTTCACATACGGCGCTCCTACTCTCCTCTTCTGTCCAAACGGTCTCCATTCAGTCACTCGGCGAGACCATCGGTTGTTGAAATTGGCCACCGTCCTTGCCCAGCTCGCCTTCCTCCTCCAAGCAATCTCCATCACGTCCTTCATTCCCGTCAGTCCTCGTACAGTCGTATTCCTCATCCTGTCGCGCAGGCTCACATTCAACATCGCTCGCTCCATTCTTCGCTGCATCCGCCGCAGTCCCTCCTTCTGTTCCTCTGTCAACGCCCACGCTTCGCTTCCGTAGAGGGCTCCCGGCAGTACGCATGTATACATCACTGCTTGCTTTCTCTTCATTGGCGCTCTCCTATGCGTCAGAAACCGTCGATGCTTGTTGAAGGCTTCCCATGCGCAGCCCATTCGTCTTCCCATTTCTGTCACGTCCTTTTCCTTGCTTATATCAACTCCCAGGTACTTGAACGACCTGACCGTCTCCAGTGGCACTCCTCGAAGAATGATCGTTCGGTTGGGTCCTAGCGTGAGCACCTTCGTCTTCTTGTGGCTGATCCGCAGCCCGTATTGTTCACTTTCTTCAGTCAGCTCGTTCAACATTGCCTGTACTGTTTCCTTACTCCGCGCGCACAGCACCACGTCGTCTGCATACCGTAGATGACTCAGGTACTCTCCATCAATCTTCACTCCTTTCTCTCTCCAATTCATCTTCCTCAGAATTTGTTCGGATACTGCATTGAACAGGCACGGACTGAGTACGCAGCCCTGCCTCACTCCTCTCTTCACATTCACGCCGCGATTGTGTCAAGAAGGGCGGGGGCAAGCGCATGCGAATTGGCAGAGCGGTGGGATCGCTATTCACGACCATCGCCATGCGTCGCCAATTCTTTCTGGCGTCGTATCTCTACTTGAACGATATGGGCCAAACTGACTCTCACTCTCAAACACATTGTCATACTGATTGTCCTACTTATAGTACGTATTGTTATAATCATTGTCAAACTAATTGGCATACTCATTGTCATTCTGGTTGAAGAACTGATTGGGACAATTAGTTTGTCATTAGGGTATGAAAATGAGTAGAGCAATCAGTACGACAATGGCTTCCAGAAAATCATCTAGCCGCTATTGCCCAAAATGAGTAAGTAAAAATGTCATAAGATGCGTATTTCATCAAGTACTTATTGAAACAAAGTATATTTATATTGTAACTATTCAAGATAGCCGCCCTCTGTCGCTCTTTCCGTGTGTTGAGCGCGCACTCGAGTGCGCGATGCGCGCGCGCCTCGCCGAATTATATGTGTAAAACTGAGTTTGATAAAACAAAAAAATGAAGAACGTATAGGGTATCCCCCATTTTCACGGTAGGCAATTCTCAGCGGTCGGTCAGACAGACGAAAAATGACGAGGAATTTATGCATAAAGAGGGTCATTACGAGGTTTTTGTGGAATAACTCCGTTCAAAATTAGAAATTCAACAACAGTCTCTTCGTATGTGTCTTCCGGACGTGGTGTGCAAGTTTGGTGCAGTTTGGTGCAAGTTCAGTTAAAACTAAGTTATTAAAATTTCTAGTTTTTCCCGTTGGAAAACGGTCGTTTTTACCACTAAAAAGCACGTAAAAAATTTAGTTTTTCGAAATTGGAAAAAAAAGCTCACGACAATCGATAGATATTGTACCGATAGATACACCCTAAAAATTTCAAAAAACTAAAAAAATTCCGATCGGAGTTATTAGCTCTGGAAGGTGCCGTATCGTTGACCGGGAGTATACCCTATATGTTTTGGGAAAATTATTGTCGTTGTTGTGAGAAGTTGCGGGAAGGTGTGATTAATCTGGATTCATTTTGGTGTCCTATCACAACTTTTTTAACCATCAACTATGATGTGATATCAGAAATCATATGTGCTTGCATGCGTGCCTTTGAAGGGCGTCTTGTTATGATATACTTTCATTCGTTACGTGTGACTGGAGATGTGCAAGACGAGCAGGTAGGTCTGCCGCCGCGCCCGCATGACATACGACCCTCCCAGGCCTACCAAGAGCCTCATGCCGTTCATCGAACTGCCAGAATAACGGCCTAATGCGTTCCACACATAATGATGAAATCGAATTATCATTTGATAGAAAGTCTCGATTTTAAATTATTTTTAAATCTTAAATATTCAGGAGAGCAAATGAAATTTGATCTAAAACTGTTCTTACGCTCTACTTACACTGTAGACACAACGTAAAATGTGGAGTCTACAGAATGTTAGACAATGTCGTTCGAGCACGTTCTCACTTTTTGCTTGCCTGATCTGACTGATCTGAAATATTTCGGATTTTTTAATGTTTTTGGGTTGATTTTGTTTATTTTGGTTGAGTTTATTTATATAAACTGTACTGTAATTTTCACGTTGTATTCATAGATGTTGATACGGCCACTATCTCGCACTCGCTGGTCATTGTGGTGCGCGCGGAAATGCTCATATCGAATGCCGATGTGAGTTCTTTACGCCTTTTAGGTAATTTTTTTGTATTATTCAATATGTTACAAGCCTAACATTCATAATCATTCTTCAGGTGCGTGTCCGGTTTGCCCCGTCGCCCACTGATCAGCTGCATCTTGGTGGCTTGCTTTACAGGGGTCAGTTCCTTCTTCGTGTCGAGGACACTGACCGCACCCGCTTTGTCGAAGGCAGCGAGCAGAACGTAGGTGTTACTTGAATATTCATTATATATTTGTGAACCATGTGATTATGTTTTGTAGATGCAAAACGTTCTCGCCCATCAAAATAGTGCTATCAGTCGTGCAGTTTCGTGCAAAATGGAAAATTGTCATACACACCTTTATGTTGAACAACAATCACTACAAAATCATTAATTTTCATTTTTCGTGTTTTTTCGACGTGCTTTTCCTTTGTAAATAAACACGTTTTTGTTGATTTTTCATTGTATTTGATTCAGCTAGTCTGGTGTAGTCTGGCGTCAAGAGGAGCCGCAAGACGACGACAAGGAAGGAGTGATAGAAGACGCGGTGAGTTACATTTTTTTTTTCACAATTTCCATGATGTAACGAATATTTTCCTCTTTCAATCATGTGTTGTTGTATATCTCTTATTCTCTACGTATCGCACATAGTGGTTGTACTTGTTGAACTGTTTGTATGATGCTTGTTAGTGCTTGTTGTATTGCTCTTTCTTTCTTTCTTCTCCGTGTTGGTGCTGGCGCTTGTTCAACTTCTTCGTAGAATGAACTCTTTCTTTGCTAATCGTCATACAAATCATAGTTATGACGTATCAATCCACAAATATACACGGCGTAAAGCTATCTTTTCTCTCCCTTTAATCCTTCAACGCACGTAGCTTTCTCGATAAGGCATACTGTCGACTTGTTGTATCTTTCTTCTTATTGTTGTTTGCGACGTGGTTCAAGATCAATGGTTTGGTAGATACGCAGTGTAGATAGCTCTCAAGAGTTGGTTGAGGCAAGCCTCCTAAATTTGACTCTTGCCTAGCGACGCGAGGATGTACCGAATGAGGGCGCGGCTGCGGCAGCACTGCGCATAACTAATTTATCGCCACTTTCCCGCAACTATGTTCTGTTTCTGGGTCTTATTTCTGGAGTCTGGCTTTACATTGGACTTGTTGTTGCTGAACTACTATTTGCGTTGTTCGTGGCGTTTGATGCTTTCTGCAATTCTCTTCCACATATTTACCGATAGATAATTAAGTTCCTTACAGTTATAAACTCACGCTATGTTTGCAGATGGTCGTCACGAAATCTACACATTTCCCCACTCCGCCACCTACTCCAGCAAGGAGTCGACGATCAATTGTGAGTGTTTTTTTGTTTTTTTAATTGAATTGGTTTTTTAATGTATTTTTCGAAATGTTTGTGTGTGTGTGTTTTTTTGAAATCTCATCTCTCAACTCAACAAGCTTTTTTCAGGACGGAGGAGGAGAAGGAGCGTGGAAGAGGAGTGCAGGAGAGGAGGGGGCACAAGGTTGGTATATGATATTATGTTGGTATTCTACAATATACTGGTGATTGATTGATTAAACGTGAACGTACTCAGTACTTACGTGAGTATCTCTTCATCTCGGTGACTTTTGTAGGACGGAGATGTGGTGGCTGTAGATGGCGCGGAAACGAGTGGAGAAGCGAATGAAGAAGGAGAAGGAGAGGACGGCCGAGGAGCAGACGGAGGACGGGCAGATAGACAAACGGTGAGTCAGTTCTCTGATTTTTCTTAGAATGAATTACTAGCAATCATTAATATGTGAGAATGTATGTGTTATTGTAACGTAACGTGTATAATATCACTTTGTTGACAATAGTCGGATGCTATGATCGTTTACAATTCAGCTATTCTATGGACTATATATTTACATAGTCCATAGATTGAATGGGGTCGTATTCTTATTCTTGTGCCTTTCACGCTACCTCGCGCAACAGGAACATGTCCTATTCAAGTTGAACTTGAACTGTAGTTTCAAATGTTTCAGTGTTCAATCTGCATATTTTGTTATGGTAATACGTAAAACTTTCGTTTACAGGGCGATGTTGATCCCGCTGGCAGAGGTGAAGGAGGAGGAGGAGAAGCAGGTGGAGGAGGGGAAGGAGAGGGAGCAGCTCTCGCGAAGGACGGAGCTGGGACATCAGGAGGAGTCGGTGCTGCACGCGGGAGTAAACAGGTGTGTGAATGTATCGTTCGTGTCAAACCAACCCTTTGTTTACTAACAATCTTTTCCTATGTTCGAGTTATTGGACTTATGCGATCTGTTTCAGATCCATTCGGACCGTTACCGAGGAAATGGAATCTTGCCGAGTTTGGTATTAGTGATCGTGTTAGTTTATCATGTTGTCAATTGTTGAATGTTCATATTTATGTATTATTGACATTCGGGTAATAAATGCATGTTATGCGCATCGTTCAGTGTCTTTTTGAAGGTATTGTTTCGTATTTTGTTTACTGTTTACTTTTCGGGCATGCTGGAACCGAATTATTTTCTGATGCAAGAGGAATCAACAAGTATGCAAGTATGTCACTAATGTCAGTCGTCATCTGAATAGCATCATTCTCATTCGTCGTTGTTGGTCCTGCAAGCAAAATTGATTACTGTAGATTTGATAAGGGTACATGATACCGTTGTTACTCTTCCGATTCGGACTCCCTTTACGACTATGATTCTGATGCGGACTTGGGAGAGAAGTTTGTACCAACAGGAGACAAGCTACATTTCGAAGAGAGCGAGGAGAGTGAAGAGGAGGAAGAAGAGGACGGAGAGGAGTCGGACGAGGAGATGGATCCAGAGATCGTGCGGGTATTGCGTTATTTGGATGAGGGAGAGGAGGAGTGGCAGGATATGTTGAGATCTTCCCGCAGTCCCTCTGGTACGCCGCGCGTACTTTCGCCCGCATCCACCCCTGGCACTCCGGAAACAGACAACATGGTACGTGCAATCGATTAGAGATGGTTCGGACATAAGGGGCGGGGCTTATGGGGGCGGGGTTATAAGGGGCGGGGCTTATGGGGCGGGGTGGACAACGATATGGACACTTTTTAGTGTTCGATGGCCTATCCCGTCGGAAATGGTGTGTGGCAGATTCCATATGCTTCCCCACGCCATCCACCTCGCCTTCTGATGGAAACCACCGACCCTACCGGCACCGACTACAAGAAGGGCTGGTCCGAACCGACTCGAAAGTGCGTGATTCTCGCTGTGCGAGAGAGAGAGAGAGAGAGAGAGAGGAGAGAGAGGAGAGAGAGAGGAGAGAGGAGAGAGAGAGAGAGAGAGGAGAGAGAGAGAGAGACTAAAAAGATTTTGTAGCCGCAAGAGGAAGATGATGATTGACTACGCCCTTCTTATGGTGTCGGAGCGGAGGCAAGCGTCCAAGAGTGGAGCAGAAGCGCATCGAGGACGAACAGGTGCGAAGAGATTACGGTAATACCAAGATACCTGGTTCGGTGTCAGTGATCAAGCATATTGGATAAAATCTCGATAGGCGTTGTATCTTCTGTCGGTGTCTGCTGAGTTGATGCGAGCCAGGATCAAGCAGCGGTACGGAGTGGACAGTGAGGTCGGATCGAAGCGGATCAGACCTCACTGTCCACTCCGTACCGCTGCTTGATCACGGTAATACCAAGATACCTGAACAATAACGAAAAAAAGCGGATCAGTCTGGGTTAGAATATGATGGAATGACGTTGTATACTGGATTGTTCTAGATGCCGAGGCATTCGCGTTCGCGGAGATGAACTGCAGCCACACGCGCTGGAACAAGTTGAGGAACTTTCTCAAGTCCCAGGGCGTGTCGGTGCTGAACAAGGCGGCAGTGTTCAAGAAGTACTGGCAGGAGAAGAGCCTCATTGGGCCGGACGACATCGTGGACTGTCAAGATGGCATCAAGGCGAGTCATAATCTCCAGAATAACGAAAACAAAGTTATTTTTTTTTTGAAGTGGGCAGGGTTCAGGGGGCGGGGCTTGTCGATAAAATGACGTCATCGTAGACCTAATTTGGTAATCTTGTAATTCTAGGTACGCGATCTGAAGGGATACGTACAGAAGATGCTCGATCTGACTGCTCCACTACTCGTTGTCGAAGAAGAATTCGACAACACCATCTGGTTCAAGGAGGGGACGGACAAGGGAGGAGACAGTGTCAAGGTGCTCATCTCGGTGGCAAACCGACTTGAGGGGTTGGTAAACTCCCCTCACAACTGGTTTCCCGCCTGTGTCTATCTTGGCACTGACGACTACAAGTCTCTCAAGCTGCGAGCCGAGGTGGGTTACTGTAGTTTTTGGCTCCGCCCATCTAAGCCCCGCCCACTTTTATGATAAACTCAGGTCTCGTTTGCAGGATGTGTTCCGAGCGATGGAGGAGTTGGACGGACTCACGTGGCTGGACAAGAATGGCACTCGGAGACCAGCAGCGCTGAAGAAGTTCAACACGTCGGACTTCAAGGCTACCGATGCCATTATGGGCTTGTGTGGCTGTGGATCTCGGTATCCGTGTTGCAGTGTGAGTCCTCACAGTCGCATTCAGACTGGGTCATCAGATGATTGAAAGCCTTTCAGTGTGAGTTGTCGGCCGAGGAGTTGAAGAAGGGTCTTCCCGCTGGACCACCCAGGACGGCGGCCAGAGCGGCCGAGTGCGTGGCGTTCAACGAGCCGGGGAAGAAGCACAACACCAAGATCAACTTCTCCTACTCGTTCGAAGCGCTCGTCTCGTTCTTGGTGGTATGTTATTCACCCCAATTGATGTCTCCACCGGATATTTTAAAGTCACGCCCACTTAGGCCACGCCCCTTTCACTTTTCCAGATGATCCTGGCTCCGCCCTCCTTGCACATCTTCACCGACCCGGTAACGAAGATTTTTCTGTCGTTGGAGTCAGATTTGAGACGGGTGAGTGAAGAGAGGGAGAGTGAGAGTGAGAGAGTGAGAGAGTGAGAGAATGAGGAGAGTGAGAGAGTGAGAGAGTGAGTGAGAGAGAGAGGAGGAGGAGAGAGAGAATCATTGGATGTAGGACGTTCCCTCCACTTTTGCAAGGTCCTCCACTTTTGCATGGTCCTCCACTACCATGAACGATTCCTCCACCGACCATGAACGATTTTTTTCACTTTGCTATGGCGTTCCCTCCACGTTTTAGAAAAGTGGAGGAATCGTTCATGGCAGTGGAGGTATCGTCCTTTTCACATATTCTAAAAATGTGGAGGGAACGTCCTACATCCGAATCGAATCATTGCAGTGTGTTCTGAGGATGATGTTAGGACATGGCATCGACAAGGGCGTGTGGAAGGACGAGCTGCCGGGGCCGAAAGAGACGGCTGCGTCGATGAACCGGGAGGAGAAGCTTCTGCTGAACGTCTTCGCCAAGTACTCCAAGTACAGGAACGGTCGGCCAGCACTTCACGACGGAGCATGCTGTGACTGGTGTGCCTACACCTTGAAGAAGGGAGACAAGGCACGTTTCGTGAAATGCTGCATGGAGGGGTGAGTTTCTCAAAGTGGGCGGGGCTTTGGGGGCGGGGCTTGACATTTATTTTGTCGTTTCAGGTGCGAGCGATGGGGGCACGTCCATTGCCACGGATTCTTGGAAGGTGACGACCTCAACGACGTCGAGTTCTACTGCTGGATGCACGATGCCGAGCACGAGGCCAAGTTCCACGCGAGGATGGAGGACAGCCAGCGACGTTTTCTCGAGAGACGCGCGGTGCTGGAGCACATGGACTCGATCCGCGACCACCCGAAGATCAAGCAGTTCAACAGGATCTGCGAGAAGTACCATGTTCGTGTCCGGCAGTATCATGGAGGTGAATTTATGATGACGTCATTGAAGGGGCGGGATCTAAAGGGGCGGGACATGCACATGGAAAGTAGACTAAATGATACAGAAACGGTGAATAAGAATCCTTATTGCTCACGAAGAAACAAAAAGGACACAAACAACTTCTAAATTGGTCAAAAATGGGCGGGGCTAAAAGGGGCGGAGCGATTATGATTACCGTAGTCGTTCAGGTACCATGACCGGGAACGACGTGCACGGGTTCCTCTCGAACTCAACGGAGATCCTGGCTGTTCTGGAGGGCGTGAGCGACGCCGAGTGCGTCAAGGAGCGAGTGAAGCAGTACAAGGAGTTCCTCACCCCGCTCACCGTTCTCTTCAAGGCGTCCAAGGCTCGCTTCATGAACGACGACCAGATCACTGTGATCGAGAAGGCTGCGGCGACGCTGAGGAAGGTGATCGCGAAGGTGATCGAGGAGGACTTCATTCCCCTCAGGTACACCCCTAAGGTTCACCATCTCCTCTACCATCTCGCCCCCTTCCTTCGAGAGCACGGGTCACTTGGCCTGGTGTGCGAGCAGGGTGTCGAGCACTATCACAAGGTGCACGACAATACCCTGGTCGGCACCTTCGGCAACTATGGTAAGACGGTGCGCGCTCAGAAGGCGACGTTCATTCACGTTGCCAACTGCAACGTGCACCGTCTCAACCCCAAGTTCCGTGCACTCTGGAAGTGATCACACGTGTGTCCAGTTTTCTGTTGTGTTCTGTGAATGGTTTTGTTTTTATATCTGTTTTGTTGAGTGGGTAACACCCAATATGTACTTCTGGTTATTACTAGATTCTTGTTACTTATCGATTGTTCATCGATTGTTATCTTGTTTGTTGTTTGATGATGACCAGTGACGTCATCTAGATAAAAGAAAAGTTGAGATTGAGAGTTGTTATGATGAAGGTAGACTGCTAGGGTCTATATGAGTCCACTTGCAAGGTTACAGGTCAATCCGATCACTTTGATTGAAATTACAGTATCCTCTCCAGTCACAGTGCAGGTCGACACGAGTAGGCTCCAGATTCGCTGTAGCTCCTTTTGCACCGCTGAAGGGATCGACTTGAAATTCGGATATGTCATGGCCAGGGACCTCTACAAACTTTGTATGAGCCCCGATTTTGAGATTTCGCTCCAGAAGGACCACCAGATGACGTCGAGTGCGCCGTTTTGAGACACTCGTAGGCGGAAGGTTCAATGTATGTTCAATGTAAGTTTATATGTCCCAGGTTCAATGCATGTTTATATGTCCCAAACTCGATTTTTGTTGAAATCAGACTATTCTGAGTCATATTCCCAGATTGTTTCAGGTGAGTCTTGAGTCTCTCTCTCTCTGCCAGCCAGGGGGCGGATCGCTGCCCTCTGCGCGTATGCCCCCCGCGCGTCTGGTTTCTCTGCACTCTAACTGGCCGCGACGAAAGTCGGCAGTCTCGCTGCGTTTTCGCTCCGTGATTACGGTACCTTTATATTGTTTTGTTTACCGTATCCGTTTCCGTTACAGGGCGGCCCTGTTGGTCCCTATCGTCAGTCGGAGCGGTTGTCCGTCTACACAGAACACATACCGTACACCTTGCAGCGCCTGGACCTGTTGCGCAAGGAGGCACTGCGGCAGAACGCCATCCCAAAATACGACGGGCGATGCAGGTACGCGCATTTTCTCCTCATTTTGCTATATTTTAAATTTGTTCATTCGAATTTTCCATTTGCCAATTGACATGAATGAAGTGAGTTGAGTTCTTTTGGACAATGGTGATGGTAAGTGTGAGCAAGTGTTGTTTTCCAGACGCATCTCTGCCGAGGAGGGTCGAAGGCGCGCGGAGGCCGGCGAATCACACGTAGTGCGGTTCAAACTCGACAAGACCAACGTCGCATTCGAGGTGGGCATGGGGAGTACATGGGGGGAGGGGTTTGTTATATCTTACAGTCTTACTGTATGATTGTCTTCCTACTGTGGTGTTTGAGGACCATGTGTACGGCGCAGTGTCGCAGACGTTGGATGAGAGTGATTTCGTGCTGGTCAAGTCGGACGGCTTCCCCACCTACCACTTTGTCAGCGTCGTCGACGACAGGTGGGACAATAATGTATTAATGTAAATGTTAAAATTGAATATATTATTACTTTTATTATAATATTGTCACATTGTATCATTGATTTATACATTTATTGTATTTTCGCCTTGCTTTGTTGCAGGAACATGCGTATTTCTCACGTGATTCGTGGTATGGAGTGGCTCTCTTCCACAGGCACGTCATACTATACAAATGGGTCCGTCATCTTCATTTGGAGTTATAATTGACAATTTTGGCTATCCTTGTTATAATTTGTATTTATGCGAACTGTATCATATTTTATGCGAACTGTATCATAATTTGTATTTATGCGAACTGTATCATATTTATGCGAACTGTAGCGTAATGTGGTGCCTTTCAAGATGATTTGTTTGAGGGCGTTCGGTTGGTCGGCTCCTTCGTGGGTGCACCTTCCACTGATGACTCGCGACGGGAAGCGCAAACTGTCCAAGCGAGACGCCGACGCCTTCGCCCACCACTACAACGACAAGCTCGGCGCCCTTCCACACGCTGTCCTCAACTTCCTGGTATCACATTCATCAGTATTGGTTTTTTCAAATGTGATATTAATGGTTTAAGTGATCAAACTCACTGAAATTGCTGGTATAACCAATTGACAAAGGGGGCGAAGGCGTCGGCGTCTCGCTTGGACAACTTGCGCTTTCTTCTCTTTTCAGGTCAACATGCCTCTCTCTCTCATCTACACCTTGTTCAGCTGCGCAACGGCAGTGGAATCGCGGACTTCGATCCTACCCGGCTGTACTCGCTGCAAGAACTCATCGAACTCTTCGATGAAACGACGATTGAAAGGAGGAACCTCCAGGTGGGTGAGCCGTCCTGAGCGTGTACCTTGTGTTGGGATTTTTTTTTTCAGAAGCTAAATCGTGTATGTGTGTTTAAAAACGTTGTTTTTAATGGTTTATCTGTTTTGATTGATTTCTTTGAGTTGGACGAGGAGAGTCTGCAGCAGTACTCTCGAATGGCTTTTCGAGCTGCCGACCCGGACAGGCTGTATGGGATGATAGTGGAGAGGGTGCGGAAGGATATGCCGACAGTGCAGGAGGAGGTGAGAGGGAAGGAACGGATGGAGGGGAGAGGGGAGAGAGTAGGAGGGTGCTGGCGTTGCGAGCTGCCGACCCGGACAGGCTGTATGGGATGATAGTGGAGAGGGTGCGGAGGGATATGCCAACACTGCAGGAGGAGGTGAGAGGGAAGGAACGGATGGAGGGGAGAGGGGAGAGAGTAGGAGGGTGCTGGCGTTGCGAGCTGCCGACCCGGACAGGCTGTATGGGATGATATATGATAGTGGAGAGGGTGCGGAGGGATATGCCGACAGTGCAGGAGGAGGTGAGAGGGAAGGGACGGATGGAGGGGAGAGAGTAGGAGGGTGCTGGCGTTGCGAGCTGCCGACCCGGACAGGCTGTATGGGATGATAGATGATAGTGGAGAGGGTGCGGAGGGATATGCCGACAGTGCAGGAGGAGGTGAGAGGGAAGGGACGGATGGAGGGGAGAGGGGAGAGAGTAGGAGGGTGCTGGCGTTGCGAGCTGCCGACCCGGACAGGCTGTATGGGATGATAGTCGAGAGGGTGCGGAGGGATATGCCGACAGTGCAGGAGGAGGTGAGAGGGAAGGGACGGATGGAGGGGAGAGGGGAGAGAGTAGGAGGGTGCTGGCGTTGCGAGCTGCCGACCCGGACAGGCTGTATGGGATGATAGATGATAGTGGAGAGGGTGCGGAGGGATATGCCGACAGTGCAGGAGGAGGTGAGAGGGAAGGGACGGATGGAGGGGAGAGGGGAGAGAGTAGGAGGGTGCTGGCGTTGCGAGCTGCCGACCCGGACAGGCTGTATGGGATGATAGATGATAGTGGAGAGGGTGCGGAGGGATATGCCGACAGTGCAGGAGGAGGTGAGAGGGAAGGGACGGATGGAGGGGAGAGGGGAGAGAGTAGGAGGGTGCTGGCGTTGCGAGCTGCCGACCCGGACAGGCTGTATGGGATGATAGATGATAGTGGAGAGGGTGCGGAGGGATATGCCGACAGTGCAGGAGGAGGTGAGAGGGAAGGGACGGATGGAGGGGAGAGGGGAGAGAGTAGGAGGGTGCTGGCGTTGCGAGCTGCCGACCCGGACAGGCTGTATGGGATGATAGTCGAGAGGGTGCGGAGGGATATGCCGACAGTGCAGGAGGAGGTGAGAGGGAAGGGACGGATGGAGGGGAGAGGGGAGAGAGTAGGAGGGTGCTGGCGTTGCGAGCTGCCGACCCGGACAGGCTGTATGGGATGATAGATGATAGTGGAGAGGGTGCGGAGGGATATGCCGACAGTGCAGGAGGAGGTGAGAGGGAAGGGACGGATGGAGGGGAGAGGGGAGAGAGTAGGAGGGTGCTGGCGTTGCGAGCTGCCGACCCGGACAGGCTGTATGGGATGATAGATGATAGTGGAGAGGGTGCGGAGGGATATGCCGACAGTGCAGGAGGAGGTGAGAGGGAAGGGACGGATGGAGGGGAGAGGGGAGAGAGTAGGAGGGTGCTGGCGTTGCGAGCTGCCGACCCGGACAGGCTGTATGGGATGATAGATGATAGTGGAGAGGGTGCGGAGGGATATGCCGACAGTGCAGGAGGAGGTGAGAGGGAATGGACGGATGGAGGGGAGAGGGGAGAGAGTAGGAGGGTGCTGGCGTTGCGAGCTGCCGACCCGGACAGGCTGTATGGGATGATAGATGATAGTGGAGAGGGTGCGGAGGGATATGCCGACAGTGCAGGAGGAGGTGAGAGGGAAGGGACGGATGGAGGGGAGAGGGGAGAGAGTAGGAGGGTGCTGGCGTTGCGAGCTGCCGACCCGGACAGGCTGTATGGGATGATAGATGATAGTGGAGAGGGTGCGGAGGGATATGCCGACAGTGCAGGAGGAGGTGAGAGGGAAGGGACGGATGGAGGGGAGAGGGGAGAGAGTAGGAGGGTGCTGGCGTTGCGAGCTGCCGACCCGGACAGGCTGTATGGGATGATAGATGATAGTGGAGAGGGTGCGGAGGGATATGCCGACAGTGCAGGAGGAGGTGAGAGGGAATGGACGGATGGAGGGGAGAGGGGAGAGAGTAGGAGGGTGCTGGCGTTGCGAGCTGCCGACCCGGACAGGCTGTATGGGATGATAGATGATAGTGGAGAGGGTGCGGAGGGATATGCCGACAGTGCAGGAGGAGGTGAGAGGGAAGGGACGGATGGAGGGGAGAGGGGAGAGAGTAGGAGGGTGCTGGCGTTGCGAGCTGCCGACCCGGACAGGCTGTATGGGATGATAGTCGAGAGGGTGCGGAGGGATATGCCGACAGTGCAGGAGGAGGTGAGAGGGAAGGGACGGATGGAGGGGAGAGGGGAGAGAGTAGGAGGGTGCTGGCGTTGCGAGCTGCCGACCCGGACAGGCTGTATGGGATGATAGATGATAGTGGAGAGGGTGCGGAGGGATATGCCGACAGTGCAGGAGGAGGTGAGAGGGAAGGGACGGATGGAGGGGAGAGGGGAGAGAGTAGGAGGGTGCTGGCGTTGCGAGCTGCCGACCCGGACAGGCTGTATGGGATGATAGATGATAGTGGAGAGGGTGCGGAGGGATATGCCGACAGTGCAGGAGGAGGTGAGAGGGAAGGGACGGATGGAGGGGAGAGGGGAGAGAGTAGGAGGGTGCTGGCGTTGCGAGCTGCCGACCCGGACAGGCTGTATGGGATGATAGATGATAGTGGAGAGGGTGCGGAGGGATATGCCGACAGTGCAGGAGGAGGTGAGAGGGAAGGGACGGATGGAGGGGAGAGGGGAGAGAGTAGGAGGGTGCTGGCGTTGCGAGCTGCCGACCCGGACAGGCTGTATGGGATGATAGTCGAGAGGGTGCGGAGGGATATGCCGACAGTGCAGGAGGAGGTGAGAGGGAAGGGACGGATGGAGGGGAGAGGGGAGAGAGTAGGAGGGTGCTGGCGTTGCGAGCTGCCGACCCGGACAGGCTGTATGGGATGATAGATGATAGTGGAGAGGGTGCGGAGGGATATGCCGACAGTGCAGGAGGAGGTGAGAGGGAAGGGACGGATGGAGGGGAGAGGGGAGAGAGTAGGAGGGTGCTGGCGTTGCGAGCTGCCGACCCGGACAGGCTGTATGGGATGATAGATGATAGTGGAGAGGGTGCGGAGGGATATGCCGACAGTGCAGGAGGAGGTGAGAGGGAAGGGACGGATGGAGGGGAGAGGGGAGAGAGTAGGAGGGTGCTGGCGTTGCGAGCTGCCGACCCGGACAGGCTGTATGGGATGATAGTGGAGAGGGTGCGGAGGGATATGCCGACAGTGCAGGAGGAGGTGAGAGGGAAGGGACGGATGGAGGGGAGAGGGGAGAGAGTAGGAGGGTGCTGGCGTTGCGAGCTGCCGACCCGGACAGGCTGTATGGGATGATAGTCGAGAGGGTGCGGAGGGATATGCCGACAGTGCAGGAGGAGGTGAGAGGGAAGGGACGGATGGAGGGGAGAGGGGAGAGAGTAGGAGGGTGCTGGCGTTGCGAGCTGCCGACCCGGACAGGCTGTATGGGATGATAGATGATAGTGGAGAGGGTGCGGAGGGATATGCCGACAGTGCAGGAGGAGGTGAGAGGGAAGGGACGGATGGAGGGGAGAGGGGAGAGAGTAGGAGGGTGCTGGCGTTGCGAGCTGCCGACCCGGACAGGCTGTATGGGATGATAGTGGAGAGGGTGCGGAGGGATATGCCGACAGTGCAGGAGGAGGTGAGAGGGAAGGGACGGATGGAGGGGAGAGGGGAGAGAGTAGGAGAGTGCTGGCGTTGCGAGCTGCCGACCCGGACAGGCTGTATGGGATGATAGATGATAGTGGAGAGGGTGCGGAGGGATATGCCGACAGTGCAGGAGGAGGTGAGAGGGAAGGGACGGATGGAGGGGAGAGGGGAGAGAGTAGGAGGGTGCTGGCGTTGCGAGCTGCCGACCCGGACAGGCTGTATGGGATGATAGATGATAGTGGAGAGGGTGCGGAGGGATATGCCGACAGTGCAGGAGGAGGTGAGAGGGAAGGGACGGATGGAGGGGAGAGGGGAGAGAGTAGGAGGGTGCTGGCGTTGCGAGCTGCCGACCCGGACAGGCTGTATGGGATGATAGTCGAGAGGGTGCGGAGGGATATGCCGACAGTGCAGGAGGAGGTGAGAGGGAAGGGACGGATGGAGGGGAGAGGGGAGAGAGTAGGAGGGTGCTGGCGTTGCGAGCTGCCGACCCGGACAGGCTGTATGGGATGATAGATGATAGTGGAGAGGGTGCGGAGGGATATGCCGACAGTGCAGGAGGAGGTGAGAGGGAAGGGACGGATGGAGGGGAGAGGGGAGAGAGTAGGAGGGTGCTGGCGTTGCGAGCTGCCGACCCGGACAGGCTGTATGGGATGATAGATGATAGTGGAGAGGGTGCGGAGGGATATGCCGACAGTGCAGGAGGAGGTGAGAGGGAAGGGACGGATGGAGGGGAGAGGGGAGAGAGTAGGAGGGTGCTGGCGTTGCGAGCTGCCGACCCGGACAGGCTGTATGGGATGATAGATGATAGTGGAGAGGGTGCGGAGGGATATGCCGACAGTGCAGGAGGAGGTGAGAGGGAAGGGACGGATGGAGGGGAGAGGGGAGAGAGTAGGAGGGTGCTGGCGTTGCGAGCTGCCGACCCGGACAGGCTGTATGGGATGATAGTCGAGAGGGTGCGGAGGGATATGCCGACAGTGCAGGAGGAGGTGAGAGGGAAGGGACGGATGGAGGGGAGAGGGGAGAGAGTAGGAGGGTGCTGGCGTTGCGAGCTGCCGACCCGGACAGGCTGTATGGGATGATAGATGATAGTGGAGAGGGTGCGGAGGGATATGCCGACAGTGCAGGAGGAGGTGAGAGGGAAGGGACGGATGGAGGGGAGAGGGGAGAGAGTAGGAGGGTGCTGGCGTTGCGAGCTGCCGACCCGGACAGGCTGTATGGGATGATAGATGATAGTGGAGAGGGTGCGGAGGGATATGCCGACAGTGCAGGAGGAGGTGAGAGGGAAGGGACGGATGGAGGGGAGAGGGGAGAGAGTAGGAGGGTGCTGGCGTTGCGAGCTGCCGACCCGGACAGGCTGTATGGGATGATAGTGGAGAGGGTGCGGAGGGATATGCCGACAGTGCAGGAGGAGGTGAGAGGGAAGGGACGGATGGAGGGGAGAGGGGAGAGAGTAGGAGGGTGCTGGCGTTGCGAGCTGCCGACCCGGACAGGCTGTATGGGATGATAGTCGAGAGGGTGCGGAGGGATATGCCGACAGTGCAGGAGGAGGTGAGAGGGAAGGGACGGATGGAGGGGAGAGGGGAGAGAGTAGGAGGGTGCTGGCGTTGCGAGCTGCCGACCCGGACAGGCTGTATGGGATGATAGATGATAGTGGAGAGGGTGCGGAGGGATATGCCGACAGTGCAGGAGGAGGTGAGAGGGAAGGGACGGATGGAGGGGAGAGGGGAGAGAGTAGGAGGGTGCTGGCGTTGCGAGCTGCCGACCCGGACAGGCTGTATGGGATGATAGTGGAGAGGGTGCGGAGGGATATGCCGACAGTGCAGGAGGAGGTGAGAGGGAAGGGACGGATGGAGGGGAGAGGGGAGAGAGTAGGAGGGTGCTGGCGTTGCGAGCTGCCGACCCGGACAGGCTGTATGGGATGATAGATGATAGTGGAGAGGGTGCGGAGGGATATGCCGACAGTGCAGGAGGAGGTGAGAGGGAAGGGACGGATGGAGGGGAGAGGGGAGAGAGTAGGAGGGTGCTGGCGTTGCGAGCTGCCGACCCGGACAGGCTGTATGGGATGATAGTCGAGAGGGTGCGGAGGGATATGCCGACAGTGCAGGAGGAGGTGAGAGGGAAGGGACGGATGGAGGGGAGAGGGGAGAGAGTAGGAGGGTGCTGGCGTTGCGAGCTGCCGACCCGGACAGGCTGTATGGGATGATAGATGATAGTGGAGAGGGTGCGGAGGGATATGCCGACAGTGCAGGAGGAGGTGAGAGGGAAGGGACGGATGGAGGGGAGAGGGGAGAGAGTAGGAGGGTGCTGGCGTTGCGAGCTGCCGACCCGGACAGGCTGTATGGGATGATAGATGATAGTGGAGAGGGTGCGGAGGGATATGCCGACAGTGCAGGAGGAGGTGAGAGGGAAGGGACGGATGGAGGGGAGAGGGGAGAGAGTAGGAGGGTGCTGGCGTTGCGAGCTGCCGACCCGGACAGGCTGTATGGGATGATAGTGGAGAGGGTGCGGAGGGATATGCCGACAGTGCAGGAGGAGGTGAGAGGGAAGGGACGGATGGAGGGGAGAGGGGAGAGAGTAGGAGGGTGCTGGCGTTGCGAGCTGCCGACCCGGACAGGCTGTATGGGATGATAGTCGAGAGGGTGCGGAGGGATATGCCGACAGTGCAGGAGGAGGTGAGAGGGAAGGGACGGATGGAGGGGAGAGGGGAGAGAGTAGGAGGGTGCTGGCGTTGCGAGCTGCCGACCCGGACAGGCTGTATGGGATGATAGATGATAGTGGAGAGGGTGCGGAGGGATATGCCGACAGTGCAGGAGGAGGTGAGAGGGAAGGGACGGATGGAGGGGAGAGGGGAGAGAGTAGGAGGGTGCTGGCGTTGCGAGCTGCCGACCCGGACAGGCTGTATGGGATGATAGTGGAGAGGGTGCGGAGGGATATGCCGACAGTGCAGGAGGAGGTGAGAGGGAAGGGACGGATGGAGGGGAGAGGGGAGAGAGTAGGAGGGTGCTGGCGTTGCGAGCTGCCGACCCGGACAGGCTGTATGGGATGATAGATGATAGTGGAGAGGGTGCGGAGGGATATGCCGACAGTGCAGGAGGAGGTGAGAGGGAAGGGACGGATGGAGGGGAGAGGGGAGAGAGTAGGAGGGTGCTGGCGTTGCGAGCTGCCGACCCGGACAGGCTGTATGGGATGATAGATGATAGTGGAGAGGGTGCGGAGGGATATGCCGACAGTGCAGGAGGAGGTGAGAGGGAAGGGACGGATGGAGGGGAGAGGGGAGAGAGTAGGAGGGTGCTGGCGTTGCGAGCTGCCGACCCGGACAGGCTGTATGGGATGATAGTGGAGAGGGTGCGGAGGGATATGCCGACAGTGCAGGAGGAGGTGAGAGGGAAGGGACGGATGGAGGGGAGAGGGGAGAGAGTAGGAGGGTGCTGGCGTTGCGAGCTGCCGACCCGGACAGGCTGTATGGGATGATAGTGGAGAGGGTGCGGAGGGATATGCCGACAGTGCAGGAGGAGGTGAGAGGGAAGGGACGGATGGAGGGGAGAGGGGAGAGAGTAGGAGGGTGCTGGCGTTGCGAGCTGCCGACCCGGACAGGCTGTATGGGATGATAGTCGAGAGGGTGCGGAGGGATATGCCGACAGTGCAGGAGGAGGTGAGAGGGAAGGGACGGATGGAGGGGAGAGGGGAGAGAGTAGGAGGGTGCTGGCGTTGCGAGCTGCCGACCCGGACAGGCTGTATGGGATGATAGATGATAGTGGAGAGGGTGCGGAGGGATATGCCGACAGTGCAGGAGGAGGTGAGAGGGAAGGGACGGATGGAGGGGAGAGGGGAGAGAGTAGGAGGGTGCTGGCGTTGCGAGCTGCCGACCCGGACAGGCTGTATGGGATGATAGTGGAGAGGGTGCGGAGGGATATGCCGACAGTGCAGGAGGAGGTGAGAGGGAAGGGACGGATGGAGGGGAGAGAGTAGGAGGGTGCTGGCGTTGCGAGCTGCCGACCCGGACAGGCTGTATGGGATGATAGTGGAGAGGGTGCGGAAGGATATGCCGACAGTGCAGGAGGAGGTGAGAGGGAAGGGACGGATGGAGGGGAGAGGGGAGAGAGTAGGAGGGTGCTGGCGTTGCGAGCTGCCGACCCGGACAGGCTGTATGGGATGATAGATGATAGTGGAGAGGGTGCGGAGGGATATGCCGACAGTGCAGGAGGAGGTGAGAGGGAAGGGGGAGAGAGGGGAGAGAGTAGGAGGGTGCTGGCGTTGCGAGCTGCCGACCCGGACAGGCTGTATGGGATGATAGTGGAGAGGGTGCGGAGGGATATGCCGACAGTGCAGGAGGAGGTGAGAGGGAAGGGACGGATGGAGGGGAGAGGGGAGAGAGTAGGAGGGTGCTGGCGTTGCGAGCTGCCGACCCGGACAGGCTGTATGGGATGATAGTGGAGAGGGTGCGGAAGGATATGCCGACAGTGCAGGAGGAGGTGAGAGGGAAGGGACGGATGGAGGGGAGAGGGGAGAGAGTAGGAGGGTGCTGGCGTTGCGAGCTGCCGACCCGGACAGGCTGTATGGGATGATAGTGGAGAGGGTGCGGAAGGATATGCCGACAGTGCAGGAGGAGGTGAGAGGGAAGGGACGGATGGAGGGGAGAGGGGAGAGAGTAGGAGGGTGCTGGCGTTGCGAGCTGCCGACCCGGACAGGCTGTATGGGATGATAGATGATAGTGGAGAGGGTGCGGGGGATATGCCGACAGTGCAGGAGGAGGTGAGAGGGAAGGGACGGATGGAGGGGAGAGGGGAGAGAGTAGGAGGGTGCTGGCGTTGCGAGCTGCCGACCCGGACAGGCTGTATGGGATGATAGTGGAGAGGGTGCGGAAGGATATGCCGACAGTGCAGGAGGAGGTGAGAGGGAAGGGACGGATGGAGGGGAGAGGGGAGAGAGTAGGAGGGTGCTGGCGTTGCGAGCTGCCGACCCGGACAGGCTGTATGGGATGATAGTGGAGAGGGTGCGGGGGATATGCCGACAGTGCAGGAGGAGGTGAGAGGGAAGGGACGGATGGAGGGGAGAGGGGAGAGAGTAGGAGGGTGCTGGCGTTGCGAGCTGCCGACCCGGACAGGCTGTATGGGATGATAGTGGAGAGGGTGCGGAGGGATATGCCGACAGTGCAGGAGGAGGTGAGAGGGAAGGGACGGATGGAGGGGAGAGGGGAGAGAGTAGGAGGGTGCTGGCGTTGCGAGCTGCCGACCCGGACAGGCTGTATGGGATGATAGTGGAGAGGGTGCGGAGGGATATGCCGACAGTGCAGGAGGAGGTGAGAGGGAAGGGACGGATGGAGGGGAGAGGGGAGAGAGTAGGAGGGTGCTGGCGTTGCGAGCTGCCGACCCGGACAGGCTGTATGGGATGATAGTGGAGAGGGTGCGAAGGGATATGCCGACAGTGCAGGAGGAGGTGAGAGGGAAGGGACGGATGGAGGGGAGAGGGGAGAGAGTAGGAGGGTGCTGGCGTTGCGAGCTGCCGACCCGGACAGGCTGTATGGGATGATAGATGATAGTGGAAGAGGGTGCGGAGGGATATGCCGACAGTGCAGGAGGAGGTGAGAGGGAAGGGACGGATGGAGGGGAGAAGGGAGAGAGTAGGAGGGTGCTGGCGTTGCGAGCTGCCGACCCGGACAGGCTGTATGGGATGATAGATGATAGTGGAGAGGGTGCGGAGGGATATGCCGACAGTGCAGGAGGAGGTGAGAGGGAAGGGGAGAGAGTAGGAGGGTGCTGGCGTTGCGAGCTGCCGCCCGGACAGGCTGTATGGGATGATAGTGGAGAGGGTGCGGAGGGATATGCCGACAGTGCAGCAGGAGGTGAGAGGGAAGGGACGGATGGAGGGGAGAGGGGAGAGAGTAGGAGGGTGCTGGCGTTGCGAGCTGCCGACCCGGACAGGCTGTATGGGATGATAGATGATAGTGGAGAGGGTGCGGAGGGATATGCCGACAGTGCAGGAGGAGGTGAGAGGGAAGGGACGGATGGAGGGAGAGGGGAGAGAGTAGGAGGGTGCTGGCGTTGCGAGCTGCCGACCCGGACAGGCTGTATGGGATGATAGTGGAGAGGGTGCGGAGGGATATGCCGACAGTGCAGGAGGAGGTGAGAGGGAAGGGACGGATGGAGGGGAGAGGGGAGAGAGTAGGAGGGTGCTGGCGTTGCGAGCTGCCGACCCGGACAGGCTGTATGGGATGATAGATGATAGTGGAGAGGGTGCGGAGGGATATGCCGACAGTGCAGGAGGAGGTGAGAGGGAAGGGACGGATGGAGGGGAGAGGGGAGAGAGTAGGAGGGTGCTGGCGTTGCGAGCTGCCGACCCGGACAGGCTGTATGGGATGATAGTGGAGAGGGTGCGGAGGGATATGCCGACAGTGCAGGAGGAGGTGAGAGGGAAGGGACGGATGGAGGGGAGAGGGGAGAGAGTAGGAGGGTGCTGGCGTTGCGAGCTGCCGACCCGGACAGGCTGTATGGGATGATAGATGATAGTGGAGAGGGTGCGGAGGGATATGCCGACAGTGCAGGAGGAGGTGAGAGGGAAGGGACGGATGGAGGGGAGAGGGGAGAGAGTAGGAGGGTGCTGGCGTTGCGAGCTGCCGACCCGGACAGGCTGTATGGGATGATAGTGGAGAGGGTGCGGAGGGATATGCCGACAGTGCAGGAGGAGGTGAGAGGGAAGGGACGGATGGAGGGGAGAGAGTAGGAGGGTGCTGGCGTTGCGAGCTGCCGACCCGGACAGGCTGTATGGGATGATAGATGATAGTGGAGAGGGTGCGGAGGGTGCGGAGGGATATGCCGACAGTGCAGGAGGAGGTGAGAGGGAAGGGGAGAGGGGAGAGAGTAGGAGGGTGCTGGCGTTGCGAGCTGCCGACCCGGACAGGCTGTATGGGATGATAGTGGAGAGGGTGCGGAGGGATATGCCGACAGTGCAGGAGGAGGTGAGAGGGAAGGGACGGATGGAGGGGAGAGGGGAGAGAGTAGGAGGGTGCTGGCGTTGCGAGCTGCCGACCCGGACAGGCTGTATGGGATGATAGATGATAGTGGAGAGGGTGCGGAGGGATATGCCGACAGTGCAGGAGGAGGTGAGAGGGAAGGGACGGATGGAGGGGAGAGGGGAGAGAGTAGGAGGGTGCTGGCGTTGCGAGCTGCCGACCCGGACAGGCTGTATGGGATGATAGATGATAGTGGAGAGGGTGCGGAGGGATATGCCGACAGTGCAGGAGGAGGTGAGAGGGAAGGGACGGATGGAGGGGAGAGGGGAGAGAGTAGGAGGGTGCTGGCGTTGCGAGCTGCCGACCCGGACAGGCTGTATGGGATGATAGTGGAGAGGGTGCGGAAGGATATGCCGACAGTGCAGGAGGAGGTGAGAGGGAAGGGACGGATGGAGGGGAGAGGGGAGAGAGTAGGAGGGTGCTGGCGTTGCGAGCTGCCGACCCGGACAGGCTGTATGGGATGATAGATGATAGTGGAGAGGGTGCGGAGGGATATGCCGACAGTGCAGGAGGAGGTGAGAGGGAATGGACGGATGGAGGGGAGAGGGGAGAGAGTAGGAGGGTGCTGGCGTTGCGAGCTGCCGACCCGGACAGGCTGTATGGGATGATAGATGATAGTGGAGAGGGTGCGGAGGGATATGCCGACAGTGCAGGAGGAGGTGAGAGGGAAGGGACGGATGGAGGGGAGAGGGGAGAGAGTAGGAGGGTGCTGGCGTTGCGAGCTGCCGACCCGGACAGGCTGTATGGGATGATAGTGGAGAGGGTGCGGAGGGATATGCCGACAGTGCAGGAGGAGGTGAGAGGGAAGGGACGGATGGAGGGGAGAGAGTAGGAGGGTGCTGGCGTTGCCAGCTGCCGACCCGGACAGGCTGTATGGGATGATAGTGGAGAGGGTGCGGAGGGATATGCCGACAGTGCAGGAGGAGGTGAGAGGGAAGGGGAGAGGGGAGAGAGTAGGAGGGTGCTGGCGTTGCGAGCTGCCGACCCGGACAGGCTGTATGGGATGATAGTGGAGAGGGTGCGGAGGGATATGCCGACAGTGCAGGAGGAGGTGAGAGGGAAGGGACGGATGGAGGGGAGAGGGGAGAGAGTAGGAGGGTGCTGGCGTTGCGAGCTGCCGACCCGGACAGGCTGTATGGGATGATAGATGATAGTGGAGAGGGGAGAGGGGAGAGAGTAGGAGGGTGCTGGCGTTGCGAGCTGCCGACCCGGACAGGCTGTATGGGATGATAGTGGAGAGGGTGCGGAGGGATATGCCGACAGTGCAGGAGGAGGTGAGAGGGAAGGGACGGATGGAGGGGAGAGGGGAGAGAGTAGGAGGGTGCTGGCGTTGCGAGCTGCCGACCCGGACAGGCTGTATGGGATGATAGATGATAGTGGAGAGGGTGCGGAGGGATATGCCGACAGTGCAGGAGGAGGTGAGAGGGAAGGGACGGATGGAGGGGAGAGGGGAGAGAGTAGGAGGGTGCTGGCGTTGCGAGCTGCCGACCCGGACAGGCTGTATGGGATGATAGTGGAGAGGGTGCGGAAGGATATGCCGACAGTGCAGGAGGAGGTGAGAGGGAAGGGACGGATGGAGGGGAGAGGGGAGAGAGTAGGAGGGTGCTGGCGTTGCGAGCTGCCGACCCGGACAGGCTGTATGGGATGATAGATGATAGTGGAGAGGGTGCGGAGGGATATGCCGACAGTGCAGGAGGAGGTGAGAGGGAATGGACGGATGGAGGGGAGAGGGGAGAGAGTAGGAGGGTGCTGGCGTTGCGAGCTGCCGACCCGGACAGGCTGTATGGGATGATAGATGATAGTGGAGAGGGTGCGGAGGGATATGCCGACAGTGCAGGAGGAGGTGAGAGGGAAGGGACGGATGGAGGGGAGAGGGGAGAGAGTAGGAGGGTGCTGGCGTTGCGAGCTGCCGACCCGGACAGGCTGTATGGGATGATAGTGGAGAGGGTGCGGAGGGATATGCCGACAGTGCAGGAGGAGGTGAGAGGGAAGGGACGGATGGAGGGGAGAGAGTAGGAGGGTGCTGGCGTTGCCAGCTGCCGACCCGGACAGGCTGTATGGGATGATAGTGGAGAGGGTGCGGAGGGATATGCCGACAGTGCAGGAGGAGGTGAGAGGGAAGGGGAGAGGGGAGAGAGTAGGAGGGTGCTGGCGTTGCGAGCTGCCGACCCGGACAGGCTGTATGGGATGATAGTGGAGAGGGTGCGGAGGGATATGCCGACAGTGCAGGAGGAGGTGAGAGGGAAGGGACGGATGGAGGGGAGAGGGGAGAGAGTAGGAGGGTGCTGGCGTTGCGAGCTGCCGACCCGGACAGGCTGTATGGGATGATAGATGATAGTGGAGAGGGTGCGGAGGGATATGCCGACAGTGCAGGAGGAGGTGAGAGGGAAGGGGAGAGGGGAGAGAGTAGGAGGGTGCTGGCGTTGCGAGCTGCCGACCCGGACAGGCTGTATGGGATGATAGTGGAGAGGGTGCGGAGGGATATGCCGACAGTGCAGGAGGAGGTGAGAGGGAAGGGACGGATGGAGGGGAGAGGGGAGAGAGTAGGAGGGTGCTGGCGTTGCGAGCTGCCGACCCGGACAGGCTGTATGGGATGATAGATGATAGTGGAGAGGGTGCGGAGGGATATGCCGACAGTGCAGGAGGAGGTGAGAGGGAAGGGACGGATGGAGGGGAGAGGGGAGAGAGTAGGAGGGTGCTGGCGTTGCGAGCTGCCGACCCGGACAGGCTGTATGGGATGATAGTGGAGAGGGTGCGGGGGGATATGCCGACAGTGCAGGAGGAGGTGAGAGGGAAGGGACGGATGGAGGGGAGAGGGGAGAGAGTAGGAGGGTGCTGGCGTTGCGAGCTGCCGACCCGGACAGGCTGTATGGGATGATAGTGGAGAGGGTGCGGAGGGATATGCCGACAGTGCAGGAGGAGGTGAGAGGGAAGGGACGGATGGAGGGGAGAGGGGAGAGAGTAGGAGGGTGCTGGCGTTGCGAGCTGCCGACCCGGACAGGCTGTATGGGATGATAGTGGAGAGGGTGCGGAGGGATATGCCGACAGTGCAGGAGGAGGTGAGAGGGAAGGGACGGATGGAGGGGAGAGGGGAGAGAGTAGGAGGGTGCTGGCGTTGCGAGCTGCCGACCCGGACAGGCTGTATGGGATGATAGTGGAGAGGGTGCAAAGGGATATGCCGACAGTGCAGGAGGAGGTGAGAGGGAAGGGACGGATGGAGGGGAGAGGGGAGAGAGTAGGAGGGTGCTGGCGTTGCGAGCTGCCGACCCGGACAGGCTGTATGGGATGATAGATGATAGTGGAAAGGGTGCGGAGGGATATGCCGACAGTGCAGGAGGAGGTGAGAGGGAAGGGACGGATGGAGGGGAGAAGGGAGAGAGTAGGAGGGTGCTGGCGTTGCGAGCTGCCGACCCGGACAGGCTGTATGGGATGATAGTGGAGAGGGTGCAAAGGGATATGCCGACAGTGCAGGAGGAGGTGAGAGGGAAGGGACGGATGGAGGGGAGAGGGGAGAGAGTAGGAGGGTGCTGGCGTTGCGAGCTGCCGACCCGGACAGGCTGTATGGGATGATAGATGATAGTGGAGAGGGTGCGGAGGGATATGCCGACAGTGCAGGAGGAGGTGAGAGGGAAGGGGAGAGAGTAGGAGGGTGCTGGCGTTGCGAGCTGCCGGCCCGGACAGGCTGTATGGGATGATAGTGGAGAGGGTGCGGAGGGATATGCCGACAGTGCAGCAGGAGGTGAGAGGGAAGGGACGGATGGAGGGGAGAGGGGAGAGAGTAGGAGGGTGCTGGCGTTGCGAGCTGCCGACCCGGACAGGCTGTATGGGATGATAGATGATAGTGGAGAGGGTGCGGAGGGATATGCCGACAGTGCAGGATGAGGTGAGAGGGAAGGGACGGATGGAGAGGAGAGGGGAGAGAGTAGGAGGGTGCTGGCGTTGCGAGCTGCCGACCCGGACAGGCTGTATGGGATGATAGTGGAGAGGGTGCGGAGGGATATACCGACAGTGCAGGAGGAGGTGAGAGGGAAGGGACGGATGGAGGGGAGAGGGGAGAGAGTAGGAGAGTGCTGGCGTTGCGAGCTGCCGACCCGGACAGGCTGTATGGGATGATAGATGATAGTGGAGAGGGTGCGGAGGGATATGCCGACAGTGCAGGAGGAGGTGAGAGGGAAGGGACGGATGGAGGGGAGAGAGTAGGAGGGTGCTGGCGTTGCGAGCTGCCGACCCGGACAGGCTGTATGGGATGATAGTGGAGAGGGTGCGGAGGGATATGCCGACAGTGCAGGAGGAGGTGAGAGGGAAGGGACGGATGGAGGGGAGAGGGGAGAGAGTAGGAGGGTGCTGGCGTTGCGAGCTGCCGACCCGGACAGGCTGTATGGGATGATAGATGATAGTGGAGAGGGTGCGGAGGGATATGCCGACAGTGCAGGAGGAGGTGAGAGGGAAGGGACGGATGGAGGGGAGAGGGGAGAGAGTAGGAGGGTGCTGGCGTTGCGAGCTGCCGACCCGGACAGGCTGTATGGGATGATAGATGATAGTGGAGAGGGTGCGGAGGGATATGCCGACAGTGCAGGAGGAGGTGAGAGGGAAGGGACGGATGGAGGGGAGAGGGGAGAGAGTAGGAGGGTGCTGGCGTTGCGAGCTGCCGACCCGGACAGGCTGGATGGGATGATAGTGGAGAGGGTGCGGAGGGATATGCCGACAGTGCAGGAGGAGGTGAGAGGGAAGGGACGGATGGAGGGGAGAGAGTAGGAGGGTGCTGGCGTTGCGAGCTGCCGACCCGGACAGGCTGTATGGGATGATAGATGATAGTGGAGAGGGTGCGGAGGGTGCGGAGGGATATGCCGACAGTGCAGGAGGAGGTGAGAGGGAAGGGGAGAGGGGAGAGAGTAGGAGGGTGCTGGCGTTGCGAGCTGCCGACCCGGACAGGCTGTATGGGATGATAGTGGAGAGGGTGCGGAGGGATATGCCGACAGTGCAGGAGGAGGTGAGAGGGAAGGGACGGATGGAGGGGAGAGGGGAGAGAGTAGGAGGGTGCTGGCGTTGCGAGCTGCCGACCCGGACAGGCTGTATGGGATGATAGATGATAGTGGAGAGGGTGCGGAGGGATATGCCGACAGTGCAGGAGGAGGTGAGAGGGAAGGGACGGATGGAGGGGAGAGGGGAGAGAGTAGGAGGGTGCTGGCGTTGCGAGCTGCCGACCCGGACAGGCTGTATGGGATGATAGATGATAGTGGAGAGGGTGCGGAGGGATATGCCGACAGTGCAGGAGGAGGTGAGAGGGAAGGGACGGATGGAGGGGAGAGGGGAGAGAGTAGGAGGGTGCTGGCGTTGCGAGCTGCCGACCCGGACAGGCTGTATGGGATGATAGTGGAGAGGGTGCGGAAGGATATGCCGACAGTGCAGGAGGAGGTGAGAGGGAAGGGACGGATGGAGGGGAGAGGGGAGAGAGTAGGAGGGTGCTGGCGTTGCGAGCTGCCGACCCGGACAGGCTGTATGGGATGATAGATGATAGTGGAGAGGGTGCGGAGGGATATGCCGACAGTGCAGGAGGAGGTGAGAGGGAATGGACGGATGGAGGGGAGAGGGGAGAGAGTAGGAGGGTGCTGGCGTTGCGAGCTGCCGACCCGGACAGGCTGTATGGGATGATAGATGATAGTGGAGAGGGTGCGGAGGGATATGCCGACAGTGCAGGAGGAGGTGAGAGGGAAGGGACGGATGGAGGGGAGAGAGTAGGAGGGTGCTGGCGTTGCGAGCTGCCGACCCGGACAGGCTGTATGGGATGATAGATGATAGTGGAGAGGGTGCGGAGGGTGCGGAGTAGTGTTGGGTCGATTAAGTAATGTTCGATTAATGATTAACGATTAATCGAAAAATTAATCGGAACCTTCGATTAATGATTAATTGATTAATCGTTAATCGAGAAATTGTCGATTAATCGATTAACGATTAATCGTTAATCGAACTTTTGTCGATTAATCGATTAATGATTAATTTCCAATCATGTTTCCGTAGCTTGATGTGAACAGTTACCATAAACAGTTCATTTCTGAGAAAATGTGGCTTATTTCAACTCATACAACGCTCTAGGAAACGAAAACTGTACCGAAATTGAGGAATATACTTTCGATTTAATCGAGGTTATTTCGATTAATCGAATAACGATTAATCGTTAATCGAACTTGTTTCGTTTAATCGATCAACGATTAATCGTTAATCGAAACATGTTCGATTAATCGATTAATCGACCGATTAATCGATTAATCGAGCTGATTAATCGAAAATTAATCGAAAGTCGATTAATCGACCCAACACTAGTGCGGAGGGATATGCCGACAGTGCAGGAGGAGGTGAGAGGGAAGGGGAGAGGGGAGAGAGTAGGAGGGTGCTGGCGTTGCGAGCTGCCGACCCGGACAGGCTGTATGGGATGATAGTGGAGAGGGTGCGGAGGGATATGCCGACAGTGCAGGAGGAGGTGAGAGGGAAGGGACGGATGGAGGGGAGAGGGGAGAGAGTAGGAGGGTGCTGGCGTTGCGAGCTGCCGACCCGGACAGGCTGTATGGGATGATAGATGATAGTGGAGAGGGTGCGGAGGGATATGCCGACAGTGCAGGAGGAGGTGAGAGGGAAGGGACGGATGGAGGGGAGAGGGGAGAGAGTAGGAGGGTGCTGGCGTTGCGAGCTGCCGACCCGGACAGGCTGTATGGGATGATAGTGGAGAGGGTGCGGAAGGATATGCCGACAGTGCAGGAGGAGGTGAGAGGGAAGGGACGGATGGAGGGGAGAGGGGAGAGAGTAGGAGGGTGCTGGCGTTGCGAGCTGCCGACCCGGACAGGCTGTATGGGATGATAGATGATAGTGGAGAGGGTGCGGAGGGATATGCCGACAGTGCAGGAGGAGGTGAGAGGGAATGGACGGATGGAGGGGAGAGGGGAGAGAGTAGGAGGGTGCTGGCGTTGCGAGCTGCCGACCCGGACAGGCTGTATGGGATGATAGATGATAGTGGAGAGGGTGCGGAGGGATATGCCGACAGTGCAGGAGGAGGTGAGAGGGAAGGGGAGAGGGGAGAGAGTAGGAGGGTGCTGGCGTTGCGAGCTGCCGACCCGGACAGGCTGTATGGGATGATAGTGGAGAGGGTGCGGAGGGATATGCCGACAGTGCAGGAGGAGGTGAGAGGGAAGGGACGGATGGAGGGGAGAGGGGAGAGAGTAGGAGGGTGCTGGCGTTGCGAGCTGCCGACCCGGACAGGCTGTATGGGATGATAGATGATAGTGGAGAGGGTGCGGAGGGATATGCCGACAGTGCAGGAGGAGGTGAGAGGGAAGGGGAGAGGGGAGAGAGTAGGAGGGTGCTGGCGTTGCGAGCTGCCGACCCGGACAGGCTGTATGGGATGATAGTGGAGAGGGTGCGGAGGGATATGCCGACAGTGCAGGAGGAGGTGAGAGGGAAGGGACGGATGGAGGGGAGAGGGGAGAGAGTAGGAGGGTGCTGGCGTTGCGAGCTGCCGACCCGGACAGGCTGTATGGGATGATAGATGATAGTGGAGAGGGTGCGGAGGGATATGCCGACAGTGCAGGAGGAGGTGAGAGGGAAGGGACGGATGGAGGGGAGAGGGGAGAGAGTAGGAGGGTGCTGGCGTTGCGAGCTGCCGACCCGGACAGGCTGTATGGGATGATAGTGGAGAGGGTGCGGAAGGATATGCCGACAGTGCAGGAGGAGGTGAGAGGGAAGGGACGGATGGAGGGGAGAGGGGAGAGAGTAGGAGGGTGCTGGCGTTGCGAGCTGCCGACCCGGACAGGCTGTATGGGATGATAGATGATAGTGGAGAGGGTGCGGAGGGATATGCCGACAGTGCAGGAGGAGGTGAGAGGGAATGGACGGATGGAGGGGAGAGGGGAGAGAGTAGGAGGGTGCTGGCGTTGCGAGCTGCCGACCCGGACAGGCTGTATGGGATGATAGATGATAGTGGAGAGGGTGCGGAGGGATATGCCGACAGTGCAGGAGGAGGTGAGAGGGAAGGGACGGATGGAGGGGAGAGGGGAGAGAGTAGGAGGGTGCTGGCGTTGCGAGCTGCCGACCCGGACAGGCTGTATGGGATGATAGTGGAGAGGGTGCGGAGGGATATGCCGACAGTGCAGGAGGAGGTGAGAGGGAAGGGACGGATGGAGGGGAGAGAGTAGGAGGGTGCTGGCGTTGCCAGCTGCCGACCCGGACAGGCTGTATGGGATGATAGTGGAGAGGGTGCGGAGGGATATGCCGACAGTGCAGGAGGAGGTGAGAGGGAAGGGGAGAGGGGAGAGAGTAGGAGGGTGCTGGCGTTGCGAGCTGCCGACCCGGACAGGCTGTATGGGATGATAGTGGAGAGGGTGCGGAGGGATATGCCGACAGTGCAGGAGGAGGTGAGAGGGAAGGGACGGATGGAGGGGAGAGGGGAGAGAGTAGGAGGGTGCTGGCGTTGCGAGCTGCCGACCCGGACAGGCTGTATGGGATGATAGATGATAGTGGAGAGGGTGCGGAGGGATATGCCGACAGTGCAGGAGGAGGTGAGAGGGAAGGGGAGAGGGGAGAGAGTAGGAGGGTGCTGGCGTTGCGAGCTGCCGACCCGGACAGGCTGTATGGGATGATAGTGGAGAGGGTGCGGAGGGATATGCCGACAGTGCAGGAGGAGGTGAGAGGGAAGGGACGGATGGAGGGGAGAGGGGAGAGAGTAGGAGGGTGCTGGCGTTGCGAGCTGCCGACCCGGACAGGCTGTATGGGATGATAGATGATAGTGGAGAGGGTGCGGAGGGATATGCCGACAGTGCAGGAGGAGGTGAGAGGGAAGGGGAGAGGGGAGAGAGTAGGAGGGTGCTGGCGTTGCGAGCTGCCGACCCGGACAGGCTGTATGGGATGATAGTGGAGAGGGTGCGGAGGGATATGCCGACAGTGCAGGAGGAGGTGAGAGGGAAGGGACGGATGGAGGGGAGAGGGGAGAGAGTAGGAGGGTGCTGGCGTTGCGAGCTGCCGACCCGGACAGGCTGTATGGGATGATAGATGATAGTGGAGAGGGTGCGGAGGGATATGCCGACAGTGCAGGAGGAGGTGAGAGGGAAGGGACGGATGGAGGGGAGAGGGGAGAGAGTAGGAGGGTGCTGGCGTTGCGAGCTGCCGACCCGGACAGGCTGTATGGGATGATAGTGGAGAGGGTGCGGGGGGATATGCCGACAGTGCAGGAGGAGGTGAGAGGGAAGGGACGGATGGAGGGGAGAGGGGAGAGAGTAGGAGGGTGCTGGCGTTGCGAGCTGCCGACCCGGACAGGCTGTATGGGATGATAGTGGAGAGGGTGCGGAGGGATATGCCGACAGTGCAGGAGGAGGTGAGAGGGAAGGGACGGATGGAGGGGAGAGGGGAGAGAGTAGGAGGGTGCTGGCGTTGCGAGCTGCCGACCCGGACAGGCTGTATGGGATGATAGTGGAGAGGGTGCGGAGGGATATGCCGACAGTGCAGGAGGAGGTGAGAGGGAAGGGACGGATGGAGGGGAGAGGGGAGAGAGTAGGAGGGTGCTGGCGTTGCGAGCTGCCGACCCGGACAGGCTGTATGGGATGATAGTGGAGAGGGTGCAAAGGGATATGCCGACAGTGCAGGAGGAGGTGAGAGGGAAGGGACGGATGGAGGGGAGAGGGGAGAGAGTAGGAGGGTGCTGGCGTTGCGAGCTGCCGACCCGGACAGGCTGTATGGGATGATAGATGATAGTGGAAAGGGTGCGGAGGGATATGCCGACAGTGCAGGAGGAGGTGAGAGGGAAGGGACGGATGGAGGGGAGAAGGGAGAGAGTAGGAGGGTGCTGGCGTTGCGAGCTGCCGACCCGGACAGGCTGTATGGGATGATAGTGGAGAGGGTGCGGAGGGATATGCCGACAGTGCAGGAGGAGGTGAGAGGGAAGGGACGGATGGAGGGGAGAGGGGAGAGAGTAGGAGGGTGCTGGCGTTGCGAGCTGCCGACCCGGACAGGCTGTATGGGATGATAGTGGAGAGGGTGCAAAGGGATATGCCGACAGTGCAGGAGGAGGTGAGAGGGAAGGGACGGATGGAGGGGAGAGGGGAGAGAGTAGGAGGTTGCTGGCGTTGCGAGCTGCCGACCCGGACAGGCTGTATGGGATGATAGATGATAGTGGAGAGGGTGCGGAGGGATATGCCGACAGTGCAGGAGGAGGTGAGAGGGAAGGGGAGAGAGTAGGAGGGTGCTGGCGTTGCGAGCTGCCGGCCCGGACAGGCTGTATGGGATGATAGTGGAGAGGGTGCGGAGGGATATGCCGACAGTGCAGCAGGAGGTGAGAGGGAAGGGACGGATGGAGGGGAGAGGGGAGAGAGTAGGAGGGTGCTGGCGTTGCGAGCTGCCGACCCGGACAGGCTGTATGGGATGATAGATGATAGTGGAGAGGGTGCGGAGGGATATGCCGACAGTGCAGGATGAGGTGAGAGGGAAGGGACGGATGGAGAGGAGAGGGGAGAGAGTAGGAGGGTGCTGGCGTTGCGAGCTGCCGACCCGGACAGGCTGTATGGGATGATAGTGGAGAGGGTGCGGAGGGATATGCCGACAGTGCAGGAGGAGGTGAGAGGGAAGGGACGGATGGAGGGGAGAGGGGAGAGAGTAGGAGAGTGCTGGCGTTGCGAGCTGCCGACCCGGACAGGCTGTATGGGATGATAGATGATAGTGGAGAGGGTGCGGAGGGATATGCCGACAGTGCAGGAGGAGGTGAGAGGGAAGGGACGGATGGAGGGGAGAGAGTAGGAGGGTGCTGGCGTTGCGAGCTGCCGACCCGGACAGGCTGTATGGGATGATAGTGGAGAGGGTGCGGAGGGATATGCCGACAGTGCAGGAGGAGGTGAGAGGGAAGGGACGGATGGAGGGGAGAGGGGAGAGAGTAGGAGGGTGCTGGCGTTGCGAGCTGCCGACCCGGACAGGCTGTATGGGATGATAGATGATAGTGGAGAGGGTGCGGAGGGATATGCCGACAGTGCAGGAGGAGGTGAGAGGGAAGGGACGGATGGAGGGGAGAGGGGAGAGAGTAGGAGGGTGCTGGCGTTGCGAGCTGCCGACCCGGACAGGCTGTATGGGATGATAGATGATAGTGGAGAGGGTGCGGAGGGATATGCCGACAGTGCAGGAGGAGGTGAGAGGGAAGGGACGGATGGAGGGGAGAGGGGAGAGAGTAGGAGGGTGCTGGCGTTGCGAGCTGCCGACCCGGACAGGCTGGATGGGATGATAGTGGAGAGGGTGCGGAGGGATATGCCGACAGTGCAGGAGGAGGTGAGAGGGAAGGGACGGATGGAGGGGAGAGAGTAGGAGGGTGCTGGCGTTGCGAGCTGCCGACCCGGACAGGCTGTATGGGATGATAGATGATAGTGGAGAGGGTGCGGAGGGTGCGGAGGGATATGCCGACAGTGCAGGAGGAGGTGAGAGGGAAGGGGGGAGGGGAGAGAGTAGGAGGGTGCTGGCGTTGCGAGCTGCCGACCCGGACAGGCTGTATGGGATGATAGTGGAGAGGGTGCGGAGGGATATGCCGACAGTGCAGGAGGAGGTGAGAGGGAAGGGACGGATGGAGGGGAGAGGGGAGAGAGTAGGAGGGTGCTGGCGTTGCGAGCTGCCGACCCGGACAGGCTGTATGGGATGATAGATGATAGTGGAGAGGGTGCGGAGGGATATGCCGACAGTGCAGGAGGAGGTGAGAGGGAAGGGACGGATGGAGGGGAGAGGGGAGAGAGTAGGAGGGTGCTGGCGTTGCGAGCTGCCGACCCGGACAGGCTGTATGGGATGATAGATGATAGTGGAGAGGGTGCGGAGGGATATGCCGACAGTGCAGGAGGAGGTGAGAGGGAAGGGACGGATGGAGGGGAGAGGGGAGAGAGTAGGAGGGTGCTGGCGTTGCGAGCTGCCGACCCGGACAGGCTGTATGGGATGATAGTGGAGAGGGTGCGGAAGGATATGCCGACAGTGCAGGAGGAGGTGAGAGGGAAGGGACGGATGGAGGGGAGAGGGGAGAGAGTAGGAGGGTGCTGGCGTTGCGAGCTGCCGACCCGGACAGGCTGTATGGGATGATAGATGATAGTGGAGAGGGTGCGGAGGGATATGCCGACAGTGCAGGAGGAGGTGAGAGGGAATGGACGGATGGAGGGGAGAGGGGAGAGAGTAGGAGGGTGCTGGCGTTGCGAGCTGCCGACCCGGACAGGCTGTATGGGATGATAGATGATAGTGGAGAGGGTGCGGAGGGATATGCCGACAGTGCAGGAGGAGGTGAGAGGGAAGGGACGGATGGAGGGGAGAGAGTAGGAGGGTGCTGGCGTTGCGAGCTGCCGACCCGGACAGGCTGTATGGGATGATAGATGATAGTGGAGAGGGTGCGGAGGGTGCGGAGGGATATGCCGACAGTGCAGGAGGAGGTGAGAGGGAAGGGGAGAGGGGAGAGAGTAGGAGGGTGCTGGCGTTGCGAGCTGCCGACCCGGACAGGCTGTATGGGATGATAGTGGAGAGGGTGCGGAGGGATATGCCGACAGTGCAGGAGGAGGTGAGAGGGAAGGGACGGATGGAGGGGAGAGGGGAGAGAGTAGGAGGGTGCTGGCGTTGCGAGCTGCCGACCCGGACAGGCTGTATGGGATGATAGATGATAGTGGAGAGGGTGCGGAGGGATATGCCGACAGTGCAGGAGGAGGTGAGAGGGAAGGGACGGATGGAGGGGAGAGGGGAGAGAGTAGGAGGGTGCTGGCGTTGCGAGCTGCCGACCCGGACAGGCTGTATGGGATGATAGTGGAGAGGGTGCGGAAGGATATGCCGACAGTGCAGGAGGAGGTGAGAGGGAAGGGACGGATGGAGGGGAGAGGGGAGAGAGTAGGAGGGTGCTGGCGTTGCGAGCTGCCGACCCGGACAGGCTGTATGGGATGATAGATGATAGTGGAGAGGGTGCGGAGGGATATGCCGACAGTGCAGGAGGAGGTGAGAGGGAATGGACGGATAGAGGGGAGAGGGGAGAGAGTAGGAGGGTGCTGGCGTTGCGAGCTGCCGACCCGGACAGGCTGTATGGGATGATAGATGATAGTGGAGAGGGTGCGGAGGGATATGCCGACAGTGCAGGAGGAGGTGAGAGGGAAGGGACGGATGGAGGGGAGAGGGGAGAGAGTAGGAGGGTGCTGGCGTTGCGAGCTGCCGACCCGGACAGGCTGTATGGGATGATAGTGGAGAGGGTGCGGAGGGATATGCCGACAGTGCAGGAGGAGGTGAGAGGGAAGGGACGGATGGAGGGGAGAGAGTAGGAGGGTGCTGGCGTTGCGAGCTGCCGACCCGGACAGGCTGTATGGGATGATAGTGGAGAGGGTGCGGAGGGATATGCCGACAGTGCAGGAGGAGGTGAGAGGGAAGGGGAGAGGGGAGAGAGTAGGAGGGTGCTGGCGTTGCGAGCTGCCGACCCGGACAGGCTGTATGGGATGATAGTGGAGAGGGTGCGGAGGGATATGCCGACAGTGCAGGAGGAGGTGAGAGGGAAGGGACGGATGGAGGGGAGAGGGGAGAGAGTAGGAGGGTGCTGGCGTTGCGAGCTGCCGACCCGGACAGGCTGTATGGGATGATAGATGATAGTGGAGAGGGTGCGGAGGGATATGCCGACAGTGCAGGAGGAGGTGAGAGGGAAGGGGAGAGGGGAGAGAGTAGGAGGGTGCTGGCGTTGCGAGCTGCCGACCCGGACAGGCTGTATGGGATGATAGTGGAGAGGGTGCGGAGGGATATGCCGACAGTGCAGGAGGAGGTGAGAGGGAAGGGACGGATGGAGGGGAGAGGGGAGAGAGTAGGAGGGTGCTGGCGTTGCGAGCTGCCGACCCGGACAGGCTGTATGGGATGATAGATGATAGTGGAGAGGGTGCGGAGGGATATGCCGACAGTGCAGGAGGAGGTGAGAGGGAAGGGACGGATGGAGGGGAGAGGGGAGAGAGTAGGAGGGTGCTGGCGTTGCGAGCTGCCGACCCGGACAGGCTGTATGGGATGATAGATGATAGTGGAGAGGGTGCGGAGGGATATGCCGACAGTGCAGGAGGAGGTGAGAGGGAAGGGACGGATGGAGGGGAGAGGGGAGAGAGTAGGAGGGTGCTGGCGTTGCGAGCTGCCGACCCGGACAGGCTGTATGGGATGATAGATGATAGTGGAGAGGGTGCGGAGGGATATGCCGACAGTGCAGGAGGAGGTGAGAGGGAAGGGACGGATGGAGGGGAGAGAGTAGGAGGGTGCTGGCGTTGCGAGCTGCCGACCCGGACAGGCTGTATGGGATGATAGATGATAGTGGAGAGGGTGCGGAGGGATATGCCGACAGTGCAGGAGGAGGTGAGAGGGAAGGGACGGATGGAGGGGAGAGGGGAGAGAGTAGGAGGGTGCTGGCGTTGCGAGCTGCCGACCCGGACAGGCTGTATGGGATGATAGATGATAGTGGAGAGGGTGCGGAGGGATATGCCGACAGTGCAGGAGGAGGTGAGAGGGAAGGGACGGATGGAGGGGAGAGGGGAGAGAGTAGGAGGGTGCTGGCGTTGCGAGCTGCCGACCCGGACAGGCTGTATGGGATGATAGATGATAGTGGAGAGGGTGCGGAGGGATATGCCGACAGTGCAGGAGGAGGTGAGAGGGAAGGGACGGATGGAGGGGAGAGGGGAGAGAGTAGGAGGGTGCTGGCGTTGCGAGCTGCCGACCCGGACAGGCTGTATGGGATGATAGTGGAGAGGGTGCGGAGGATATGCCGACAGTGCAGGAGGAGGTGAGAGGGAAGGGACGGATGGAGGGGAGAGGGGAGAGAGTAGGAGGGTGCTGGCGTTGCGAGCTGCCGACCCGGACAGGCTGTATGGGATGATAGATGATAGTGGAGAGGGTGCGGAGGGATATGCCGACAGTGCAGGAGGAGGTGAGAGGGAATGGACGGATGGAGGGGAGAGGGGAGAGAGTAGGAGGGTGCTGGCGTTGCGAGCTGCCGACCCGGACAGGCTGTATGGGATGATAGATGATAGTGGAGAGGGTGCGGAGGGATATGCCGACAGTGCAGGAGGAGGTGAGAGGGAAGGGACGGATGGAGGGGAGAGGGGAGAGAGTAGGAGGGTGCTGGCGTTGCGAGCTGCCGACCCGGACAGGCTGTATGGGATGATAGTGGAGAGGGTGCGGAGGGATATGCCGACAGTGCAGGAGGAGGTGAGAGGGAAGGGACGGATGGAGGGGAGAGAGTAGGAGGGTGCTGGCGTTGCCAGCTGCCGACCCGGACAGGCTGTATGGGATGATAGTGGAGAGGGTGCGGAGGGATATGCCGACAGTGCAGGAGGAGGTGAGAGGGAAGGGGAGAGGGGAGAGAGTAGGAGGGTGCTGGCGTTGCGAGCTGCCGACCCGGACAGGCTGTATGGGATGATAGTGGAGAGGGTGCGGAGGGATATGCCGACAGTGCAGGAGGAGGTGAGAGGGAAGGGACGGATGGAGGGGAGAGGGGAGAGAGTAGGAGGGTGCTGGCGTTGCGAGCTGCCGACCCGGACAGGCTGTATGGGATGATAGATGATAGTGGAGAGGGTGCGGAGGGATATGCCGACAGTGCAGGAGGAGGTGAGAGGGAAGGGGAGAGGGGAGAGAGTAGGAGGGTGCTGGCGTTGCGAGCTGCCGACCCGGACAGGCTGTATGGGATGATAGTGGAGAGGGTGCGGAGGGATATGCCGACAGTGCAGGAGGAGGTGAGAGGGAAGGGACGGATGGAGGGGAGAGGGGAGAGAGTAGGAGGGTGCTGGCGTTGCGAGCTGCCGACCCGGACAGGCTGTATGGGATGATAGATGATAGTGGAGAGGGTGCGGAGGGATATGCCGACAGTGCAGGAGGAGGTGAGAGGGAAGGGGAGAGGGGAGAGAGTAGGAGGGTGCTGGCGTTGCGAGCTGCCGACCCGGACAGGCTGTATGGGATGATAGTGGAGAGGGTGCGGAGGGATATGCCGACAGTGCAGGAGGAGGTGAGAGGGAAGGGATGGAGGGGAGAGGGGAGAGAGTAGGAGGGTGCTGGCGTTGCGAGCTGCCGACCCGGACAGGCTGTATGGGATGATAGATGATAGTGGAGAGGGTGCGGAGGGATATGCCGACAGTGCAGGAGGAGGTGAGAGGGAAGGGACGGATGGAGGGGAGAGGGGAGAGAGTAGGAGGGTGCTGGCGTTGCGAGCTGCCGACCCGGACAGGCTGTATGGGATGATAGTGGAGAGGGTGCGGGAGGGATATGCCGACAGTGCAGGAGGAGGTGAGAGGGAAGGGACGGATGGAGGGGAGAGGGGAGAGAGTAGGAGGGTGCTGGCGTTGCGAGCTGCCGACCCGGACAGGCTGTATGGGATGATAGTGGAGAGGGTGCGGAGGGATATGCCGACAGTGCAGGAGGAGGTGAGAGGGAAGGGACGGATGGAGGGGAGAGGGGAGAGAGTAGGAGGGTGCTGGCGTTGCGAGCTGCCGACCCGGACAGGCTGTATGGGATGATAGTGGAGAGGGTGCGGAGGGATATGCCGACAGTGCAGGAGGAGGTGAGAGGGAAGGGACGGATGGAGGGGAGAGGGGAGAGAGTAGGAGGGTGCTGGCGTTGCGAGCTGCCGACCCGGACAGGCTGTATGGGATGATAGTGGAGAGGGTGCAAAGGGATATGCCGACAGTGCAGGAGGAGGTGAGAGGGAAGGGACGGATGGAGGGGAGAGGGGAGAGAGTAGGAGGGTGCTGGCGTTGCGAGCTGCCGACCCGGACAGGCTGTATGGGATGATAGATGATAGTGGAAAGGGTGCGGAGGGATATGCCGACAGTGCAGGAGGAGGTGAGAGGGAAGGGACGGATGGAGGGGAGAAGGGAGAGAGTAGGAGGGTGCTGGCGTTGCGAGCTGCCGACCCGGACAGGCTGTATGGGATGATAGTGGAGAGGGTGCAAAGGGATATGCCGACAGTGCAGGAGGAGGTGAGAGGGAAGGGACGGATGGAGGGGAGAGGGGAGAGAGTAGGAGGGTGCTGGCGTTGCGAGCTGCCGACCCGGACAGGCTGTATGGGATGATAGATGATAGTGGAGAGGGTGCGGAGGGATATGCCGACAGTGCAGGAGGAGGTGAGAGGGAAGGGGAGAGAGTAGGAGGGTGCTGGCGTTGCGAGCTGCCGGCCCGGACAGGCTGTATGGGATGATAGTGGAGAGGGTGCGGAGGGATATGCCGACAGTGCAGCAGGAGGTGAGAGGGAAGGGACGGATGGAGGGGAGAGGGGAGAGAGTAGGAGGGTGCTGGCGTTGCGAGCTGCCGACCCGGACAGGCTGTATGGGATGATAGATGATAGTGGAGAGGGTGCGGAGGGATATGCCGACAGTGCAGGATGAGGTGAGAGGGAAGGGACGGATGGAGAGGAGAGGGGAGAGAGTAGGAGGGTGCTGGCGTTGCGAGCTGCCGACCCGGACAGGCTGTATGGGATGATAGTGGAGAGGGTGCGGAGGGATATGCCGACAGTGCAGGAGGAGGTGAGAGGGAAGGGACGGATGGAGGGGAGAGGGGAGAGAGTAGGAGAGTGCTGGCGTTGCGAGCTGCCGACCCGGACAGGCTGTATGGGATGATAGATGATAGTGGAGAGGGTGCGGAGGGATATGCCGACAGTGCAGGAGGAGGTGAGAGGGAAGGGACGGATGGAGGGGAGAGAGTAGGAGGGTGCTGGCGTTGCGAGCTGCCGACCCGGACAGGCTGTATGGGATGATAGTGGAGAGGGTGCGGAGGGATATGCCGACAGTGCAGGAGGAGGTGAGAGGGAAGGGACGGATGGAGGGGAGAGGGGAGAGAGTAGGAGGGTGCTGGCGTTGCGAGCTGCCGACCCGGACAGGCTGTATGGGATGATAGATGATAGTGGAGAGGGTGCGGAGGGATATGCCGACAGTGCAGGAGGAGGTGAGAGGGAAGGGACGGATGGAGGGGAGAGGGGAGAGAGTAGGAGGGTGCTGGCGTTGCGAGCTGCCGACCCGGACAGGCTGTATGGGATGATAGATGATAGTGGAGAGGGTGCGGAGGGATATGCCGACAGTGCAGGAGGAGGTGAGAGGGAAGGGACGGATGGAGGGGAGAGGGGAGAGAGTAGGAGGGTGCTGGCGTTGCGAGCTGCCGACCCGGACAGGCTGTATGGGATGATAGTGGAGAGGGTGCGGAGGGATATGCCGACAGTGCAGGAGGAGGTGAGAGGGAAGGGACGGATGGAGGGGAGAGAGTAGGAGGGTGCTGGCGTTGCGAGCTGCCGACCCGGACAGGCTGTATGGGATGATAGATGATAGTGGAGAGGGTGCGGAGGGTGCGGAGGGATATGCCGACAGTGCAGGAGGAGGTGAGAGGGAAGGGGAGAGGGGAGAGAGTAGGAGGGTGCTGGCGTTGCGAGCTGCCGACCCGGACAGGCTGTATGGGATGATAGTGGAGAGGGTGCGGAGGGATATGCCGACAGTGCAGGAGGAGGTGAGAGGGAAGGGACGGATGGAGGGGAGAGGGGAGAGAGTAGGAGGGTGCTGGCGTTGCGAGCTGCCGACCCGGACAGGCTGTATGGGATGATAGATGATAGTGGAGAGGGTGCGGAGGGATATGCCGACAGTGCAGGAGGAGGTGAGAGGGAAGGGACGGATGGAGGGGAGAGGGGAGAGAGTAGGAGGGTGCTGGCGTTGCGAGCTGCCGACCCGGACAGGCTGTATGGGATGATAGATGATAGTGGAGAGGGTGCGGAGGGATATGCCGACAGTGCAGGAGGAGGTGAGAGGGAAGGGACGGATGGAGGGGAGAGGGGAGAGAGTAGGAGGGTGCTGGCGTTGCGAGCTGCCGACCCGGACAGGCTGTATGGGATGATAGTGGAGAGGGTGCGGAAGGGATATGCCGACAGTGCAGGAGGAGGTGAGAGGGAAGGGACGGATGGAGGGGAGAGGGGAGAGAGTAGGAGGGTGCTGGCGTTGCGAGCTGCCGACCCGGACAGGCTGTATGGGATGATAGATGATAGTGGAGAGGGTGCGGAGGGATATGCCGACAGTGCAGGAGGAGGTGAGAGGGAATGGACGGATGGAGGGGAGAGGGGAGAGAGTAGGAGGGTGCTGGCGTTGCGAGCTGCCGACCCGGACAGGCTGTATGGGATGATAGATGATAGTGGAGAGGGTGCGGAGGGATATGCCGACAGTGCAGGAGGAGGTGAGAGGGAAGGGACGGATGGAGGGGAGAGGGGAGAGAGTAGGAGGGTGCTGGCGTTGCGAGCTGCCGACCCGGACAGGCTGTATGGGATGATAGTGGAGAGGGTGCGGAGGGATATGCCGACAGTGCAGGAGGAGGTGAGAGGGAAGGGACGGATGGAGGGGAGAGAGTAGGAGGGTGCTGGCGTTGCGAGCTGCCGACCCGGACAGGCTGTATGGGATGATAGTGGAGAGGGTGCGGAGGGATATGCCGACAGTGCAGGAGGAGGTGAGAGGGAAGGGGAGAGGGGAGAGAGTAGGAGGGTGCTGGCGTTGCGAGCTGCCGACCCGGACAGGCTGTATGGGATGATAGTGGAGAGGGTGCGGAGGGATATGCCGACAGTGCAGGAGGAGGTGAGAGGGAAGGGACGGATGGAGGGGAGAGGGGAGAGAGTAGGAGGGTGCTGGCGTTGCGAGCTGCCGACCCGGACAGGCTGTATGGGATGATAGATGATAGTGGAGAGGGTGCGGAGGGATATGCCGACAGTGCAGGAGGAGGTGAGAGGGAAGGGGAGAGGGGAGAGAGTAGGAGGGTGCTGGCGTTGCGAGCTGCCGACCCGGACAGGCTGTATGGGATGATAGTGGAGAGGGTGCGGAGGGATATGCCGACAGTGCAGGAGGAGGTGAGAGGGAAGGGACGGATGGAGGGGAGAGGGGAGAGAGTAGGAGGGTGCTGGCGTTGCGAGCTGCCGACCCGGACAGGCTGTATGGGATGATAGATGATAGTGGAGAGGGTGCGGAGGGATATGCCGACAGTGCAGGAGGAGGTGAGAGGGAAGGGACGGATGGAGGGGAGAGGGGAGAGAGTAGGAGGGTGCTGGCGTTGCGAGCTGCCGACCCGGACAGGCTGTATGGGATGATAGATGATAGTGGAGAGGGTGCGGAGGGATATGCCGACAGTGCAGGAGGAGGTGAGAGGGAAGGGACGGATGGAGGGGAGAGGGGAGAGAGTAGGAGGGTGCTGGCGTTGCGAGCTGCCGACCCGGACAGGCTGTATGGGATGATAGTGGAGAGGGTGCGGAGGGATATGCCGACAGTGCAGGAGGAGGTGAGAGGGAAGGGACGGATGGAGGGGAGAGGGGAGAGAGTAGGAGGGTGCTGGCGTTGCGAGCTGCCGACCCGGACAGGCTGTATGGGATGATAGATGATAGTGGAGAGGGTGCGGAGGGATATGCCGACAGTGCAGGAGGAGGTGAGAGGGAAGGGACGGATGGAGGGGAGAGGGGAGAGAGTAGGAGGGTGCTGGCGTTGCGAGCTGCCGACCCGGACAGGCTGTATGGGATGATAGATGATAGTGGAGAGGGTGCGGAGGGATATGCCGACAGTGCAGGAGGAGGTGAGAGGGAAGGGACGGATGGAGGGGAGAGGGGAGAGAGTAGGAGGGTGCTGGCGTTGCGAGCTGCCGACCCGGACAGGCTGTATGGGATGATAGATGATAGTGGAGAGGGTGCGGAGGGATATGCCGACAGTGCAGGAGGAGGTGAGAGGGAAGGGACGGATGGAGGGGAGAGGGGAGAGAGTAGGAGGGTGCTGGCGTTGCGAGCTGCCGACCCGGACAGGCTGTATGGGATGATAGATGATAGTGGAGAGGGTGCGGAGGGATATGCCGACAGTGCAGGAGGAGGTGAGAGGGAAGGGACGGATGGAGGGGAGAGGGGAGAGAGTAGGAGGGTGCTGGCGTTGCGAGCTGCCGACCCGGACAGGCTGTATGGGATGATAGATGATAGTGGAGAGGGTGCGGAGGGATATGCCGACAGTGCAGGAGGAGGTGAGAGGGAAGGGACGGATGGAGGGGAGAGGGGAGAGAGTAGGAGGGTGCTGGCGTTGCGAGCTGCCGACCCGGACAGGCTGTATGGGATGATAGTGGAGAGGGTGCGGAGGGATATGCCGACAGTGCAGGAGGAGGTGAGAGGGAAGGGACGGATGGAGGGGAGAGAGTAGGAGGGTGCTGGCGTTGCGAGCTGCCGACCCGGACAGGCTGTATGGGATGATAGATGATAGTGGAGAGGGTGCGGAGGGATATGCCGACAGTGCAGGAGGAGGTGAGAGGGAAGGGGGGAGAGGGGAGAGAGTAGGAGGGTGCTGGCGTTGCGAGCTGCCGACCCGGACAGGCTGTATGGGATGATAGTGGAGAGGGTGCGGAGGGATATGCCGACAGTGCAGGAGGAGGTGAGAGGGAAGGGACGGATGGAGGGGAGAGGGGAGAGAGTAGGAGGGTGCTGGCGTTGCGAGCTGCCGACCCGGACAGGCTGTATGGGATGATAGATGATAGTGGAGAGGGTGCGGAGGGATATGCCGACAGTGCAGGAGGAGGTGAGAGGGAAGGGACGGATGGAGGGGAGAGGGGAGAGAGTAGGAGGGTGCTGGCGTTGCGAGCTGCCGACCCGGACAGGCTGTATGGGATGATAGATGATAGTGGAGAGGGTGCGGAGGGATATGCCGACAGTGCAGGAGGAGGTGAGAGGGAAGGGACGGATGGAGGGGAGAGGGGAGAGAGTAGGAGGGTGCTGGCGTTGCGAGCTGCCGACCCGGACAGGCTGTATGGGATGATAGATGATAGTGGAGAGGGTGCGGAGGGATATGCCGACAGTGCAGGAGGAGGTGAGAGGGAAGGGACGGATGGAGGGGAGAGGGGAGAGAGTAGGAGGGTGCTGGCGTTGCGAGCTGCCGACCCGGACAGGCTGTATGGGATGATAGATGATAGTGGAGAGGGTGCGGAGGGATATGCCGACAGTGCAGGAGGAGGTGAGAGGGAAGGGACGGATGGAGGGGAGAGGGGAGAGAGTAGGAGGGTGCTGGCGTTGCGAGCTGCCGACCCGGACAGGCTGTATGGGATGATAGATGATAGTGGAGAGGGTGCGGAGGGATATGCCGACAGTGCAGGAGGAGGTGAGAGGGAAGGGACGGATGGAGGGGAGAGGGGAGAGAGTAGGAGGGTGCTGGCGTTGCGAGCTGCCGACCCGGACAGGCTGTATGGGATGATAGATGATAGTGGAGAGGGTGCGGAGGGATATGCCGACAGTGCAGGAGGAGGTGAGAGGGAAGGGACGGATGGAGGGGAGAGGGGAGAGAGTAGGAGGGTGCTGGCGTTGCGAGCTGCCGACCCGGACAGGCTGTATGGGATGATAGTGGAGAGGGTGCGGAAGGATATGCCGACAGTGCAGGAGGAGGTGAGAGGGAAGGGACGGATGGAGGGGAGAGGGGAGAGAGTAGGAGGGTGCTGGCGTTGCGAGCTGCCGACCCGGACAGGCTGTATGGGATGATAGATGATAGTGGAGAGGGTGCGGAGGGATATGCCGACAGTGCAGGAGGAGGTGAGAGGGAAGGGACGGATGGAGGGGAGAGGGGAGAGAGTAGGAGGGTGCTGGCGTTGCGAGCTGCCGACCCGGACAGGCTGTATGGGATGATAGTGGAGAGGGTGCGGAAGGATATGCCGACAGTGCAGGAGGAGGTGAGAGGGAAGGGACGGATGGAGGGGAGAGGGGAGAGAGTAGGAGGGTGCTGGCGTTGCGAGCTGCCGACCCGGACAGGCTGTATGGGATGATATATGATAGTGGAGAGGGTGCGGAGGGATATGCCGACAGTGCAGGAGGAGGTGAGAGGGAAGGGACGGATGGAGGGGAGAGGGGAGAGAGTAGGAGGGTGCTGGCGTTGCGAGCTGCCGACCCGGACAGGCTGTATGGGATGATAGTGGAGAGGGTGCGGAAGGATATGCCGACAGTGCAGGAGGAGGTGAGAGGGAAGGGACGGATGGAGGGGAGAGGGGAGAGAGTAGGAGGGTGCTGGCGTTGCGAGCTGCCGACCCGGACAGGCTGTATGGGATGATAGATGATAGTGGAGAGGGTGCGGAGGGATATGCCGACAGTGCAGGAGGAGGTGAGAGGGAAGGGACGGATGGAGGGGAGAGGGGAGAGATTAGGAGGGTGCTGGCGTTGCGAGCTGCCGACCCGGACAGGCTGTATGGGATGATAGATGATAGTGGAGAGGGTGCGGAGGGATATGCCGACAGTGCAGGAGGAGGTGAGAGGGAAGGGACGGATGGAGGGGAGAGGGGAGAGAGTAGGAGGGTGCTGGCGTTGCGAGCTGCCGACCCGGACAGGCTGTATGGGATGATAGATGATAGTGGAGAGGGTGCGGAGGGATATGCCGACAGTGCAGGAGGAGGTGAGAGGGAAGGGACGGATGGAGGGGAGAGGGGAGAGAGTAGGAGGGTGCTGGCGTTGCGAGCTGCCGACCCGGACAGGCTGTATGGGATGATAGATGATAGTGGAGAGGGTGCGGAGGGATATGCCGACAGTGCAGGAGGAGGTGAGAGGGAAGGGACGGATGGAGGGGAGAGGGGAGAGAGTAGGAGGGTGCTGGCGTTGCGAGCTGCCGACCCGGACAGGCTGTATGGGATGATAGATGATAGTGGAGAGGGTGCGGAGGGATATGCCGACAGTGCAGGAGGAGGTGAGAGGGAAGGGACGGATGGAGGGGAGAGGGGAGAGAGTAGGAGGGTGCTGGAGTTGCGAGCTGCCGACCCGGACAGGCTGTATGGGATGATAGATGATAGTGGAGAGGGTGCGGAGGGATATGCCGACAGTGCAGGAGGAGGTGAGAGGGAAGGGACGGATGGAGGGGAGAGGGGAGAGAGTAGGAGGGTGCTGGCGTTGCGAGCTGCCGACCCGGACAGGCTGTATGGGATGATAGATGATAGTGGAGAGGGTGCGGAGGGATATGCCGACAGTGCAGGAGGAGGTGAGAGGGAAGGGACGGATGGAGGGGAGAGGGGAGAGAGTAGGAGGGTGCTGGCGTTGCGAGCTGCCGACCCGGACAGGCTGTATGGGATGATAGATGATAGTGGAGAGGGTGCGGAGGGATATGCCGACAGTGCAGGAGGAGGTGAGAGGGAAGGGACGGATGGAGGGGAGAGGGGAGAGAGTAGGAGGGTGCTGGAGTTGCGAGCTGCCGACCCGGACAGGCTGTATGGGATGATAGATGATAGTGGAGAGGGTGCGGAGGGATATGCCGACAGTGCAGGAGGAGGTGAGAGGGAAGGGACGGATGGAGGGGAGAGGGGAGAGAGTAGGAGGGTGCTGGCGTTGCGAGCTGCCGACCCGGACAGGCTGTATGGGATGATAGTGGAGAGGGTGCGGAAGGATATGCCGACAGTGCAGGAGGAGGTGAGAGGGAAGGGACGGATGGAGGGGAGAGGGGAGAGAGTAGGAGGGTGCTGGCGTTGCGAGCTGCCGACCCGGACAGGCTGTATGGGATGATAGATGATAGTGGAGAGGGTGCGGAGGGATATGCCGACAGTGCAGGAGGAGGTGAGAGGGAAGGGACGGATGGAGGGGAGAGGGGAGAGAGTAGGAGGGTGCTGGCGTTGCGAGCTGCCGACCCGGACAGGCTGTATGGGATGATAGATGATAGTGGAGAGGGTGCGGAGGGATATGCCGACAGTGCAGGAGGAGGTGAGAGGGAAGGGACGGATGGAGGGGAGAGGGGAGAGAGTAGGAGGGTGCTGGCGTTGCGAGCTGCCGACCCGGACAGGCTGTATGGGATGATAGATGATAGTGGAGAGGGTGCGGAGGGATATGCCGACAGTGCAGGAGGAGGTGAGAGGGAAGGGACGGATGGAGGGGAGAGGGGAGAGAGTAGGAGGGTGCTGGAGTTGCGAGCTGCCGACCCGGACAGGCTGTATGGGATGATAGATGATAGTGGAGAGGGTGCGGAGGGATATGCCGACAGTGCAGGAGGAGGTGAGAGGGAAGGGACGGATGGAGGGGAGAGGGGAGAGAGTAGGAGGGTGCTGGCGTTGCGAGCTGCCGACCCGGACAGGCTGTATGGGATGATAGATGATAGTGGAGAGGGTGCGGAGGGATATGCCGACAGTGCAGGAGGAGGTGAGAGGGAAGGGACGGATGGAGGGGAGAGGGGAGAGAGTAGGAGGGTGCTGGCGTTGCGAGCTGCCGACCCGGACAGGCTGTATGGGATGATAGATGATAGTGGAGAGGGTGCGGAGGGATATGCCGACAGTGCAGGAGGAGGTGAGAGGGAAGGGACGGATGGAGGGGAGAGGGGAGAGAGTAGGAGGGTGCTGGAGTTGCGAGCTGCCGACCCGGACAGGCTGTATGGGATGATAGATGATAGTGGAGAGGGTGCGGAGGGATATGCCGACAGTGCAGGAGGAGGTGAGAGGGAAGGGACGGATGGAGGGGAGAGGGGAGAGAGTAGGAGGGTGCTGGCGTTGCGAGCTGCCGACCCGGACAGGCTGTATGGGATGATAGTGGAGAGGGTGCGGAAGGATATGCCGACAGTGCAGGAGGAGGTGAGAGGGAAGGGACGGATGGAGGGGAGAGGGGAGAGAGTAGGAGGGTGCTGGCGTTGCGAGCTGCCGACCCGGACAGGCTGTATGGGATGATAGATGATAGTGGAGAGGGTGCGGAGGGATATGCCGACAGTGCAGGAGGAGGTGAGAGGGAAGGGACGGATGGAGGGGAGAGGGGAGAGAGTAGGAGGGTGCTGGCGTTGCGAGCTGCCGACCCGGACAGGCTGTATGGGATGATAGATGATAGTGGAGAGGGTGCGGAGGGATATGCCGACAGTGCAGGAGGAGGTGAGAGGGAAGGGACGGATGGAGGGGAGAGGGGAGAGAGTAGGAGGGTGCTGGCGTTGCGAGCTGCCGACCCGGACAGGCTGTATGGGATGATAGATGATAGTGGAGAGGGTGCGGAGGGATATGCCGACAGTGCAGTAGGAGGTGAGAGGGAAGGGACGGATGGAGGGGAAAGGGGAGAGAGTAGGAGGGTGCTGGCGTTGCGAGCTGCCCCCCCCCCCCCCCTCAGACTTTATATCTTATTACATCGCTAGTCGCTGTGCGAAAAAAACAGTGTGGTCTGATCAAGATAAGCATGTACAATTTATTGTCAATCAATTACCATACTAATACCACGATCGAATGTCAGTACAAAATATCGAATATGTAATATACATCTATGAAGCAGTTGCATTGGCAAGCACTTTTTCTAATCCTTCAAGAAATGTGGCTCGATTGGCTCGCGTAGTCAGCTTTTTGTCCACATCTCGAGCCAATAACATTTTCTTGGTCGCTCCGTCGACAATTTCGTAAAAATATCGGTCGGGGTTCTGTAAGAGTTTTGTAACTCTCAATTCTATTTGATTTGGAAGATGGCATGCCTTCAGTTGAATGTGTGTGAGCATGTTGTCATCAATGATTCCGCTTTCGTTCATAGACACCACCATTTGCTCACTGAGATCTGAGAATCAGTCGATTAGTATTAATGTGTTACTGATTTTAGTCCTGTACCATCGACTTCTACTGGTTGATTTCGTGTTCGTTGTTTTCGCTGTGCAGTATTGAACGCGCCTTTAAGGTATCGTGCCCTCACACCTTCGTAATGGAGTTCATGATGTGTGTTAGTTTCTGAATGTTACTTGTAGAATGAAGAGAAAATTCATTAAACAGTACCATTAAATCTTAGGGCAAGGCCACTTTTGAGAGAGACGCATGTGATGAAATATGTGAAAACGTTCTCGCCCTGAATTTTTTATAGTTTCACTGTATTCCGTATCCCATTACGTGTTGATATGGTGGTAGGACGACTGTTGTAGAGACGGCTTGTGCGTTTGTTGTTCTTGAGGAACTTGTCGTTGTTGCATATGCCGATTTGATTTTTTCAAGAGTCTAAGTTATTCAAAATATATTATTTACATATATGTATAAAAAGCGCGCCAGAGTGTTTGTTCTAGTTGTTTTTATCGCTCGCTAGATAATTTTAAAAGCGGGAGGCGACCGATTAAAAAACGATATCATTAAATATTACCCAGATTATTTTGTGCAGATTGTAGAATATCACTCCGTTCTTAGACAGTTGTGTTTTCCATGTCGTTTTATTTGGATTAGTTCCTCGAACTAATGCGAAATGTTTTAAGTTGTCCATTCTTTGAGTTAAGTTCTGGAACATAGTTTCAGCAAGGGTTTTAAAGTTTAGATTACCGTCCAGTAAACGTGGTTGTATAATTTGTGTCGTTTACTGATCCCATACACCCATTCTGTTTCATTTGTTGGCACATATTTAGATTGTATTGCCTTCTAAAAACAAACTGGATGTAGAAGTATATTCATCTATCTCACCTCGCCGCACAGTATTCTCCTCACGTCTGCTTTTCCTCCTTGTCCTTCCGGAAACACGTTTAACATAACCTGGGATGGAAGAATTATTTGACGTTTTGGTGAAGTCGTAAAAACGGACCCATATGAAAAGAACATTATTCATAATTTCCTCTGGCTGTAAATTTTTGTGTTTGTCATTTCCGATCGACAATCGTCGATGATTCAATTTTGTAACAATGACTTTGAGTCCTTTTTTTTTCTTTGCTGGTTTGTTAGTTTTTTTGCGAATTCGACTTTCTCCATCGGTTGAAACGTTATTTCTTATGATAACTGGCTTGCAATTTTTAGCATATATCTAAATTATATTTATATTCAACATTATCACGTATTTTTAAATTGACTTCATATTTTGATGTGAGATCTTTTAGCTCTTTTTCTTCAGAGGCCCTTCCCGATGACTTTCTAAAATCGGAATAAATACGCTTAAAATATTTCACTCACAGCTGGATTGTGTTCAATACTTCTTGGATATTTACACTTCTGTCCTTTATCCACTTTCGCATTGTTTTGCAATATAGTTTAGGATCTGCTTCATATCTGATGGATATTTAATAGTGAATGAACTGCTTTCAAGTCTCATGTTTTCAACGGCTCACTTAGCTGGGTCTTCTCCTTTCCATAAAAGCATAGCCACTAGTAGCATTCGCCAACCACATGAAAATGTATCGTTGTACTGTAAATGATTTATTTTGCCATTATTTTTTTCGTATCAAGGTATACAATGACTGTTATATAGTATAGTATTTTACCGGTTGGCTTTGTAAGTGTTTTTCAATAAAAAATGTTATGGGCGTTTTGGAAACATTAATGTGCGGAAGATATGAATACAATATTTCTATGTATTCCTTATTCTGCAATTCGTTTTTGTTTAATAAATGTAAAATAGTATTTACCGAGTATAGCCTTGGATTTTTAATTTGTGAATCATATATGATGACTTTATGCGATGTTTTCAAGTTGACATATCTAAAATAATATTATTATGATTTAGACGACAATATAGGTGAAGACACCTGAATAGGATCCAGTGGTATGATATGTCCGCGTCATCTGGATGATCCACATTGGCATCCGCGCTTCGCGAATGCACGAGTAGCTGCAATTAGTTGTTTTTGTATAGTCGTTCCGGCATAATTTCTTACAATAGAAGCGAGGCTTTTAGTATTGTTGTTGCCTTTCTGAAATATGGTGTGTATTATAATCGTTCGAACAATTTAATATTTACATTGGGGGTTGCTGCGAATTTTTCTTTTCCTTTTTTCAATAAATTGAGAGCAATCTTTCTGTCTCTCGTGTTCAACTGGAAATGTTTGGATTATTTGTATATGCACGATCTACGATGCAAGATACGAGTTAACGGTGTCCATATGTGCCTACTTTCGGTTCGTCTTCATTGCTGGTGTCCGAGTCATCATCGGATGACGAATCACTGTCTTCTTTATTTTTCGGTTTCGGTTTTGATTTCCCTTTCTTCTCCTTTTTACCCTTGCCGCCGCCGCATCGAATGGATTCAGTTCCATTGACAAAACAGGGTGCCATAAAAACTACACAATATGAAATATGCGTTTCAAAATTGCATACTAACTTATAAATACTAATGTTCTGAGGATGTCCTTTCTTGTGTATACCATGTGCAGTGTGAGCGTATTATTATTCTAGAAAAATGTCCAGTGTCACACATGTTGTGAGGTAGGGGACGAGTGTACCTTGTTCTGCTCCCCACTGTCGCCTTTCATCGATCGATCGCCCACCGCCGTCGAAGCAGCAGCCACCCCGCCTTCCTGCAACACTGATGCGTCAGACCTCAATCGTCTCCTGCCGCCGTCACCTCTCCCATCGTCACATGATTATTTTCTCAATTTCATTTCGTTTATCCTTCTGTGTCTCTCTGTCCTATCTCTCTACAGCCTCTGTATCTTCTCTCCCTCTCTCTTTCTTCTCTCATTCACTATCCTTGCAGCCTCCCTGAATTCCCGATGCCGTCTCCGTCTGTCCCTTCTCCATCGCCGCCTCGTCTCGCTCTGCTCCGTCCACTACACTCATCTTCACCATCTACAAGGTGAGAATCCACCGATTATTCATGGTTATAGTTTCACCTTGTAGATGAATCGTGTCTTGACCGGGGCCTTCTGCTCGTCGACTCCTCTCTCAGTGACGGCCGTGTCGACCTGCCAAGTAGTGAGGTGAGTACTCATCTACTTGATTCACCTACCTTGCGTGGTGTCTTGGCGCGCCTCGATCGGTCCTCGATGAACTCTGCGAGCGCATGTAGTGCGAGCGAGTCAGGTGTAAGCTGCAATATGCATATCAACCTTTCTCATCCACTTCCCTCGCACCTTGCGGGCGTGGCGCTTCTTCTGGCGGCGGTAGATTCGGGTCTCAAACGGCGCGACACATTCGGTCTAAATGTGAATCGGACTGTGATATCGACTCCCACTGCGTGTTTGTTTCAGTTTGTACTTTGAAACGAGTCGTGTAGTCTGCTCACCTGCTCATGGTCATCGTCGGAGATGGAGAGAAGCATCCCCATGTGCTTCCGGTCGCGGAGAGGGCTCCACGGGTTGTTGTCGTGGTAGGGGATGTTCTGCGAGTCCTAAGTGGAATCGATTGAGAAACTAACTGACACGAGAGAGAGAGAGAGAGAGAGAGAGAGAGAGAGAGAGAGAGTAGAAGCTATCTAGACGCTGAAGCTAACTGACACCAGAGAGAGAGAGAGAGAGAGAGAGAGAGAGAGAGAGAGAGAGAGTAGAAGCTATCTAGACGCTGAAGCTAACTGACACCAGAGAGAGAGAGAGAGAGAGAGAGAGAGAGTGGAAGCTATCTAGACGCCCACTCGGTGGTCCGGTCGCTGGCGCGTCGCCTTCCTCCCAGTCGGCCTCTCGAAGCCATCTCCGTTGACGGTGACTGTCGGCGCCTTCTTGGATCTCTGCGGCTGTCTCGCTCGCGTATTCACAGTGACTGCACACGTCTGAAAGGTAAGAGGGTGAAATGAGATTTATGAATTGTAAAGTGTGACTATGTGAGAGTGACATGACGTCTACTGTTGAGGAGTGTACCCACGATGTCGACGCCTCGGATCCGCATCATGAGGTGCTGTCTGCGTAGGCGTGCCGCCCGACTGCGCCTGTGCTGCGCCCGCTGACCCATTACCAACCCGCCCTTCCCACGCTGCCACACGGCCGCACACTGCAACGATGTGAGAGGCAGGAGAGATGAGAGGACGATATGTGCTGATAGAGAAGACCGAATGAATAGTGAGGTTACCATCTCCTTGGGAGAGGCGAGGTATGTCTTGACCTTGGCGCGTTTCCTCTTCTCCTCTCTCTCGAACACCTCCTTCTCCTTGTAGAAGAAGTTCATTTTGCCAATCTGAGTTGGGGAATGGAGATTACGCGCAATACCCGTTCCCACCTTCTTGGTGTTTCTCATGACCCTGAAGCATCTCTGCTCTTTCTTCTTCTTTCCCTCCGTCCCGTATCCATTTGCCCTCTTCTTCTCGTGCTCCTTCTCCTTGGGGTCCTCGGAGACGTTGGCTTCGGTGGCGGGACGACCGCACACGTCCTTCAGGCAGACAGCGAGACACACCGTGGCCGCCTGGAAGGTGGAAGAGTGGGCAGTGGAGAGATATCGATGGATACTCGGTCGCTTCTCACCGTGTGTTGGTTGTGTGTCTGGCTGCCGCCGTGGTTCGTGTCGCCCCCGCAGACGTCCCCCTCCTCGGCCTTGTTCTCCTGGATTGTAGGCTAGAGTGAAAGGGGGGACCAGCCACTCACCTCTCCCTCTGATCGCTTAGAACGCCGACTGAATAGCAGTCCCATGCTTCCACTAGGGGAAACGAATGAAGGGAGCCGCGCGCGCTGCCCGTATTTATACGGGATGTAAAAGGGAAGCTAATTGCTGATAGTATGGTTATGTCATTTCTATAATGTAGTTCAGTTGTTTATTCCGTGTATCAATTAGTATAACCTACTTTCGCATGTCATTTCAAGTATGGTATTCGCTTATTATCCTTTTCTTTCTCTTCTTCCTCTCTCCCCCTTCTCTCTCCCCCTTCTCTCTCTCTATCTCTCTCTCTTTCTCTCTCTCTCTTTCAATCGTAAAACCTTCAGTCATGTTCTTCCACTATATACACTCTGCGAGTAATGCATGACTATGCTTGCATTCTCGAGTTGTGAGTACAGTGGCGGTTTGTGGCCATTTTCTTGTCAGTCCTTCATCTATATCTTTCTCTCCCCCCCTCTCTTTCAATCGTGAAACATTTAGTCATGTTCCTCCGCTATATATAATGTATTTATTCAGAATCAGAAATCACAAAATCACAACACACAGCATCCAACAAACTACCGGTCAGACCGCCATTTAGGGACAAAGAAGACTGTGACAGAGCTCATTGGCACCCATGCGGACGCATAGAATGGGATGCCACCTCAAACACAGACGCAGAAACTACTTCAACCGTCCAGAATAGAAAAGAATCAAATGCCGCGTCCCTTCATCCTCTCCTTTCTTTCACCCTGCTCCTCCTTCGCCCTCCTGCTGCGGCTGTCTCGTCGACTGGTCTTTGAACCATGCGTTGTAGTACCGCATGACGTTAGGACGTTACGACGTTATGACGTTACCGTTCCATTCCATTCCATTTCTTTTCGTCACGGCGGCCGGTCGGGTGCATTTCTCGCACCCCCGGCCTTCGCCGCCGCATGTTTTGGAATCCTCCGTGAGAAACGTTGGGCCCGCGCGAAGTAGTCCAATATGGAAGTCAGCGACGCTAGCTCGAGGATTGGATTACTATTGGCACTATGTGGAGTGGATATCGTTCCTTGCGGTCAGTTTAGTACTGGAATCGCCGCGCATTTGGATTATCGATGAATTGAATATCGATCGATCATCAACATCTACGTCAATATTGGTTCAATGGTATGGTCCGCAAGACGAATGCCCTCTACGGATGGGAATGCAAGAGCCCGATAAGTGAACCTTAGCCCTTGTGGTGTACCGTATCCCAGCGCTTAGCCCTTGTGGTGTACCGTATGCACTTGTTGTATAGGCAGGATATAGCGATTTTGGATAAATGATTGATTGATAAAAAAAGTGAACCTACATATTTCATTCGGCGCAAAAACCTCGACCATCATAGGTTCTTATGAGTGATTTCGTTTCGTACGTGTAGTAATAGTAATATGCTCTCTTCACGGCTCGGCCGGCGCCGCTGTCATAGCGAGTGGCACGCGTCGCATGAGCTCGCGCAGCGCGGCCGCCATTGCAAAGTGCAAAGTCGGTGCATGCCGCCTTTGAAGATTCTCACGCGGCGCGGCGCGCGACTAAAACAAGCGATATAGGAGCGCGTCGATGAGCGGGCCGACCCGTGCTCTTCTGTCTACTCCCACGTCTCTGCTACAAGGGCAACAACTTTCTAGAAACATTAATATGCTCCCTTCTGTCTACTCTCACGTCTCCGCTGCAGTGACAACAACTTTCTAGAGAAGAGATCAAGAGATAGTAATAGTAATATGCTCTCTTCTGTCTACTCTCACGTCTCCGCTGCAGTGATAACAACTTTCTAGAAACAGTTCTGTCACGTCTCCGCGTCGGTTGCGACACTTTTCTAGAAAGAGTTCGATGCTCTCTTCTGTCTATTCTCACGTGTCCGCGGCAGTGACAAGAAGTTTCTAGAGCCAGTACCGTTGTCTTTTCTGTCTACTCTGACGTCTCCGCGACTGGGACAACAACTTTCTAGAGGAAGAGAAACCGTTCTATGGTCTCTTCTGTCTATTCTCACATGTCCGCTGCGGTGACAACAATTTTCTAGAGACAGTACCACAGTACTATTACACGGCCCGGCGCGCGTTCACTGATTTGCGTGATTTTAAACGCACGCGACGCACACGCT
>CAWZYM010000175.1:77500-101076 GCA_963966185.1 Rhabditoides inermis
TTTATGACGTCATCGATACTTAAATTATGAATGTATTCGTTTATAATAGTAGCAATACGCTTCGTTCGATTGTAATCGATCAGTACTTGATGAAATACATCTCTTATGACATCATTTTTCATTACTCATTTTGGGCAATGGCGGCTAGACCAAAGAAATATGACGTCATCATATCACTTTTTATCAATTTTCAGTACTTTACAGGGTACATGATCCCATAAATGAAATATCGTTGAAATCAGCGCGAAAGGGCGAATCGTTATATGCTAATTAGAGCACATCATGTGTCCAGTGAGAATATGTTACATGATTTCGCCTCACTCTCTACATCTCACGTTGTGGTCCCTATATATATATATATATATATATATATATATATATATATATATATATATATCAAGTCTTGCGACATACTATCTATCGTGAACCACGTATGGAAATAGAGCGCGAGATGCACATCAGAAGGCAATGAATGAACGAGAAAACACTTGGCGCGAATTGAGCGAACAGTGAAACTGACAATGTGGAAGGACTGTGAAAGGAACAAGACAACGACAATTCACTCGGGCTGAGAGAAACACACCTACAGTCATAGCTAGACTACTATCACCCTTATCACGTCTACTGACGTGCTGCTTCTAGACGGACGTGATCTTCCGTGGGCTGGAGCTCCGTCCCCGCTCCTCCTCCCCTCGATCGCCCCTTCTCGGGCTCCGAGGCACTCCAGACGACTGCGGGCTCTCCTCTCTCCGACCCACTCGCATCTCGAACTTGCGCGTTCCATCCGGGTCCTGCAACGAATGTTCGGGATACGGTGTAGAAATAACAATGAGGAGCACACTCACGTTGTCTGTCTTCTTTCTGGGTGGAGACGTGGATATTCAGAATCTGGGTGGTCGGACCGGCGAGGCTGGCACTGGAGGCTGCGTGCGACTCTTCCGCTGTTGGCGACGCTTCGAACTGAACATCAACTGTACAAGCCACTCCAATCAGCCACGCTCACCTCTCCTCTTCCCTGTCCGTAGCGGGCAGCAGACGATCGCTCTCGTCGTACGCCCCGCCCCCGTCCGATTCATCCGTGATGAACGTCGCCATGTCGCTCATCACAGGCGACATCATCGCCGAAGTGTAGCTGCAGAGGGTGCGTTTTGACCCCGCCCCATGTAGCCCCGCCCACCGGAGCCCCGCCCACCTGCTATGCGGCTGCACATTCGAGATTTGCTCCGTGTCTTCTGCGTCCGCCATCGAACCATCGATGGATGGAGGAGAAGTTGTCGTGTGGTCGGGACCGCGACTGAAGAGAACATCGTAGACCACGCCCACTTAGCCTCGCCCCTTATAGCCTCGCCCACTGACCCGTATCTGGTGTGATGACTGGTGTGTATGGGCTCCAGCAGTCTCCGAGCGGCGCGGCGCTCGTCCATCGAAGTTGTCGACATGGATTCCTGGAAAGAAAGAGAGAGTATTACACTTCTGTTCAATCACAAGGAAGAAAATATACAAATTGGCAACACAACACTTGTGAACATTATATTTGGTACGTGGCAACAATTCGCAATAATTTAAGTTGCGCCGGATACTACAACAATTTTGATCGTCTACTACCACAACTAGTTTTGCTAGTAATGTGGTGATACCTGACTGCTGGTCTTCTCTCCCTGCTGCGACTGTTGCGAAGAAGTGTGCGAGTGGGGGAATCTGACACAGGACATGTATGTTCTCAGTTCACAATATACATAACAATCTCAGGCAACACAATTATGGTACTCGAATGGTATAGTGAACTGATCCGGTTACCTGGCAGGCGATCGACTGGGGGTGTCGCGACTCGCTCGCGACCACCGCAAAATATGAACTACACACTCATAGTCTCAACGCTGACGCTTTCGATTAATTTCCCAGAACCCCTGCCGGCACCGGGAGATTCCGGACAGTCAGAACACTTGCGCGTACGCTATAACCACACTACAGTAAGATAAAAACGCCAGACCTTCCCGAAACTTCTTTAGCCATTTCATCATGCATTTGCGATCACGCCACTTGTCATGTTATTATTGCAGTATGCACGTTTTACTCCCAATGACTATTGTGTAACTATCATACGCTCCGCTCATCAGTTCGCGCGTAACTTGTCCACAACATTCGTGCCTCTTTCATTCCATTTATTACAACCCCGTGATTGAAACCATTGTTGCCTACCAAACATTAAATTATATCTCCAACTCTTGACTCCTATACCGCAAACTCTCAACTTTGCCGCTTGTCGATCGCCGTTCGCTACCATCCCGTTCTTGGTGTTGCTGATCAAGCCCGTTTAGTCGCTCGCTTGGGTAGTCGTGGACGAGGAGTTCGGAGCCGCATCTTGAAGGAGAGGACGCGCGTGCCCGAGGAGAAGCTGCAGGAAGGACGAGTTCGAGAAGGTCTTCCCGACCACAAGATCGCCGAGAAGGCCATAGGGACAAGTTCCCATTCCGTGAGTAGTTGCTGCACACGGTGTATTCTGTTATTGTATCGTTGATAGATCGTGTAGTTTCGGATACGATCATTGTGTTATAACGAGTAGACGATTGTTATCACTGTAATAAGTCTCGAGCTATTGTGTAGTCGGATATTGTTGAGACTCATATTTATAAGGCAGTCCGTACGTCATTGTCAACCCGGTATTCTTCCTTACCGTTGCCATTTGTTGAATTGTAACCGTACCGCGTAAAACAATTCATAATAAACCTTTATCAAACGAAACTGTGTATAGTCCTGATTGCATTGTGTGGAATCGTCGCATGGTGCATCGGCCGATCAGAAACAACCCGCCCACTGAACGTTGCTAAACTTGCAACAAACTCAGTTCAAGCCTCCCACTTGAACCACCGTCCACACAAGCAACAGGTAAAGATACACACACTTTATCATATACGTTGTGAGAACGGGTAAGATGGGGACAGAATCGGAGGAGGAAGGCGAGACCGCCAGCGAGCAGCAGGTACACGGGACAGCCAGGTCCGGAGCCACCGATGAAGCGATACTGACGACACACCTGAAAATAAACATATCACGGCCTGCCACATTGATATTGAAAGAGATAACAAAAAACATTGACCGCGTGTACGCTAGGTTCTACTCTAACGGAAACATCAACCACACTCGCGCGGCGCTGAACTGCCTGCTCAACACCGCCACAAACGAACACGAAAACATGCTTAAAACGTATGCGGAGATACACTCACGAATCGAAAACTCGAACTCCAACAACGAGGCCCTCGAAGAAAAAATAAAAGAACTACACAAATTTGCGACCAAGGCAAAATTCGAAGAAGCTAAGGTAGTTTACGCGCAGTTAGTCAACCAATACAACAATTGGAGAGAGGAGTTTGACACTTCCAATACTGAACAAAACGAAACCAACCATCGATCGCAAACGAGCGCCCGAGAGACTCCTCACTGCTCGAACGCCCACGAGACCGGACAGAACTTCGCGCCCGTGATGAGCACGCCACTCTCCACTGCGCCGCCGTTCTCACCGCAAATAGGTGACCTTGAAACGAACACGTTACAACGTAACCAGACATCACCCACCACCGCTCCCTCAGCAATAAACCCAGTTAGCCAAAGTCAGTCACACAATATTCGGAACCAAACTTTGCATTTCTCGAACCAACAGGAACTTCCTCGAACGAATCACCATAACTTCACGACAACGCCCGCCCAACACTTCCCAACCCACCCACTAGACGAGAGACACACTGCGAGAGGAGGCGGACAACAACCCGCACACGCCGGACCTGCCCTTGATCAGGTCGCGCCCACCGTTGCTGATCATCGCAGCCGTCAAACTAGACCGCCTGAAACACAATATGCACGAAGTCTGGAACAACACGACGAACTAAACAATAAATGGGACAGCTATATGGTCAGTCATGGAACCAACACGAACAACAACAAATCAAACCACTACAACGATTCTACTGTGCCGTACCGCAACCAACCGAACAACCCCTTCAGAGTTAACTTGAAACATATGTCACTGCCAAAATGTGACGGCTCACAACAATCTTTCGACAACTTCTGGGACCTGTTCGTCCCTTTGGTGCACAACAGACCGGAGGAGGAGTACGACAAGGCACAAAAAATGTACATCCTCACAAACCAACTAACGGACAACAGCATCCTTCAACACCTACCTAAAACTGCCGAATATTACGATGAGGCTATCGAAACGCTTATTGACCGATTCAAAAACCCGATCGAGGTCCAACAGAAGGTGTGGAACATGATTCAAGAAATCCCACAAGCACGAGACAACCCGAAAGAGTGCAGAGAAACGTTCGAGAAGGTGAGAGCCGCACTCTCAATGGGGAACAGACATTCAAACAACCAGGGATCACAAGACATGATAACTATCGCTCAAGGATTCGTAATATCCAAATTCCCTGAACGCATTCAACGCAAAATAAAACGTCAAATCCTAGAATGGGCTGAACTTAAGGAGGAGATGACCATAAAGAAAACCATAAACTTCGTTGGGAAACTGGTGAAGATAGAGGAAAACATAACCAACTTCAAAACTAACACGTCAAAATTGAACGCGCCAGAGGCGAGGGTGAACTACAACCACTATAACTACCCCAACAACAACCACAACCACAACATTGCCCACAATCCAAACAATAATTACAACAAAACCGGTTACAACGCACCTCAACAGCCGAGACAGCACGTGCACGTTCAACCTGCGGGGACGTGTGCTCCAAGCTCGCCCGCGCACTTCAGGGGAGGCCAACAGTCTCAACCACGGCCACTCGGCGCAGCTCCAACCCAACCGGTCCACACTCGCGGGCCGCAGCCGAACACGAGCGGACATCCTCCTAAACGACATAGTCCGATGAACAACTACAACAGAAACAACTTCAACCCGCTAATGTACAACAAGTTCGACTCTAACACACATCCCAGTGAGGGATGCATATTCTGTAGAACTATGTCACATAACTCATACACATGCAACATACGGAACAAGTTCCCACATATGGTGGAAGCGGTACTCAAAACCGAAAACAGATGCTACAGGTGCTACGAAACTTCACACGGCTCCCGTGACTGCCCAAATCAAAAACAAAGAAACGTTGTGAACTTCATGGGCGGCAATACAAACGGTGATGATTACGAACCAAGGTACTGGGCTGATGAATACGCACCTGGTGAGGAGGTTGAACAGGGAGAATCCAACTCAGGAGAAGAGGAGTTAGGAGCACCCCCATACAGTCAGAACGAGATGGTCGAGTCACCAACCGTAGACGATCAACCGCACGACCTGCAAATGAGCGATTCTCACACATCGCATTACGGCGAATGTTTTCGCAACTAAACAAAACAACAACGAGATTAAAAACATTATCAACCATCTAACAACGACTAGAACGTCAACATACCATCGCTCACCAAATAACCCCACTAAAGTAGCATTACAAACTATAAAAGCCACAATCAAAAACCCGAAAACGAACGAAATTAGAGAAGTGGTAATGATGCTAGATTCAGGTTCTAACCGTAGTTTTATAACTCAAAAGCTAGCGGACGAGTTCAAACTAGAAACTAAAAACAAACGAACAGAAGAATTTATAGTCTTCGGAAACATTCGCAGAGAGGTGGAAACTGGCACTGCACTGCTAGAATTTCTCGGAATAAACGAAACAGTTCTTACAAATTTAGCCACGCAACCAGAACTCACTCACCGATTTTTTACGTACGAACTCTGCGATGAGGACGTAGATGCCATAAACAACACTAATCTCATTGTCACAAACGTACACGACCAAACCGTCGACCCAGACATACTAATTGGAAATGACCTCATGAACCGAATATCGTTATCAAACAAAATGTTGGCAGTGGATCTACCATCAGGTTTACGTGCATTACCCACCATTTTCGGGTACAGCCTGGGAGGGCAGTACTCTCAGTCCACCTCGGGCCCGATTGGAAGCAACAATCGTGAAACTGCGGAGCAAGACGCATCATCACCTGAAACGAACAGAGTGAACCATGTGATCGAAACCCATACATATTTAACGTTTGACGAGAAAGTAGAGAGGCAATGGACGCTAGATTCTCTAGGTATATCAGACCCACACGAATACGATACTCTACACCAAATAAACAAACGAGTGGAAGAGAGATTCAAAGAAACCACGTATATCGATGAGAAAGGGATACATGTAGGGCTAACATGGAAAGACAAACACCCACCACTCGCAAATAACTACAATCTCGCACGTAAGCGACTGAATAATCTTCTCGAAAATCTACACAAAAAACAAAACCTCGCAAATGAGTACAACGCGATAATACAAGAACAGCTAAAACTAGGCATAATCGAGCCAGCATCTAATGAAACTACACCAGGACGAACTTATTACATACCTCACTCTTGTGTAATAAAAATGGACAGCCTTACCACTAAACTACGAATAGTTTACGATGCTTCATCACACTATCGCGGTGCACCCTCATTAAACGACTGCTTGAACGCAGGTCCCAATTACCTTCCCGCTCTATGCGGCATACTACTCAGAGCCCGTACTCCCGCTATCCTAATTATAGCAGACGTTGAGAAGGCATTTTTACAACTAAACCTGAGAGAAGAGGATAGAAACGCGACCCGCTTTTTGTGGGTCAAGGACCCCACACTGCCTCCTACCGACGATAACCTGGTAGAGTACATGTTCTCCAGGGTAGGGTTTGGAATAAACTGTAGTCCGTTTTTACTCGCGGCATCCATAAGATTCATACTATCAACAATACCAGAGATAGGACAACGCATACTTGACAATTGTTACGTAGACAACGTCCTTCTTTTCGCCGATAACGAAAAATCGGCAGACGAACAAATATCCATATCCAAAACAGTGTTTGCAAACGTGAAAATGAATCTAAGAGACTATATCTCAAACAACCAAAACGTGAACGTCAACACTCCTGAGAGAGATAGAGCAAAACAAGAAAACCAAAAACTACTAGGACTCCGTTGGAGCACCAGCACCGATAACTTACAAATAAAAACTCACATAAACACTCACTCGTTACTGACAAAACGAAAAGTAACGTCGGAAATTGCTAGTAACTTCGACCCGCTTGGTATTCTTTGCCCCACTTTGACACAGTGCAAGGCCTTTCAACAGAGTCTATGGGGAGAGGACAAAAAATGGGACGACAAACTATCCTTGAACCACATACAAAAGTGGAACACTCTAGCTAAACAGGCAAACGTAGAAATACAGATTCCTCGTCGGGTAATAAAATCAAAACTTTCACAATTTGAGCTAGTCACGTTTAGCGATGCATCAAAAGTCGCTTACGGGTGTTGTGTCTACCTACGTGAAACTACACCAGAGGGTGAAGTGAACTCTAAACTCTTATACGCGAAACAGAGATTGACACCCACAAACAAAAAGTCAAAAACAAAACACAACGGCAGTGAAGCTATCCCAACTTTATCTATACCTCGACTGGAGTTAATGGGAGCACTCACAGCGGTCCGAGCAACTAAATTCGTTCTCAAGGAGATGACACAAACACTGAACATTTCCGAATTACACTTTTTTATAGACAACACTACCGTGATAGACTGGATAAAAAACCACAAAAAGAAACAAGACACCTTCATTGCGAACAGAACAAAAGAGATAGTAGACTCCCTTCACACCATACAACAGTCCAGCAACAAAAAATCCTCTATACACTACGTAAACACCCACGAAAACCCAGCAGACCTCATTACAAGAGGAGAGGAAGGGGAACGGTTAAAACACAATAAAACATGGTGGGAAGGACCCCAATTCCTCAAAAATAACGCATCACAATGGACAAACAACAACCATCACTGGGTCACAAATGTTGCTGAGAGCAAAGAAACGTGCATTTTTACGACGGAAAACGTAGAGAATAACCTGGAATACGAGAACACATTAAACGTTAACAAAGTCAGCACACTGAACCGTTACTTGCGTGTCGCGTCCGTCGTAACGCGCTTCATTTCAACATGCATTGAGAGATGCAATAAAAACAGAGAAGCGCCAATAGAAACACAAGTCCTGAACCTGAACATCCAATCAAACAATAGGCGCACGTTCGATTTAGTATTAAAACTACACCAAAAGTCACACTTCTCCGAGCACAAATTAATGACAAATTACAAAGAACTAAACCCTCAACAAATAGACGGTTTGATACGATGTATAGGCAGATTAAACAACGCCGAACTCTCATATGGAGCCAAACAACCCATTCTCTTGGCTGAAAAGTCACACTTCACTAAATTAATCATAAACGACGCTCACACAAAAAGCGGACATGGGGGCGCAAACCACACGATGGCGACGGTGCGCGATAACTACTGGATTCCCCGGCTACGCCAAACTACGCGAGGAGTCATAAGTCACTGCACAGTATGTCGGCGACAAAACGGCCTTCCTTTCTCCTACCCCAACTCTCCAGACCTCCCAAAAGTCAGAGTAAATCAAACTAGGGCGTGGGACACGGTTGGAATAGATTACTTTGGACCTTTAACAACCAGAGAACAGACAAAACTGTGGGGGTTAGTGTATACATGCCTTACAACAAGATTGGTCCACATAGATACGGTAGAATCGCTGTCTACAGACGAGCTAATCAATTCCATAAGACAATTTGCAGCTCGCCGAGGCAGACCAAACCGCATACTGAGTGACAATGCCAAACAATTTGAACTCGCCGCAAAAATCTTGGCCAAAGATCAAACTGATAGTCACGTCGAATGGCGTTTCATAACACCTCTCTCCCCCTGGAAAGGTGGCATATACGAACGAGTGGTGGGACTTACAAAAGCCGTCTTTACAAAACTAAACCGAAACGCTAAACTATCGTCGAGTGAAATGCGCACTCTTCTCATCGAATCAGAAGGTATCTTAAACAAACGCCCGATCACATATGTATCTGAAACCATTGACTCATGGCGGGTGCTGAGACCAGCGGATATCATTGATCCCACCCTAGAACCCATTCTCCTCCGTGTCGACCCGGAGGCAACAACAGACCCTGATTATGACCCTGATCCGGAAGAAAGAAAAACCTACAAAACCGTGGTGAAAAACATATTGAGATCACAAAACCAAAGAGAGAAATTCTGGATATTGTGGCAACAAGACTACCTCAAGTCACTGAGAGAAAAACACAAGACAAAAATAAGCAATAAACGAGGAAGCGCAATCAAAGGACCGAAAGTGGGCGACGTAGTCCTTATACTGGACCGAGAAAAACACCGAACGGATTGGCCGCTAGCTCTCGTAACGGACTGCCATCTAGATACCGACGGTAGATGTCGTTCAGTAACACTGAAAACCAGAAACGGGAGCATAGATAGATCAGTAAACATGATAGTCCCTCTAGAGATACAAGCAGCACAGGAATACAATAATCTAACCTCAACGTCGCTCAAAACAAAACCAGTTTCCAAATACAATCTACGGAATAAAATGAACATTGATTACGCGGAATGACGAATATTGAACAATGATTCATGAAATAAAAGGGTCCCACAACGAAACCACGCGTTACCAGTGACCCAAAAACGGAAATTTCGACAGAACTTTTTCAACAAAATCCTTCTTTTTTTACCGTTTGCTTCCAAAAAACTTATCCTTTTTACATCTATGCGCGCTCGAATTACGAATTACGCGTCGTAACCACATACATCATCAACTTCTCGCCTGTTTCAGAGGATACACCACTCTATACCTACTGAGAATGTCGCCGGACAAACCCCCGAAGAAGTCGGACAACGACACCGAGGCGCAGCCGGATAAACCGAATGAGGTCACGTCTGCCGCCAAAAAGGACGAGAACGGAGGCCACCCGGAGGCTATGGAGACGGATAACGTCGAGCCTCCGAAAGAGGCGAACCCAGTCGACTCTGGGAGAAGAAACTTCATCGAGACGGAGTGTGACGTCAACTCCAACCCGAAGAAGAAGGCGAGCGCCCTCGCCGAACTCGAGCGATACGCCCGGGTGAACTGCCACAACTTGCTGTATCTGTGTGAGGTCGCCGGAGAGGAGTCGGGACTCGCGGACAGGCTGAAACTGGTGGAGGAAAAACTCTCTACCCTCGTGCAGATGTGCCAGTCGGTACTGGAGCTGAACACCAACAACAACATCAAGACCACAAACGTGAGTACCTTTGAATCGTGTTATTTAAACCAGATTATACGTTCAGGCCAACACCGATGGACAGATCGAGGACGCCGCCTGCACACAAGATACCAAGACTGAAACCGGAAAGGACTCCAACGATAATGATGTAAACGAGGTCGGTTAGGGCGCTGTAACTAACAAAATTCTTATCGGTGATTAAACTCTTGCAGACGATGATGGAACCCGAAAACGCCGAGGCTGACTTCAAGACCCCTACCAAGACATTCCCGAGGAGGTCGCCGGCGTCTGTGACTCCCGAGAGTCGTCGCAGGCCCCACTCTCGGTCTCGGTCGCCGCGCTACGACCACCACCAGCCTAACAAGCGGGCCGGGTTCGCCCTCTTCTTCAAACGCCAGGACAGCAACGGGGAGGAACACAAGAAATGCTGGCTTTGTGAGAAGGTGGACCATTACTTGACCGAGTGTCAAGAGTATGGATGCTGGCTCACGAGGATGCTGAGAATGGAGGAGGCGGGCGTCGACCCCCTATGTGGCTCAAAGCACCCCGGAAAGCCTTGCAGGCGTCCCGCCAACGGACGATGCATTCACTGCCGTACTAGGGGCCACACTGCTGGACTATGCCCGAGGAGATATCCGTCGTCACCGGAAATCATGAACAGATATGCGGACCTGCTCAAGGATCTAGGCGGGTTCCAGAAGGCTGACGGCTCATGGTGTCTGGATGCGTTCTATGAGAACGACCCCGAGGATAACCAGCCTGGTCCGTCCAGCCGCAACCGTCGTTACCACTGAGGAGGACCGACCCAACCCTACAACTTCTACCGAGGAGACGAAAACTAAAACCTTCCGCAAGTCTATACTAAACCGCAATTCTATACCAAACTTTGTTGATGATAGCTCGTTAATTGTTATACTGTTTTACTCTCGTTCTTTGCTGTTTGGCACTTGTACAATATTGCCGCTCGAATAAAACTTCTGTAAAAGAAACTGCCGAATGATATTGCCTTCAACCAGTGGTCATTCGAACCCTGTAAAATATCTAAACAACTGTCTCTCTGTTTTTTTTTATGCTATGAACTTTGAAATTAGAACTAAACTTTTTCCATGGACAGTAACGTGATAAATCATAAAAGTGTCCGCGAGTGTGGAGGGTGCATCGAATTCAATGCACTTGAATCACTATTTGCCTAAATCAGTGAGGAATTAAACGCAGTATCGCTCCAGAGAAAATTAAACATTTCCGCGCTGCAGTAACAATCAGCTGTTTGGTTGACAAACTAACCGCGTACAAACGCTCTTGCGCCTTTCTTCCTACACTGACATCACGATGTAGCGTGTCTCTGCTACTTATACACCACAGAAACGCATTTGGTTACGTCTATAACCGGGACTGTGAACGTCTCTTTGATTGTGTGAATCAGCTGATGTTCCCCCCTTCTACCGCCCGCTAACGCTAACGTTTCCTCTCGCGCCCGCCCTTGATAAGCAGCCATATTAAAGTAACAAATTAAATAACAACATATCAAAACATATTAAAACTCACTGTATTCAGAATGAAGGAGACGGGGATGATAGGTGACCAGCGACACAAACTGTCCGTCGAGGGGGAGTGTCGCGACTCGCTCGCGACCACCGCAAAATATGAACTACACACTCATAGTCTCAACGCTGACGCTTTCGATTAATTTCCCAGAACCCCTGCCGGCACCGGGAGATTCCGGACAGTCAGAACACTTGCGCGTACGCTATAACCACACTACAGTAAGATAAAAACGCCAGACCTTCCCGAAACTTCTTTAGCCATTTCATCATGCATTTGCGATCACGCCACTTGTCATGTTATTATTGCAGTATGCACGTTTTACTCCCAATGACTATTGTGTAACTATCATACGCTCCGCTCATCAGTTCGCGCGTAACTTGTCCACAACATTCGTGCCTCTTTCATTCCATTTATTACAACCCCGTGATTGAAACCATTGTTGCCTACCAAACATTAAATTATATCTCCAACTCTTGACTCCTATACCGCAAACTCTCAACTTTGCCGCTTGTCGATCGCCGTTCGCTACCATCCCGTTCTTGGTGTTGCTGATCAAGCCCGTTTAGTCGCTCGCTTGGGTAGTCGTGGACGAGGAGTTCGGAGCCGCATCTTGAAGGAGAGGACGCGCGTGCCCGAGGAGAAGCTGCAGGAAGGACGAGTTCGAGAAGGTCTTCCCGACCACAAGATCGCCGAGAAGGCCATAGGGACAAGTTCCCATTCCGTGAGTAGTTGCTGCACACGGTGTATTCTGTTATTGTATCGTTGATAGATCGTGTAGTTTCGGATACGATCATTGTGTTATAACGAGTAGACGATTGTTATCACTGTAATAAGTCTCGAGCTATTGTGTAGTCGGATATTGTTGAGACTCATATTTATAAGGCAGTCCGTACGTCATTGTCAACCCGGTATTCTTCCTTACCGTTGCCATTTGTTGAATTGTAACCGTACCGCGTAAAACAATTCATAATAAACCTTTATCAAACGAAACTGTGTATAGTCCTGATTGCATTGTGTGGAATCGTCGCACACCGCCAATCCATCAACCGAATTCCCCCATCTCTCCCCCCTCTCTCTCTCTCCCTCCCTCTCTCTTTCTCTCTCTCTCTCTCTCTCCTCTCTCTCCCTCTCTCCCTCCCTCACTCTCTCTCTCCCCCCTCTCTCCCCCTCTCTCTCTCTCCCTCTGTCTCTCTCTCTCTTTTATTCGGAAAATATGGGTGTCCGAATCGAGTGATGACTATGCATGTGTTATGTTCCACCAGCCGAAATAGTGATGGTGACGAGGCTATCCCTCCTTCTCCCTCTCTATTCCTGCTTGTCCTTCGATGCCGAATCTGTGCTGCCGTGCGACATTCCAGTCCGCACGTCGGCGTTGCACTCAATGGGCGCGTAGACCGGTCCCTGAAAGACTACTGTACCCATCGCCACCGGTAAGGTGTACTGTACCTCGAAAAAGTGCATGTGGCTCTTTCCAGTTCCTTCCGGCAGCAGAGGCGGCCGCGCACATCACATAGTGAATGTAGTCATAATCGGGCACAGACGCGAACTGCAGGTTGGTGATATACCTGCAACGTGGACTCTCGGTCGAGTAAGATGCGAAGAAGAGGCTGTGGTCACCAGTAGACGATGCTGTTTCGGCAGCCCGGAGAGCCACGTCTTCCGCTTCTTTCCGTAGAGCACTTCCTGCTTGGCGGTCAGAATCGCTCCAGACTCCTGGACGGTAAGTGGTACGGTACACGGTAAATACGCACCCTCTCGTCGTTCCAGGGAAGTGCCCCTGACACAGCTCGATCAGCATGTAGAACCAAGACTCCAAGTCGTCCTGCAAGATAAGTACGGTAGCATACGGTGAACCAGAGGCACCGCGCCTTTTTCGCCTGCTTTTTTCGCTCCTGCGAAGTGATGGAGGCATATCTGTACGTGCCACGGAAGGGCGCCGACTGTCGCTGGAGACGCATCTCGCCCCGCACGTCTCTGTACGAAAGTTGTGCAGAGAGAGAGAGAGAGAGAGAGAGAGAGAGAGGGGGGGAAGAGACGTACCGGAATTTCGTGCGAGTCCAAAATCGATGATATAGAGAGTTTGTCGCTTGGGGGTCGACTGCCTTCCCATCATCATGTTAGATGACTTGACGTCGCGGTGAAGGAATCCGACGGTGTGCAGATCTCGGAGCGTCGCGAGCGCCTGTCCGCTGAGCTGGAATGGGCGCGGTAGTACAGTAATCACAGTACCGTAGTACGATGATACTGTAGCCCATCCGAGTCAATCTCACCTGCATGGTGGTGGAGAGCGAGAACTTCTCGTACTTGGTCGCCAGCATCAGCTCCCACAGACTGTCGCCCGCCTGAATCAGGAAGCGGTACTGGGTACGGTAGTTGTATTATTACCCTGTCCACGAGGATGTACGAGAACCGATCGATAATCCGTAGATCGAAAGGAAGTGCTCCGACCGAAGGCATCTTTTAAGAAGCGGTAATGGGTACGGTAGCTGTAATATCACCCTTCGGTTGAGTAGGACAGCAGGAAGTTGAATGTCGTAAATGACCGCGATCGGGTGGATGTTGATTCGAGATGAGAGTCGAAATGCGAGTCGACGACGGGGGCGGGACATGCTAATTCGACTGGTGTGCAAAAGAGACGCCGTCTGGATGCGAGAAATGACGGCCGTCTCTCCATTCCATCACTTACTAGAAATGAAACTGACTGATTTCACATAGAATTTCTCGCCTGGCTGCTCTGGCTGCTTTGATGAGTGGATGATCGCCATTCCCGTGTTTCATTCCACTACAGTACTCACACTCCTGACCACATTACCATTTCCCACCCCTCTCTGATATGAATCCAGAGAGAGGGAGAGAAAGAGAGAGAGAGAGAGAGAGAGAGAGAGAGAGAGAGAGAGAGGGAGAGAGCGGGCGGTAGGGAGAGCGTCAGTTGAGCTGATTGATTGGCGGTGAGAGTGGATGGTCGGCTGGCAGGTATGTTCTCTACCTGCCCTCTTTCCCGTTCTCTGTCAGGTCGACTCGTGGCTGCTATTGCACCCTGGCGTGAGGGGGCGTGGTGAACGTGGGCGCGGCTAAAGGAGCGTGTATTTGAGAAATGACGGAGAGGTACATAATACTGTATACCTCCCACGAAGTGATTTCTTCGCAAAATATCTCTCAGTAGGTTGAGCATGGTGCAAACATTGATGTTTTACCGTCATAAATAGCAAACGACTCTTCTTCTTTTTTTCCCGCGACGTGTGGTCGGGTCCTCATTTCGCCCCATCGCAGCCGAATGTTCGGTCATCGAAAATAATTATTCCCGAGTAACCAGTGAGGCGGCTGGAAGTACCCTCATGTGGAAGCAGCTATGGCGCGAGCAAAGGAAACCCGAAGCTCTTCACGTCAAGAGTGGTACTCTAATGGTCCAGACATTGTACATTGTAGGCTTCACTCTGCAATTACACAAATGATCTGTGAAATTTCTTAGTTGTTCCAAAAAACCATAATAACAGTTCAGCACTGTTGATTCTCGTTCTCGAAACTCGATTCCATAACCACCTTCAATTTAATTCTATAGCATTTTACTATACAAACTAAATATTATCTGTTAAAAAGTACTTGCGTAAAGATATTAAGTTTGTCTTGACCCAATTCAACAAAAGCGCATGCATAAAACGTTTACAAATACTAACACAAACCTGCGCCTCTCTCCCCCCTCTCTCTCTCTCCTCTCTCTCTCTCTCTCTCTCTCTCTCTCTCTCTCTCTCTCTCTCTAATATGGACGTATGACGTTATTCATTTGTATTGTTATATTTCATCTGTTAGTGTCCACTGTCCGTTATGCGCAGGTTTGTGTTAGTATTTGTAAACGTTTTATGCATGCGCTTTTGTTGAATTGGGTCAAGACAAACTTAATATCTTTACGCAAGTACTTTTTAACAGATAATATATGTGCTTTTGTTGAATTTCATAGAAATTTTGAATATGTGCTGAATTATGACTATTCATATGGATTTTATCAAAAAACTACTATCTCTCACTCACTGTGTTATCTCCTTCTCTTCGTCCTTTCTCTCTCTTTCACTGTTCCTTCTCTCTCTCTCTCTCTCTCTCTCTTTCTGCCCTTCTCTCACTGTCTCTTTATATTTTCTGCTCTTCTATCAACGTTTACAAATACTAACACACACTCTCGGCCGTTCTCTCTCTTCTTACTCTCCTGAACCACAGATCACTCGTTACGTTTCGGATCGCCGTTACGTTTCACAAAAACGTTTTCCCCACATATTTTCTCACTACCGTTCGGAGTCGCGCCTACTGCGCTCTTTCTCCTGGTTATAGTTGGCGGACCCAAAACAACGCAAACCCGGCGCGAATTAGACGCTGGCGGCGGCGGGGCGAACTACACTCAAAGTGCGAGTTGGAGAACACGGGCAGAAAACGCCGAGAGAGTACGCTTTCGGCAGAGAGTCAGCGTTACCGGACACGACGGCGCTGCGCGCCCTCTCTAATGATCGGTTATGAATGAGAAGTAGCATATTTGTAGCACATGATCATCTTTGCTTACTCCTTTGATAATACACGATACACCCTCACAACATGGAGTGCTAACATGGGCAGTACAACCACTTATTTGTACCAAATTGATATGCTAGATATACATAGGAAATAGGATATCAAAACATGTGTGGTCAGAATTCGCATTAGTGTATTTTCCGATTTCTTAATGAGTTTTAATTTCTGATGGTTTTAACACTGCGTCTGGTTTCTCATTTTCTCATCAACGCACTTCTCATTTTCCCGTCCCCGGTTGCCCCTTCCCGCGCTCCCTCGAATGACCACCCGACGACAATGAAAGACAATGACCGCCGCCGCCGCTCGGAGATGAGTTTCTGTGGAGTATTAACTGATTCTCGAATTGAGGCCGTTCACTGTGAGACGATAAGGCGACGCCGATAAGCCTGTTGGGAGTGCACTAGTAAGGCGAAGCGCGGATTCCGAGCACCGATGATGCGAAGACAATTTGGAAAATCAGGCGCAGTGTTAAAACTATCCGAAATTAAAACTTTAATTAAATACTTTCCCGATCACAAGTTTTGACCATTCGGCCGTGACGTCCCGGCCCGGGCCGTGACATAGCGTGACATTGATTATATATCGTTATCTGATCGAACTAAAAATAAATCAATGACACCATTAAATTCAGCATGTATGATTTGCCCGCAAAACATATTTCAATTTTTTTTCTTCATTCAAATTATCATCATTCAAATTGACACCCGGGTGTCCATGTGAGAAACACGATTCAGCATGATAAGAAGCCGCTGTGATAGAAATCACACTGAGTATGGATAAACGAACTTGGCTGTGCTAGGCGGGCGAGACTGCTATGCGAAAACATTTATGATTTCCCTTATTCAAATTCATGAAATCGAAACTGATCAATCTGAAACTGTTTTCAGTTTGTCACGAATATTTCGAGCTTCGAAAAAAGGTCTCATAATGTCATAATGTCTCTATGTCTATCTACCATATCAATTCGGTACAAATCCGAGCGTTTAAGGGGTTGTACTGCCCATGTAAGACACTAATCAATGCTTGATTCTCGAAAAAGATCCGCGACTTTCTATTTTCATTGCAAAAATGTGCCGTAGAGTTAGTATAGCATTAATCACGCTATAATTCATCTCATTGGGGCCTAACATTAACACTTTACCAAATTGCCTTCTATTGACGGCTGTAGGTTTGAGTTCAAGCGCGAAAGACTGTGGCGAGAGAGGAGAGGCAGACGACGAGCGCTTGCGCGTCTCTCATTTTTCTATTGTCTCTCGAAACTCGAACCGAAAAAGTAAGTTCGAAACTGTACGAGATGTGAGGGTGGCAAATTATAGGTGCCTTTGAAATGAGAAAAAGGGATTATCATCAGAGATGGAGAGAAAGAAAGTGAGCGAGGAAGATAGAGAGAGGGAGAGAGAGAGGGGGAAGAGAGAGAGGTAGAGAAACTGTGAGTACAGTGAAGATGGGTAATTGATGAGCCCTAGTCGTTTCTATAGTGACACTGTGCCCGTCTCTCTCTCACCCTATCTGCCACCTCTCTCTATCTCTTCTGTGGAGAGAATGTCCCACTTACAGATTATCTATCTCTCCTCCTCCAACTCTTTCTCTTCCTCCATCTCTCACGTTTGATATCTTCTCCCTCCATATTATTATTATTGCAACAATACCAGTAGTAACCAGTAGTATGTCTATCTCCTATATGTTTTCTTTATCGCGCATTATTATTGTACGATACATTTTTAAAAAAAAATATCTACTTTTTCCGTGATTCACCAACATGTCGCGGCCAAGGGACAGCACTCCCATATACATTGACTCGGGTGAGCATTTCACTGTTTAATATTGATTCATTTATGCAACTTGTTGCATCACAAATTTAAGAGAGAGAGAGAGAGAGAGAGAGAGAGAGAGAGAGAGAGAGAGAAAGAGAAAGAGAATGAGGATTGGGAGAGAGAGATAGAGAATTATTGGGAGAGGGAGAGAGAAGAGAGAAAGAGAGAGAGAGACTGTTTCCTGCAGTGTCTGCTCCCTCCACCTCGTCCTCGTCCTCTCGCCGCCGCTCGCAGTCCAGCCAGCCTCCGACCCCGAGTGCCAGTCGGAGTGGCAGTGCGGCTAGTATCGTTGGTGGGTTTCTATTCTGTTGCACCAGTCAGTACCGCAACCATAGTCGGTTGGTGCCTTTTAGTTCTGTAGTTTGGCAAGCTGCATCGCGACAGATTTGTGTGAAGAATATTTTGAAGAGTTGTGTTTGCATATTTGAAAAATGAGTGTAACAATGATAGATGTTCCGTCACATTCATGCCACGTCTGAAACGTATGTGGTTTGTTCTGGCAGAACAATCCGGACACGTTTCACCATCACTTCACAAACTAAGAGTTATCGTGTCTGGTTTCATGTAATATAGTTATAAAAGACACAATACCACAGCCCAGCGATTTCCCAACGACAGCTCGCGCCAAAGATTTTTCCAGAGACAGCAACAGCAGAGCAGATGTTGCGAAGTGCTTGCAGGCCTGTCCTCCTCTGTGGTGCGTGCGCGGCGGGCGCAGTTGAACAGGAGTCAGACGGGGCCGACTCCCCTGGAGGAGCCGGCCAGGCCCCCGCACAGGGCCGGCAGCAGCTCCAGCAACAGCAGCCTCACCGAGGCAAAGGTGGGCGAGAGGGAAGGGGATTGTGTTGGTTTTTTGGAGCTTGAACGGCAACAAAATCAACGTTCATCAGAACGTTAGTCGTTTTCTATTGGTGCATTCCAGTCTAAACACAATGTGGGTAGTAAACAGAAATAGTGGGTTGTGGCTTGTTCAAATTATGGGTGATAAACAGAGTATATATTAGTAAATGTATGTTGCATAAATACTCATAATCAGTAACAAACGCTTCGAAACGTTTTTTTTACAATGCAGGGGACCTTGGGTTACAATTACAATCAAAGATTAGTTGTGGGTTTGACTTTTATTTATTTTATAAGCAGACGCAATCGAAGAGGAATTAGTGTACTGTGAAAATTGTTGTTACTTGTTAGGATCGTGTAACGTATGGAACAGACACTGAAACGCAGACAATGGCGTGCACCATTCGATATAGACGTGTGCACAGTTTTCGTACACGCTGAAAGTTCTTTCGACTTCCATGATGGAAGTTCCATGTGTTATAGATGATCCGCGTGGGTCCAAAGCCGACGACGCCGAACCGAGTGACGTCACCCCTCCACTCACAGTCACTGGACAGTATACACACGGGAGGAGGGGGGAGGAGTGTGGGCAGTGAGGTGGTCAAGGTGAGCAGAGAAAGGGAGAGAGGGAGAGAGGGAGAGAGAGAGAGAGAGAGGAGTAAAAGGAGATGGAGAATTTGCAACTGTTCTGACATATTGGGAGAGAGGAACATTGCAGAGACGTATGTTCATTCGGTTTATCGATTCTTGGAAACGTAATAATATTATAAGAGCAAAGTTACAATACTGAAAATTGGATTCAGGCGTGCCTATACATGATGAACAATAAAATACAAACCACAAGGAAGAGAGAGAGAGAGAGAGAGAGAGAGAGAGAGAGAGAGAAAGGAGAGAGGAGAGGGAGGAGAAAGAGAGAGGTCTCTTATAGGTGCTGGAGTACTTGCACTGCGGCAACGTGGAGATGGGCTCGAACCTGCGATACCTGTGCCAGAACAAGATCAAGTACCTGCTCGTGAGTGCCTTATCCCTTCCCCCCTCTCTCTCTCTTTGTCTTTTCACAAATTACACACATAGCGGATGCAAACGTGGCTACAGCCTTTCGGCACTCATAAGTGATCATTCAGAACCTGACGGGTGTGGAGCGTCTGTCGATGAAGACCGTGCTTGCGTGTCAGTGCAGTGACCGCTCCTTCCACGCACCCATAGAACTCGTCATTCAAGTGGATGAGGACCACACCACGCAGGTACACTATACTTGTTCTCTATTAGTTTCTATTGGTGTCAGAAAATCATGGCAATAACATTTGTGTTCGTACTTTACCTGATTTCGATTGTTGTATTTTTAATTCTTTAGTGTATGTAGTGGCCTACTCGAGTAAAATAGAGTGGAACGGAAACTAATGTAAACAATGAAACGTATTTTAGAAAAAAACTTTTTTGCCAGACGAGGTAGAACATTACAACTTTTTTATATATATATTTACGAAGTATTCGTATTCCCGACCTTGTTTCAGTGGATCATCTCCCGATTTCGAGTCGTCAATCAGTTCATCACAGAAGCGAGATCGAAGGGGTGTCCGGTGGGTATCTCTTTCTCTTTCTCTCTTCTCTCTCTCTCTCTCTCTCTCTCTCTCTCTCGTATAAAGTAAACAAGCAAGTAAACAAACAAACAAACAAATCCCCTGTGCAGATCCTGATGTTCTCAATGGACGGCAAAAACGAGTGTCACGCGTTCACGCTGCAGTACGTGATGCACTACTACAAGATGAGCCTCAAGCACGCGCTCAGGTACTTCGAGGTGGGTACTCTGAAAGACAAATAGTTTTTGGATTATGTGTTTGAATGTGTGTTAAATTTGTTTTTTTTTTTCGCATTTGACTATTTTATGAGCATGCTCTGAGGTACATACTTCGACGGTATTTGAACTCGATCATTGTGAGCATTGGAAAAACTTCGAACTTTGAAAAAAAAACAGTTTTCCGAACTATTTCTTTGCTTTATAGTAAATATCGTTTATGTGCGCTTAGTCTCATGGTCGTTTCGTTTTGTTGCACTTTGTCGTTTCTGTTCGTTCCGGTGTGTGGGTGGTTCTCTTCGTAGAACTTATTGTTGTGTCTACTCTACTCTTCTAAATGTCGCGTGGGCGTTGTATTGATATAACATGAAAAGCAACACAACTACACAATAATAGTCAACACGAATGGGTACTGAGAAGAGATTAGTGAGATTACCATGTGCGGGTGAATTCAATTCATCCATTTACCCAAAGAAATACCTTCAACCTTCAATAGCTAATCAGTCGCTAGCATTTGCAGCATTCGTATTCACACAAATGTCGACCTGTACTAACTAGTACGATATTTTTATGTACGCAACATTTGCGGAGGAAATATCAATTGGGATCATTTCAAGCAAGCAAATTATTTAGTACTCAAAGCATTTGCGTGTAAATATCATGTAGGATTAGTACAAACGCAGAACATTGCAGTGAGCACAGAGGTTGAGTTTGTAACAGCAAATCAAGTTTTTCAGGGGAAATTAGGTGATTTTTTCAGCACCAGGGAAAATGCGAGATGAGCGATTATCTGATGGAGGCACTGGAAGAATGGGAGAAGGTGGTGCTGCTGGAAAGTCAGAAGGTACGCGTCAGTGCAATTTTGCAGTATTCTAACTCTTTTCTTGGTAGCTATTGTTTTCTTCAACTTACGTTGGCTTGGCATGTCTTCCAATACAACTATTATTTCTCAAATGCTGTTTATCTCTTATGCATAAATTTTCTCTGTGCTGTTGTATAATGTATACCTCTCTTTTTCTCTTAGAAAGAAAGTCTCTAATTCTATTCTACAACTTGAAATTCCTTGCAGGAGTCGGACAAGCGCACGTCAGCCGCTCGTCGGGACGAGTGGGTGAAAGGCGAGCGGACCACCAGCACAGACTCCGCCCACTCCAGCAACTCCAGCAAGGTCGCGTGGGAATGACAGGTAGACGGGGTAGATCAGTAGATCAGCAGATCACATCGGTTGGACAGATATATGGAGATTGTTGTTCAAGTATTGGTACGTTGGAAAAAAAATGAAAGACGATTGAAACAATGCGGTGAGAAGTTGTAAGGCGCGGAATTTGTGAACTGTAGATGTTCCGGATCTGCGTCGATTGAGGCTGTAGTTAGATATGTTGGTAGTGCGAGTCTCTCGTTTTCCCTCAGTATATAGGACAACTAAGAGAAAATTGTAGATCGATGTGGTAAATCGAGAGTTATAAAATATCGATTTTCAGACGCACACTCCAGACACGCTACACAAAACTGCGAAGCGATAGCACACACCAAAGTATTGCATTATTGTAAATGATGATTGCACACATTTCTATGGAACATAAAGCTTTTATATCGAAACAAACGGAACACTGTACTTTGAAATGGGGATACTGTAAGTTGAACTTTCACTCAATGTTCTTCCACTTTCCGTTGACGCGGATGCGGCGCGGCTCCACCTCACCCTGCAAAATGCGGTAACTTAGGACTTAGGTATACGGTATCGGTACAGTATACGGTAGACTACCGTACCTCGGCGTTAGCGGCCAGCTCGATCTTCATCTCCAGCATCCGGCCCGACGACTTCTCGATCACGTCAACGTCGACGATCAGGCCGCGCTGAAACATAGTATTGGCCACGCCTCTCCAACTCCCGCTCACCTGCGCGCGGGAGCTCTGGGTGGAGTTGTAGGAGGAGCCTGAGGAGGCGGAGCAGGAGGTGGCGCAGGAGGAGTAGGAGGAGCAGGAGGAGGAGGACTTGGGAGTCGAGTGGGCGAGGGGCGGGGCGAGCGCGCGCTCCACGGTAGAGTCGTGCTTGTACGACACCTCAACCTATACGGTACCATACAGTTGTCTGTTCTATAAGAATTCTGGAAACCGTACCGCAATCCTGCAAGACATACGGTAGACTAAAGTACCCCGAACCTTGTCGTCGTTGCGGGGCATGGTCATGAGCATGCGCTCCACGTCCTCGATCGTCTCGCGGATGTTCGATTTGATCGCGTGCTGGGTCTCAACGCGAAAACGTACCGTAACCCGACCATAAAGTTTTCACGCAAAATAGTGGCATACATGATCTACGGATCCACCGAATGACCGATCTACCGGAAGACTATACCTTGTTGGCTCCGCGACGGCTCATGACTGGTGAGGGAGAGGGAGGAAGGGAAGGAGGGAGGGAGGGAGGGAGGGAAGAGTCGACCGGCCGGGCGCGGCGTGAGAGACGGAATGGCGGGGTGGCAACACGACCAGCGAATTGGGATGATGATGACAGTGTCATTTCCCTTTCCTCTTCTCTTTCCGATTCCATCATTGTTCGCGGTGCCTCGTGAAGAAACGGTCGAAATGCCTGCTTCGCCAAAGGGTATTCTTCCCCCCCTCTCTCTCTCTCTCTCTCTCTCTCTCTCTCTCACTCTCAACCCTCCCTTCCAGCCGGCGTGGACAAGACGGACAACCGCTACAAGTGGGCGTCGAAGCTGATCTCGCACGTGTTGAACTCGGTGAGCCAAACACTCATTGTCATACAGTAGCGATGGTAGTTTCGCGTGTGAAAAAAGGTAAAATTTAGACGTTGAGGTGAGCTACAACTGGCTAATCTGGTGATAGTCTTA